>JBBDGP010003585.1:290000-464411 GCA_037952835.1 Lithobates septentrionalis
CTCCAAAACCATGGCCATTAAATTTGGAACTAGTCCCATTTTTGCAGCTATAACATCCTCCACTCTTCTTGGAAGGCTTTCTACAAAATTTTGGAGGGTTGTCTGTGAGAATTTGTGTCAGGTACTAATGTTGGATAAGAAGACCTGGCTGGCAAAATCAAGAGTTCCAATTCATGGGGCGTGGCCTGAAGCTTCATGGAGTGAGGTGTGCGGCGTGAGAGCTCCGGCTACAAACATCCTGAAAAGCTATCCTGCGGGGCTAAATCACCCCTAAACTTGGTACCAGCTACCACAAACCACCCAGTCGCCTCCCGTGACCATGTCGCCACCCAAACGCAACACCGGGACTCTCGGGAAGCTCGATAAGTACCGCCACGAGGAGCGGGAGCCGGCGACTGAAGATGGCGCCCCCTCGACATCAGGGGAAGAGGCCCAGACATCAGAAGATCTTGGAGGCGGTTTCGGTTTGCCAAACGACCCTCACCTCCAAGATAGAAGAGGTCAAGGTGGATATCTCGCTTATCCGACAAGACATCCACAAGCTCAGGGAGAGAGTGTCTGAGACAGAGCGCAGGATCGGTCAGGCCGAGGATGAAATCCCGCCACTGCAGATCAGTGTGGAGAGATTACAATACCAGCTGAACACAGTCCTCAGTAAACAGGACGAAATGGAGAACCGACTGCGCCGCTGCAACCTCCGCTTTGTGGGACTTCCAGAGAAAGCGGAGGGCTCTAACCCCTCAACGTTCCTGGAGAATCTCCTGATAACTAACTTTAGCAGAGAGGCCTTCTCATCCACCTTCGTAGTGGAGCGCGCGCACCGGTTGGCGGCGCGGCCACCTGCTCCTGGAGCCCCCCCGCGAACCTTCATCGCAAAATTTTTAAACTTTCGCGTCCGGGACACCATCCTACGCCTTACCCGGGAAAAGGGTAATATCCCGTTTGGAGATGCACATGTGGCGGTCTATCCCGACTTCTCCGCCGAGGTGCAGAAGAAGAGGGCACAATTCACAGAGGCCAAAGGTCAGCTGCGCAACCGCCACCTGGCCTACGCCATGTTGTTTCCAGCGCGCCTCCGAGTGGTCCGGGACGGCAAGGCTCACTTCTTCGAGGATCCCTCGGCGCTGATCTCCTGGCTGGAGGGCTAAGCCGCGTCCGTCCTGATGACACCATGAGCTGAACACCGAACCATCGCTCCTTTGTCCCGCGTTATGCAGAACTCCTCCACCCCGGAGCCTCACATCGCACAAACAGTGAGTTACCCTCTTCACTCTCCCTCCCCCTATATCAAGCCTGAACTCCCTGCCAACCCAGTGGATGCTTACACCGCTTGACTACCTACCTTCCTCTCCTATCCCACATATCCGGTTTAAAGCCATTCACCTCTGTTACCCCGCTGCAACATCTTTAGCCCCCCTTTGCTGAAACACGCGCCCAGCCGGGCTCAAGTACTCTGAAGCACTCCCCTCAGACGTTCGGATGCTGATCTGTTTAGCACCGCCATGTTTTTCAGTTAACTCTTGTTCGCCCTCAGCGGATTGCGAGGTGGCACCCGCCCTAACCACAACCATGCGTCTAAGCATCCTGCTTAAATTACTACCTGATCCGGGTGCTCCCCTGCAACCGCACAAAGTAATGTTTCCCTGGCCAGCAGCAGCCCCCACTGATGCGGAGGGTTGCCACAAGTTTGATAAGCCACGCTGGTCCAGAGTTGGCAAAGTTTTTGTTTTTGTTTTTGCTATTTTATTTGTTAAAGGTATTGATTTCTTCGCATATGAACACTGTGTTACATTACATGCCGCAAAACCCCCAGCTAACCTGAGTATGTTTGTATCCATCGGCCCACTTACATGTGGGGCTTCCCGCAGATTGGCAGGACCCACCTTGCGGGTCTGGTCAGCCGGCCTGCGGAACCTCCCCTCTGGGACCTATGCGATGGCAACTGTTTATTATTTTATTGTTATACCCTGTGCGGGACTGGTTTTGGTGAACGAGGTCGGGGGTCTTCTCCTGCTGGTCCGATCAGCCACCACATTCCACTCACATAACTGATGGCCTCTTTAAAAATAGTGACATGGAATGTGAGGGGGCTCCGCGATAAATCTAAACGCCTTGCTGTACTGTCCCACCTCAAGCGCATGCGCGTGGATGTATCTGTACTAGTGGAGACCCATATAACAGGGCAGCTTCAAATGGCCCTCAAAAAACCATGGGTAGGCTGGACCTACCAAGCTCCATTCACCAACAATTCTAGAGGTATAGCTGTCCTCATAGCCAAAACGGTTAATTTTCAACTGCATAATTTAAAGTCGGACCAGCAGGGGAGGTTCCTATTCTTACATGTAACAGTGGGGGGTCTTGAAACCCTCTTGCTGGCTTTCTATATACCCCCACCCTTCCAATTAACTGCCCTCAGAGAGGGACTGGCTTTCATGTCCGAGCATCCCACGACACCAGCGATCTGGATGGGGGATTTCAACATGGTGATTGACCCCATGCTGGACAGGCTCCACCCACCAGGCACACCACAGAGCAGACCGACTCTCACAAGGTTTGGCAGATTCCTCTCGGAATTTGCCTTATCTGACAGCTGGAGAATCAAATATCCCAACATATCCGCATACTCCTGCTTCACTCCCGCACAAAACGCAATGTCCCGTTTGGACATGATTATACTCACCCCCACTCTCATTCCGAATCTCCTTGCAGTGGGGTTCGGCGTGAGAGTTCTCTCAGACCATTCACCCTATTGGATCACCCTGAGGCTACCGTCCTCCGCGCCATCCCGCCTTTGGAGGCTGAATCCATTTTGGCTAACAACCCTCAACGACATTGAGATCATACAGCGTGAGTGGTCTCTCTATTTCCAGACCAACCAGGGGTCGGCCCCACCCGGAGCAGTGTGGGAGGCCTTTAAGGCCCATGCCCGCCTGATCCTATCTACACACATCAACAGGCACAAAGCCTCCTCTAACAACATTCTGTTACAGGCCGAGGAGCACTTGGGCTCCCTCGAACAGGCTTTCCTGTCAAACCCAACACCCTCCAACTCTGCCCAATCACGCTTACAATCTAGGCTCACTGATAGCTTACACTTCGAGAAAGCAAAGAAAGGAATCTTCTTTAGAAAACAAAGGATCTTTGAGCATGGTGAGCGGGCTGGGAAACTTTTAGCCTATATGGCTCACTTGGATCACATGCCTCCGGTGGTGGTCCGGCTCTGCTCACAAGATGGCACCATGCTCACGGACCCTGAACAGGTAGCCCACGAATTCAGAAGATTCTATGCTGATCTGTACACTTCCAGGGCTAGCCAATCCACGGACGAGCTGCACCTTCTCCTAGATAGTATAGATTTCCCCTCCCTCTCAAATTCCCAGGTAGAGCTTCTGGAGGCACCTATAACTGAAGAGTGCATTAAAGAGGCGATGGCGAACCTCCCATCGTCAAAGGCCCCGGGCTCGGACGGCCTCCCCCTGGAGTTTTATTCTCAATTCCAAGAGGTCCTCATTCCCAGGCTAGAGGCTCTATACTCACACATACATACGTCCGGGACACTCCCACGCACCATGAGTGAGGCATTGATTGTCCTCATTCCCAAACCTGGCAAAGACCCCCTCCAACCCGAATCCTATCGCCCGATCTCTCTCCTTCAATTGGATGTGAAAATTCTCGCCAAAATTCTTGCCATGAGACTCAACAAGGTCATCCTTAGCCTCATCCACCCTGACCAAACAGGCTTTATGCCCAATAAGAATACAGCGTTTAACTTGAGAAGGCTATTCATAAATTTACAAGCTACACACGATGAGATTGGGTCCAGGGTGGTGGTCAGCTTGGACGCCGCTAAGGCGTTTGATTCTGTGGAGTGGAGCTACCTCTGGGAGTGCCTCCATAGATTCGGCTTTGGTCCCAGGTTCATAAGATGGCTCCAAGTTCTCTACCAGGTTCCCACTGCTCGGATCCAGGTCAATGGCAAATTATCCACCCCATTCTCACTGTCCAGGGGAACACGTCAGGGCTGCCCAATATCCCCCATGTTGTATGCCTTAGCTGTCGAGCCATTGGCCATAGCTATTAGAGCGCACCCGGGTATCAAGGGCCTCCGCCCGGGGCAGCTGACTGAGGTCCTCAGTCTATACGCTGATGACATGCTACTTTATTTATCAGACGCCGGCCCCTCACTGGCCTCGGCTCTGCAGCTTATCCAGCAACATGGGACCTTCTCAGGGCTACAAATTAATTGGTCTAAGTCTCAAATACTCCCCATCGATGTCTCTGTTCCAACGCAAACTCAGGTGTCCCTCCCACTGATAAGGACTAGTCAGCTCAAATACCTAGGCATTCAATGCTCGCGTTCCCTAACCGATTACATACACCTGAACATCGAACCGATGTTCGCGTACCTTAAGAACAAAGCGCAAATTTGGTCCAGACTCCCGTTGGGAGTGATGGGTCGTAACAGCTTGGTGAAGATGATTCTTCTTCCCAAGCTATTGTACTTATTTTGGCACGCCCCATTATATGTCCCAGCTCACATTTTCAGGTCCCTCGAGTCTATACTAAACACGTTTATATGGGGCACATCCAGACATAAGCTCTCATGGCAGACCCTCAAATGCCCCACCCACCTGGGGGGCACGGCCACCCCCGACCTCACATTTTACTACTTAGCTTCACAGCTATCCCATTTTTACTACCTCAACAAGCATGACAGACTCCGTTACACCATTCTGGTATGCACACATGCCTCTGACGTGGTGGCCCACCCCTTCCAGATACTTTTCTGCAAACACAGGGGTAATTCTGGCTCTGCGGGCGGGAACCGACTGATACAGCATCATAGCAGAATCTGGCATCGCACACTTACTATTATAGGCGCCCCTCATGTCCACGCTCATACTCCACTATGGGATAATCCCCAGCTCCCTGAACTACTGACCATTCCAGACTTCAAACTATGGATCATTCATAAAGTCATATACCTTTACCAGGTTATAGCGGGAGGGGGGGTCAAGTCCTTTCAGGCTTTAAAAGATGAATTCGCCCTTCCCAATCATATGTTTTTTAGATATCTTCAGATTCGCCATGCCCTCCAGTCCCAATTCAACAATAATATCCCCGCTTTAGAAGTGGTGACTGTCACAGATCCTCTCTTAGGCGACGACCCGAAAAAGCTGATTTCCACCCTATATAATTACCTTCTTTCACCGGCTGCCACTAAACGCACACAAAACCTAAGGGTTAAATGGGAGGCTGACATCGGGGCCTTAGATGACGACCAGTGGGGGGGACATACTTGGGACTAGTGCAAAAGTATCCCCGAAACTATCAGACCGCCTCACCCACTTATACATCCTCCACAGATCTTATCTCACCCCTACGCGCATCCTAAAATACAGGCCGGATGCCACTCCAGCCTGCCCCCCGCTGCGGTGACACCCCAAGCACCTTCTACCACCTAATTTGGTCCTGTCCAATCATTCAAACCTATTGGCTGCAAATAGTCAAATTCCTCCATGATCAAATGGGCTCTCCTCTGACGCTGTGCCCTCGCCAATGTATACTTGGTCTGCTCGCAGTCTCGGAGGAAGAGAAATACCTATCAATATTTATGCAGGAGACCCTGTTCATAGCCAGATTGCAGATTGCCCAACTGTGGCTTCGGCCTAACCCCCCAACAGTACAGCAATGGAAGAGGGCGGTGAACCTAACCCTACCGTACAAAAAAGTTTTGTATTCTCACCGTGGTTGTCCTACCAAATACCACAAAATATGGGATAGATGGTTAAATGAAGCCTCTACATGTTCAGACTAGCATTCTACAACATTAATATGTTTGGTGGTATAATGTCACTTATCTTTACTTGTTATCAAATTCTTACTAACTCATTTAGGATGTACACCCCGATACTGGCTTGTAATGGTTTGTCAAAACATTCAATCTAAAAGTTAATGCCTTTGATTCCAGTAAGTCCTGTATATTGTTAATTAGTACCTGTAATATGTATTGACTATTATGCTCAATAAACTTTGTTTTTGATTAAAAAAAAAAAAAGAGTTCCAATTCATTCCAAAAAAGGTGTTCGGTAGGGTTGGGGTCAGGGCTCTTGAGGTCCTCCACACCCAACTCTGGGTGCACTGGGGGGTACAGTCATGGTAGAACAGAAAACGTCCTTCAAAACGGTTACCTCAAGGATGGAAGTGTACCATTGTCTACAATTTCTTTGTAGGATGTAGGGAATAACAGGACCCTTCAGGTCCACATAATTGTGGCTACAAAAAGGTGTGATGGTCAGGTGTCCACAAACTTTGATACACAGGGACATACACTGTGTAGCCAATCTAATGACCTCACTACAACCACAAATTAGGTTAATTAATCTTACGTTTCCCCGACTTCCTCCCACGGTACCTAGATGAGAACAATGTCCTCCTACCAGCCAGATCTCGGGAGGGGAACGTTGCACAGCATAAACCTTAAGAAGTCGATGATGATGCACTGTACTGGTGCGTCTTCTCAAAGGATTTAGGATACTTAGCATTCCCTGGGATCTTGTCACCAGCAGGATGACGTCAGGGCCGGTGCTACCACTAGGCAGCCACCTAGGGCGCAGCCATGGCCAGTGTCACATTCCTACCCCGTCACCTCCTCATCCCTGGTGGATGTCACCTCGAGAACTGGCATACGAACTCTGCTACCAGGTGGAACCGTGGAAGTACTAAGCCAGTTGGCAGGACTGAGCAGGGAACGGACAGACCAGGTACTGAAGACATGCGCGTCTTGCGGCAGTATACAGGGCAGTGAGCGCAGGAAGGGGGGCAGTTTGTGCAGCAAGGGGGTGAAGGGTTAAAGGGGGGTAATGTGTGCAGAAAGGGGGGTGTAGGGTTAAAGGAGGGTGTAGGGTTAAAGGGGGGTGTAGGGTTAAAGGGGGGTGTAGGGTTAAAGGGGGAAGTGTATACAGGAAGGGGGTTGTAAGGTTAAAGGGGGGCAGTGTGTGCAGGAAGGGGGCAGTTTAAACAGGAAGGGTGTGTAGCATTAAAGGGGGGGCAGTGTGTGCAGGAAGGGGTCGCAGTGTATACAGGAAGGAGAGTGTAGGGTTAAAGAGGTGGCATTATGTGCAGGAAGGGGGGGGGGGCAATGTAAACAGTTTTTGTTTTTTTGGGGGCGAGGTGCAAGTAACTGGTCTTGCCTAGGGTGCAAAATAGGCTAGCACTGGCCCTGGATGACGGCGCCCCCTGAACTATGGAAGTTGTTAAATTATGAGTATATAAATCTATCGTTTCCCCACCGATTCTTTTATGCAACATTTTGTGCAGGGGGCACCATGAATAAGCAGACCGTGCAACCGAGGAGGAAGATTCCCTATACTTCAATCAATTTGTGTAACAAATTCCTGGAAATGTTGGTAAAATTTATGTAAATGAAACATATTTGGTGAATGGCAATCATGATGACACTTTTGTAGAAAAGATGGAAACATGCGTCAATACAAAGAGAGGACTGACGGAACGCTAAAGCTCCGGCTCACCTTGCGGGCTTTGTGTTTGTTCACCACCGCCTGCGCCAGCTGCTCTCGACCTTTGTGTACATAATCGGTGGAATATAAAATATTCTTCTCGATGTTGTCAATCATTTCACCCTGGATATCGAAGAGAGACACTTTATAATGCACTGTAAAAAAATGCACTAAATGCAACACAGTCCTGCATTTAAATTGAAAGTTCGCCCTAGAATAGCCCCATGAATTTCCCCATTAAGCTTTTCGCTGCATTTTTTGCACACATTTAAAAAAAAAAATAATTTTAGGCCTGAAGATTACACAAAACCCCCAAGCATTATATATTTTTTAGGTAGACACCCTTGAGAAAAAAAAAAATAGTGGTAGTTCCAATTTTTTATGTCACACAATGTTACCACAAAGGTCTAGGAAACGCAAAATGTCAGTAAATATAGTATAATATATGAAGGTATATGGGAAACTATAAAAAAGGACTAGGTTGCACTGAGTAAATAGATACCCAACAGGTGTAGGAATTACAACAGTTTGTATATGTGCCTCCCACCGCAGATGGGCAAGCGGAGCCCGGAAAACATGGCGGGGGCACCAGAACCAGGGGGTGTGTGGAAACAAATCAGGTGGCAGCGCAGGCGCACTTTTACACACAAGTTGTAAATCGCAAAGCGTGACAAGGAAACACTTCCTTTGTGCTCTGATGCTGTCAAAGACAGAGATAGCATGAAGGTGGGGATCAGTGAAACCAGAGTTACATGGTGCCGCTTGCAAATAGCCGACAGGTTCCAGGGGTGATGGCTGGACAACTGGAGCACAAACTGACAGATGTTAAACACGATGCATTTGTCAAAGTTCATGCGTTTTAGGACTATTCCGTTGAGTTAGGCTCATAGCATAATTCTAGGGTGAGCTTTCACTTTGAAGGATATCTTGACCCTTTACCAAACAAAATTTAAAAAAATAAATAAAAATGATTACTTCCCGAAAGCCTCCTCGCTCCTCCTGTCCCCAACTGCACTTATCTGCGTTTGCTTAGAATTATCTGCCATCCACATTTGCCAATCTATCGATCCATACAATTGTAAACCCCATACACAGCCCTGGAAGCTGTGTGGCAGCATGTGTGTATTGGCTCACAGTCATTGGTCACTATGGTCATGTGATATCACTGACCAATGAGAGTCTCTGCTTACTTCTAAGACAAAAGGAAAAAGACCCTCATTGGCCAGCTCTGCAACATGAATGACAGAGAGTCATTGGTACAAAGGTGGAGATATTATCCTTTAAAAGTTGAAGTTCACCCTAGAATTACACTATGGACGTAAAACCCTTTAAACCACTATATATATATATATATATATATATATATATATATATATATATATATATATATATATATATATATATATATATATGTCAGGTCCATAAATAATGGGACATCGACACAATTCTAATCTTTTTGGCTCTATACACCACCACAATGGATTTGAAATGAAACAAACAAGATGTGCTTTAACTGCAGACTTTCAGCTTAATTTGAGGGTATTTACATCCAAATCAGGTGAATGGTGTAGGAATTACAACAGTTTGTATATGTGCCTCCGACATTTTAAGGGACCAAAAGTAATGGGACAGATTAACAATCATCCATCAAACTTTCACTTTTTAATACTTGGTTGCAAATCCTTTTCAGTCAATTACAGCCTGAAGTCTGGAACACATAGACATCACCAGACGTTGGGTTTCATCCCTGGGGATTCTCTGCCAGGCCTCTACTGCAACAGTTCCTGCTTGTTCTTGGGGCATTTTCCCTTCAGTTTTGTCTTCAGCAAGTGAAATGCATGCTCAATCGGATTCAGGTCAGGTGATTGACTTGGCCATTGCATAACATTCCACTTCTTTCCCTTAAAAAACTCTTTGGTTGCTTTCGCAGTATGCTTCGGGTCATTGTCCATCTGCACTGTGAAGCGCCGTCCAATGAGTTCTGAAGCATTTTGCTGAATATGAGCAGATAATATTGCCCGAAACACTTCAGAATTCATCCTGCTGCTTTTGTCAGCAGTCACATCATCAATAAATACAAGAGAACCAGTTCCATTGGCAGCCATACATGCCCACGCCATGACACTACCACCACCATGCTTCACTGATGAGGTGGTATGCTTTGGATCATGAGCAGTTCCTTTCCTTCTCCATACTCTTCTCTTCCCATCACTCTGGTACAAGTTGATCTTGGTCTCATCTATCCATAGGATGTTGTTCTAGAACTGTGAAGGCTTTTTTAGATGTTGTTTGGCAAACTCTAATCTGGCCTTCCTGTTTTTGAGGCTCACCAATGGTTTACATCTTGTGGTGAACCCTCTGTATTCACTCTGGTGAAGTCTTCTCTTGATTGTTGACTTTGACACACATACACCTACCTCCTGGAGAGTGTTCTTGATCTGGCCAACTGTTGTGAAGGGTGTTTTCTTCACCAGGGAAAGAATTCTTCGGTCATCCACCACAGTTGTTTTCCGTGGTCTTCCGGGTGTTGCTGAGCTCACCCGTGCGTTCTTTCTTTTTAAGGATGTTCCAAACAGTTGATTTGGCCACACCTAATGTCTCTCTGATGGGATTGTTTTGTTTTTTCATCCTAATGCTGACTTGCTTCACTGATAGTGACAGCTTTTTGGATCTCATATTGAGAGTTGACAGCAACAGATTCCAAATGTAAATAGCACACTTGAAATGAACTCTGGACCTTTTATCTGCTCCTTGTAAATGGGATAATGAGGGAATAACACACACCTGGCCATGGGACAGCTGAGCAGCCAATTGTCCCATTACATTTGGTCCCTTAAAAAGTGGGAGGCACATATACAAACTGTTGTAATTCCTACACCGTTCACCTGATTTGGATGTAAATACCCTCAAATTAAAGCTGAAAGTCTGCAGTTAAAACACATCTTGTTTGTTTCATTTCAAATCCATTGTGGTGGTGTATAGAGCCGAAAAGATTAGAATTGTGTCGATGTCCCAATATTTAAGGACATGACACACACACATATATTATATATATATATATATATATATATATATATATATATATATATATATATATATATATATATATATATATATGCGGCTGGCAAGTTGTTTACTGGGGTTATGGCTAAAGATATCAGCCATAACCCCGGTACTGTTTTTTTTTTCAGCAGGCGGCTGGCTTTCTCAGGAGTTGCTGGAACGGTTTCCGAAGTGGCGGGAGGGAAGCCGAGGCATTGGAGAGCAGACCACAGCCAAGACCTGAAGAGGACAGTAGACATCAGACCGCACAATCCTGCATTTAAAAAAAGCTCATGTGCGATTGAAGAGCCAAAAGATAACCAATTGTTTTTTGGTAAGAGATAGTGTTGGGTCCACAAAACTCACCTGTTCTTCAACTTGCGTGGAAAGCAGCATGAACATTTCGTGTAATTCCACAATGCTTTTCTCCAGTTTCAGGATCTCATCATGTCTTGATTCGATCTCATTCAGGGCCTGTTTAGTGACCTGGGTGTCCTTCAGAAGCTGAAGAAGGAAATACAAATGGGACTCTTAAAGTGGCCTTTACTTGTGATCCCCATCAAACCATCTACCCAACAACCCGTCCTTTACTGTGTAAACAGGTTCTCCATCCAAAAGGTTTACCATCAGCAATGCTCATAGCTAGTGGTACAGAATTTCCATAAATAGGATGAAGGAAGTATTGCCTAAAGCCTTTCATTGAAGAAAATGACCCTCTGCAAAGTTAGACTTGTAATGTGATTGCTATATAACAATCATCAGGTAGGAAGCCTGCTCCTTCCTAACACAAGCCACACACACTCCCTTCTCTGTAATTAACCTGCAAAACATGCCTATGTGTTGGTACAGGCTTCCATATTGTTGGTTATCAACCCAATGGAGCACCAAGCAGATACTTTGACAACACAGGGAATACCAGGCCTGGCACATCATTTACTGAGCCTGGCTTCTTCAAGTACAAAGGACCAACCTGACCGTAGAACAGTTTATTCTCTTCAATGGGCAGAGCGGCTACTCAAAACGACTAAAAAGGAACTGCCATGATTGATATACACAAAAAACAATAGTGAACTAGTAATAGGTGTACCAATATGATCACAGGCAGAAAAAAACGAAAAAACAAAAAAAAAAAAAACCACATAAATCAACGTGCATAAAAAAATATAATAAGTCCATGTAGTTGTGAAGACCAATCTTGCATAAATGTAAGTGCTCAAAAGGATAAATCTTCTTGTTTAATCCACCACGTGTCCACTCCACCATGTTACACAAAAGGCTTACTAAAATCATTGGCTACGCGTTTCATCACATATGACGTCATCAGGGACAAGTCACGTCATCAGGGACAAGTCATCAGAGATGCCTCTGATGACATCACTGTGACGAAACATGTAGGGTGGAGATGGAAGTTGTGATGTCACCACGCATGTACACAGTCGCTAATGGAATTCTGAGAAATGCAGTTTGTTAGGCGCTGATTACTATACATTGATTGCAAATGGTTGATTGTAAACATTTTACTGTAGATTTTAAACAATTTGAACATGGAGCGCTTTTTTTTTTCTCTCTTTCTCCTATGTGTGTAGTCTACAGGATATTTATCCTTTAAGGAGGGGTGGCCTCCCTCCAGGAATACCTGCCCTTAATCTATCCATTCTTATATGTGCTCCTACTATGGAGGCTCTGGAAATTTTGAGTTAGGACCCCAGTATATACACATGTCCTTTGATATATATAGCTTAGGCATATATTTGCAAATGTGTGCAAACAAAACTCTCTGTTTTTAACTGTTAGACAGGACAATTCGATTGTTTTGCAGGCTGATCGGTAAGTGTGCTGGGAAATCTTTTGTTTGTGGTCTACAGCAATGCTTCTCAACTCCAGTCCTCAAGTACCCCCCAACAGGTCATGTTTTCAGGCTTTCCATTATTTTGCACAGGTGATTTGATCAGTTTCACTTCCTTAGTAATTACCACAGCCGTTTCATCTAAAGGGAAATCCTGAAAACATGACATGTTGGGGGTACTTGAAGACTGGAGTTGAGAAACATTGGTCTACATCAGGGGTAGGCAACCTCGGCCCTCCAGCCGTTTTGAAACAAAGTCCCAGGAGACATTGCAAGACCCTGACAATCACAGGCATGACTCCTACAGACATAGGCATGATGGGATTTGTATTTTCACCACAGCTGGAGGGCCGAGGTTGCCTACTCCTGGTCTACAGGGAGGAGGCGGGAAGAGTGGCAGTTTCCATATTCCTATACTAACCGCAGAGCGGTGTTTACATCCAGCGCTGTTTGACTTCTCACATTCTGAAGGACACCATAATTTTGGTAAGCCTTTTTGTGTAAAGTAAAGTTTTGGTAAAGTAGACACATGGTGGATTACACAAGGATAGCATTACCGCGATCCACTACAGGTGCTCCATTATAGCGCTGTGTAGCAAGGATAGTAGCCAAGGAGCTGAACATTTGAGCTCTTGGGTGTAAAGTGGCACCCAAGACTCAAATGGGTAAGAACTCCTATACCACTGCTGCTTACATTACATGTGAAGACGTCGCTCTGTCCACTCTCCAGCATCTCATCAAACTGCTCATCTGTGACACTGTGTCCAGCTGTGAAAAAACATCATCAACAAATTGGTCAGGGAACTCTTCTAAACAGGTCACCCCCCCCCATAGACCTTCAGGACCTGTGTCAATGCCTTTAAACATTATCAGCGGTACATTGCAGCCTGCTTCCAGGTGCATTCTGCTGACATAGGACATCAGTCTGAGTCACTTCTGAGATCATTCTCAGTTCACTGGCAGGTTAATTTGACTTCCTAATTTGCAGCAAGGCAGAGCCCCGTGTGCCTTACATACACACGGAGCAGGGCTCGGGAGCGGGCATACACGAGTGCTGCAATAGCAAGCAGCAAGGGGAGGAGTCAAAAGCACTGCCGGGGGATCCCAGAAGAGGAGGATCGGGGCTGCTCTGTGCAAAACCATTACACAGAGCAGGCAAGTACAGCGGAACCTCGGATTACAAGCATAATCCGTTCCAAGATTGTGCTCGTAATCCAATGTACGCGCATATCAAAAACGAGTTTTCCCATTGAAGTCAATGGAAACGAAAATAATTTGTTCCGCATTGACTTCAATGGGATGCAATACCGCATGCGGCCAGAGGCGGGGGGTTACGGAGAGCCTCGGAAACGGCCGTAAAGGCCCGAGGGACACTCCGGCTGACCTTGGCAAACCTCGGAAAGACTCCATTCACGAGCCTTTCCGAGGTTTGCCGAGGTCAGCCGAACTGTCCTCGGGCCTTACCGTGCATTTCCGAACGGCGACTTATGGCTCTGCTCGGCCCCGGCGCCCCCCACCTCAGGCCAAAAGTGGTACTGCACACGGCTTTTGGCCTGAATCCTGCTCGTTTTGCGAGACAACACTTGCAAACCGAGTTAGGATTTTTAGAAATACAGTGCTCGCTTTGCAAGACACTCATTACCCACGTTACTCGCAAACCGAGGTTCCACTGTATAACATGTTAGTAATTTGAATTAAAAAAATAAATTAAAAAAAAAGTTACCTTTGAACTCGGAGAGATTTAAAAAACATTCTCACCATCATTCCATCCCTTCTGCCAAAGTAAAATGGAGCATGTTATTTCCAAACATGCAAAAGTTTCTGCTAAATCCACCTTTTGAGTCTAGGTTCACATATATGCAATCTCAGACATCGCATGGGATTCACACCCGCACCGCAGGCGCCGATCACATGCGACGTCTGTGCAGTGCGAGTTCATCCATACACTTGCATGGCTGAACTCGCACTTGGATTCGCACGAAAATAGTGCAGGGACTTTTTTTTTCCCCCCCGCACTAGAAGGTTCTCACCTATGCGATCTGATTGAGTTGACAGTTTCTTACTGCGATCTGTGAACCGATCTGGGGGGTGTCATTAACATTGTATTGACACCCGCAGCGGTTCGCAGAGGGAAGTGTGAACTGCCTGCGAAGGAGAGATGCGATGCAGGAACAGGTGCTGTAATCGAGTTGGTTCCCGCATCGCACATATGTGAACCTATGTTTAATGTCAGGGACATCATTGCTGTATACAGAAAAAAAAAAAAGCAGCTAGGCCTGTGCACCATGAAGAGGGTTCAGGAAAGAGCCAATATCACTTCCTGTTAATGTTTGCTGCCACTGTATCAGACAACAATTCTCACATTGCAATGAGAAGAAGTGCATTTATTGGCTGTAGGGAGGCACCGATACCATTTTTTTTTTTTTTACAATGAGTACAAGTACCGATACTTTTTTTTTTTTTTTTTTAAGTACTCGCCGATACCAATTACCAATACCTACCGCAACTGTTTTGTTTTAACTTCAGCTGTCAGCAATGGTACAAAGCATTAAAACGCTATTTACAAATGAAATAAAAACTGATTTTTTTTTTAAATTTAGCGCTTTTTTGATGTGAAATGTGTAAATATATGTTAATATATATGTGTAAATATATTCACTAACAAAGCAAAAAAAAAAAAAAAAACTTTTAAATTGTTTATCGTTTATAAAATAGACGTGAACAAAATAAAAAAAAAGCAGGAACATAATAATTAAATGGAGGAGAATAGGGAGTTAATTACGGCTGATTAGAGTAAATTAAGGGTTAATAAGGGGTTAAACAGAGGAACATTTGTTGATCCCTTTGATCTGCAGATGAAGAAACAGAAATATACAAAAAGAAACAATGTTTCTTTTTATTTTAGTGTTTCAGGGCTGAGCAATAATAAACATTGCCGGCTTCTTTTTTTTTTGACAGCTCCAATTACCGGACTTGTTTAACACTGGGAAGACCCACTGACAGCTCAAAGAACCGAGCCTGAAAGTATCAGGTATCGGTGCATTTGCACGAGTACCGATACTTGTGCAAATACTTGGTATCTGCACCGATACTAGTATCGGTGCAGCCCCAATTGGGTGGTATTGTGGTAGATCAGAAGTGTGCCAGTCACAGGCTTTTGACTCTTCTCAATGCTATGTGGTCCCCACTTATTAGTAGGCAGGGCAGATCGGGAGTCTGAGACTGCTGGTTCCTTCTACTACAACCAGCAGAGACATAGTTACATTGCCGCTGGTAAGAAAACAACTAAAGGCTGGCCATACACAATACAACTTTCTTATTCAATTTCCTTTAGATTTACCTTCAACTACTGCATGCAAATTGAAAGTGTTTAGATTTGACCTCATATTTTATGGTTTTGGTAAATCTAAAAGGAGATTTGGGCAAGAAAATTGTAAAATAAATGGGCAGCCTAAGGCAGGAACTTTGCACAGCTGGTGGTCTGGGGCAGAAGTAGGCACAGCATCCGCTGGTTGTACAAACAGGAATTAGGGGGACACAATACGCTTTTTAGGCAGGATACAACAAGCTATTTGGCAGCAGCATTAGGGTCATGAACACGGTTTGCGTTAGGGATGCAACGAAATTTTGTCCGCCGAAAGATCTCAGCCGAAAATGGTGTTTTTGGCATTTTGCCGATAAAGAAGAAGGTGCAGATAAATGTCGATTTTCCTTGCTTATGGTGTGTTTTTTTTCTTTTTCGTAGGTCATGCGACTCAAAAACCACTTCAAATACGTAACACAGGTGCGTTACTGATGTGTTCATAAAAATCAATATATGGTGTCGCGCTCTAGTGAAAAAATTAGTACCTTAAAGTAAGTGCTAAATTAATTAAAGTGCTACATAAAGTGACATCGCACGTGCAGAATTGCATAAAACGCATATATAGTGACAACGTATGTGCAAATTTGCATAGAAAGGCATAAAATTGCTACATAATCACATAACCTTCAAGTTGCAAAAAAACGCATATAAAGTGACATCGCATGTGCAAAATTGCATAGGAACGCACACAATTGCTACATAATGGCATAACCTTCAAATTGCATAGCGTAAAAAAGGTGCCAATGCTGACAAAATATGAGGTAGAGTCCAACAGTGCACATGAATAGAGAAAATACAAAAAAAAAAAAAAAAAAAAGATGCGATAAAGTGCTGTGACTTGGAGCACAGCACTTCACTGCATCTTATTTTTTCTATTCATGTGCACTGTTGGACTCTACATCATATTTTGTCAGCATTGGCACCTTTTTTAATCTATGCAATTTAAAGGCTATGTGATTATGTAGCAATTGTGTGCGTTCCTATGCAATTTTGCACATGCGATGTCACTTTATATGCGTTTTTTTGCAACTTGAAGGTTATGTGATTATTTAGCAATTTTATGCCTTTCTATGCAAATACGTTGTCACTATATATGCGTTTTATGCAATTCTGCACATGCAAAGTCACTTTATATAGCATTTTAACTAATTTAGCACTTTATTTATGGTACTAATTTTTTTTCACTAGAGCGCGACACCATATATTGATTTTTATTTACTTATTGTTGGTACAGTTTGACCAGTTCGGTGTCTGCTGCAGCTTGTGTTCCGTTGTTTATTGTTGTCCTGGTAGACGGACATATTCTTTCCTGTTTGCTAATGCGTTCATTGCTCCCTCTATTTCAGGCCCATCACTTACATTGTTACCCCTGGTATTGGCTCACCAGGCAAATATGAAGTGGAGCCTTCGGAGGTATCCAGCAACATGTGACGCCGATCACATAAAGTTACGATATAAGAAATATGAGAGTTGCGCTAATACATGTGCAATTAAAATATACAACCAAAGTGAACAAATAATAATGATAAGTGCAAACACAAATAAAGGCAGATAGCAATTGGATGTAATCCACCAAAATGTCCCATCAAGGTGAGAAAATTTAATGTAGATGGTAAAAACTCCAGACAGCCCACAAATAGTATAGAAAAGGTCCAGGTGATGATTATTATTTAATCCGTGACTAAGGAGCAGGATCCACCACTGAAACAATGAAAGGGGTTACTGCTTACCAAATGGCCATGACCCCCACCACAGAGGATCACAGCTAGCAAGCAAACTTGGAACAGACACTGGAAACTCCTAGCGGCATCCACTAAAGATCGTCACAGCATCAGCCACACCAGCAGAACTCATGGCAATGGTAACCATAAAATAGAAAAGGGGGGCTCACATAGTGTAAAACCGTAAAAAGTTTATTCAAAATAGACACATGAATAAACACTTACAAAGCGTATGAAGATAAATCGGCCTGAAGTCCGGCTCCTTGGCCACAGGAGCGTGGACAAACCCGTCCTCTTAGGAAGCAACACTGTTTGGGGGTGACGTCAGCGCGTCGTCTGGCTCCGCCCTACGCGTTTCGTGACATCACGTCTTCCAGGTGCCCCAAGGAGCCGGACTTCAGGCCGATTTATCTTCATACGCTTTGTAAGTGTTTATTCATGTGTCTATTTTAAATAAACTTTTTACGGTTTTACACTATGTGAGCCCCCCTTTTCTATTTTATGGTTACCATTGCCATGAGTTCTGCTGGTGTGGCTGATGCTGTGACGATCTTTAGTGGATGCCGCTAGGAGTTTCCAGTGTCTGTTCCAAGTTTGCCTGCTAGCTGTGATCCTCTGTGGTGGGGGTCATGGCCATTTGGTAAGCAGTAACCCCTTTCATTGTTTCGGTGGTGGATCCTGCTCCTTAGTCACGGATTAAATAATAATCATCACCTGGACTTTTTCTATACTATTTGTGGGCTGTCTGGAGTTTTTACCATCTACATTAAATTTTCTCACCTTGATGGGACATTTTGGTGGATTACATCCAATTGCTATCTGCCTTTATTTGTGTTTGCACTTATCATTATTATTTGTTCACTTTGGTTGTATATTTTAATTGCACATGTATTAGCGCAACTCTCATATTTCTTATGTTTTCTTTCACAATTTATGTTTATTGTCGAGAGTGCAGCTTCTGATTACCGGTATTTATTGTTCATTTGTTTATTTAGCGCAGTTTTTTGCACATTTTTTACATAAAGTTACAAGTTGCCCCAAATGCACCTGGTCACCCTTTTATGATTAGGTTTCTGGCGCCCCATATATGCCACAGTATTTTTCCAATACTGAACAAGGAGATCATAACATATGGCCGGCATCTTTGTAATCACGCCATAAACAAAGCATATTGCACAATAAAAACCTACTGATCTGCAGCTGCCTTTTGATCCTCTTGACGTTGTTGTCTCTGTACTGCGTCTGGATCATGTTGCACTGATTAATGATTTCGATGAACTGCTGGGAGAGGATGCCATGCTGCAAGATAAAATGAGAATATGCTAAATGTCATCCACTGAATCACCATGTCCTAGAGAGCGTCAACAAGGAGAACGGATCCGTTTATTCCCTTGAAGGGCACCTGTCATACGATTTCAGCACATTCAGAGTCATTCCTATAATGAGAGAGATCACTTTGGTGCAGCCTGCCAGCTTGAACATGTACTGCAATATATGCAAATCTAGAACCCATGTTTTTTATGCAAAAAAGTTTGCAAAAAATATACAAAAGGTATAATATCCATAAAGATCAAGAGAGGGAGACAAAAGAAAAAGAACAAAAAGTGAAGGCTATGGAGAAGTATGGATAAGTGGCAAACATCGCCAACCAGGTTATTGGGGTAATTTGATTTGTATTAGTTGTTTTGAGAGTTTGTGTGAGATGGTTCATCTAGAACGAAGATGAATGTAATAAAATGTAAAGTATGTATATTCAAAAGTTAAAATTGTGCAATATAAAGAGTATTTAAAAAAAAAAAATATGCAAGGGTGTATTGTAGTGTGCAGACGGTTAATTCGGGATTTTCTGTGTTAATGTATAGTGGTCACACCCCCTTAGCACCTCATACATCTAAGCTCCATTTATAAGCTTTTTGGATATCTCCTCTATTTTTATTGCAGAGTGCAGGTTAGTGACTCAAGCCAGGCAGTGCCTCTCACCATCTCTCCCTCCGTCTCTCCCCCCCCCCACCGCCATACCACCCCGCAACCTCTCTCGCCAACAGTCTCTCTCTCCATCCCTTCTCTTACCATAATCCTTTACTCCCCCTTCTCTTGCCAACACTCCTCCCTCCTGCTCTTGCCAACACTCCTCCCGCCCGCCCTCGCCAACATTCCGCCCGCCCTCGCCAACAATCCCCCCGCCCGCCCTCGCCAACACTCCCCCCGCCCGCCCTCGCTAACACTCCGCCCGCCCGCGCCAACACTCCGCCCGCCCGCCCTCGCCAACACTCCGCCCGCCATCGCCAACACTCCTCCCGCCCGCCCTCGCCAACACTCCCCCCGCCCGCCCTCGCCAACACTCCTCCCGCCCGCCATCCCTTCTCTCTTACCGTAATCCTTTACTCCCCCTTCTCTCGCCATCACTCCTCCCTCCTGCTTTTGCCAACACTCCTCCCTCCTGCTTTTGCCAACACTCCTCCCTCCTGCTTTTGCCAACACTCCTCCCTCCTGCTTTTGCCAACACTCCTCCCTCCTGCTTTTGCCAACATTCCTCCCGTCCGCCCTCGCCAACACTCCTCCCTCCCCCTCCGCGCTCTCGCCAACGCTCCTTCCCCCTCCGCGCTCTCGCCAACGCTCCTTCCCCCTCCGCGCTCTCGCCAACGCTCCTTCCCCCTCCGCGCTCTCGCCAACGCTCCTTCCCCCTCCGCGCTCTCGCCAACGCTCCTTCCCCCTCCGCGCTCTCGCCAACGCTCCTTCCCCCTCCGCGCTCTCGCCAACACTCCTTCGCCCTCCGCGCTCTCGCCAACACTCCTTCGCCCTCCGCGCTCTCCCCAACACTCCTTCGCCCTCCGCGCTCTCCCCAACACTCCTTCGCCCTCCGCGCTCTCCCCAACACTCCTTCGCCCTCCGCGCTCTCCCCAACACTCCTTCGCCCTCCGCGCTCTCGCCAACACTCCTTTGCCCTCCGCTCTCGCCAACACTCCTTCGCCCTCCGCGCTCTCGCCAACACTCCTTCGCCCTCCGCACTCTCGCCAACACTCCCTCCCTCCATCCCTTCTCTCTCACCGTAAGCCATTACTCCCCCTTCTCTCGCCATCACTCCTCCCTCCCGCTCTCACCAACACTCCTCCCTCCCGCTCTCGCCAACACTCCTCCCGCCCGCCCTCGCCAACACTCCGCCCGCCCTCGCCAACACTCCGCCCGCCCTCGCCAACACTCCGCCCGCCCTCGCCAACACTCCTCCCACACGCCCTCGCCAACACTCCTCCCACACGCCCTCGCCAACACTCCTTCGCCCTCCGCGCTCGCCAACACTCCTTCACCCTCCGCGCTCGCCAACACTCCTTCGCCCTCCGCGCTCGCCAACACTCCTTCGCCCCCCCTCTCTCGCCATCACTCCTTCGCCCTCCTCTCTCACACCATCACCCCTCCTTCCCTCCCCTCTCGCCATTATTCTTCCCTCCCTTCTTCCTCCCCTCCCTTGTCACCACTCTTCCCTACCTCCTCTCTCGCCATCCCTCCCTCCCTTCCTCCTCTCTTGCCATCATTTCTCCCTCCACTCTCGCTATCATCCCCCTCTCCCTGCTCTCTCACCGTCCATTCTTCCACTCCCTCTCTCACCATTCCTCCCTCTTTCTCATCCACGCATATATCCCACTACAAGCGGTCGATACCTGCGTCTTCTCCATCCGCTTGTAAACTGACCCTCTCACCACTTCATCGTCATCTTTTACCTCGATTTCTAAAACAAAGAAGAGCTCTATGAGACACAAAAAACAACCCCAAGAGGGTGACGGGGGGACAAACGGTGGTCTCAGGACTAGATCCTGCAGTTCAGAGACAGGCACATACTAAACCAGAATACTAAAGAGATTACTGGAGAGAAGAGGATTAAGGATAGAAAACTTACCACTGGGCCATCTTACACCCTCGAATGCCAGCAGATAAAAGTAAAAAAGCAAGACAAGAGAATCGAGACTGTTTAAATGGGCACACAGAAAGAAGTCAGAGATCAGCTGGACAGACAGACACCAACTAACTGCCCAGGCCTCTAGAACACAGCAGCAGATGTATAAACAGACAGTCCTACTGTAGACACCCTGTAAGTGGCCCCATACCTAGACTTCTCCTGTATGGATGTGGCAGTGGCCACTGTTTTTTGCCTGCCATGATGCTGCTGTAAAAAAAAAAGGGTGGGGCTTAACAGGAAGGGGGCGGTGCTTCCTAAAACAAAGACACACATGCTACACTGTATATAGCAATGAAAGGTCAACTTGAACATTTGTACATCCGCCTATAAGTGGACAGCCAGGAGACATTAGCAAGCTACTGCTAGACAAACCAAGAGCAAGAAGACAAGGGGTGCAAGCAGAGATAGGACACTCTGACTAATCATACCAACGAGGACAGACAGGAGCCCTGCTGAAGAGGACAGACAGGAGTCAGACAGACACAAGAGGAGTAAATGATGAATTTAAGAGACCATTCACTTACTCTGCAATTTCCCCCGAATCTCTTTTGATAAAACTTTGATCTCTTCTCTCAGAGACTGTAAATCTTTCTTCATACCTGAAAGACAGACAGAGCCACTATGGAGACCATATTACCGGCAGCTGTATCAGTATAATATATCAGATATTGGCAGCTGCAAAATCGGCTGGTAATATTAAACTGGTTAGTGGGAAAACATTGTGATAACAGCCTGCATGAGAAAACCAGTTTCCGGGTTGGTGGAATGGTTGGTGTAAGAATGCCTTAAGTCCCTGGATGAGGGGGGAGAGTTTAGGTTACTTTTCTACAGTCATTGGATGGGCAGTACATAGTCATTGCAGGCGCTGTACAGTCCAGAGACATAATCGACAGACAATGCAAGAGTGCTGCTGTCAATGGATGGACAGAACAGTCTAAACAAGAGTGCTGTAGTCACTGGGTGGATGGGACAGTCAGTAGAATACTTTAGTCATCAAATGGACGGATCAGTCAGTACAACCATTTTGCAATCATTGGGGAAGAGGAAGGGGGTGGAAATGGAGTACTTCCGACACTGGGAGGGGGGGGGGGGGTAGGACAGTCAATGGAAGAGTACTGCCGACACTGGGGGGGGGGGGGGGATAGGACAGTCAACGGAAAAGTACTGTCGACACTGGGGAGGGATAAGACAGTCAACGGAAGAGTACTGCCGACACTGGGGAGATAGGACAGTCAACGGAAGAGTACTGCCGACACTGGGGAGATAGGACAGTCAACGGAAGAGTACTGCCAACACTGGGGAGATAGGACAGTCAACGGAAGAGTACTGCCAACACTGGGGAGATAGGACAGTCAACGGAAGAGTACTGCCAACACTGGGGAGATAGGACAGTCAACGGAAGAGTACTGCCAACACTGGGGAGATAGGACAGTCAACGGAAGAGTACTGCCAACACTGGGGAGATAGGACAGTCAACGGAAGAGTACTGCCAACACTGGGGAGATAGGACAGTCAACGGAAGAGTACTGCCAACACTGGGGAGATAGGACAGTCAACGGAAGAGTACTGCCAACACTGGGGAGATAGGACAGTCAACGGAAGAGTACTGCCAACACTGGGGAGATAGGACAGTCAACGGAAGAGTACTGCCAACACTGGGGAGATAGGACAGTCAACGGAAGAGTACTGCCGACACGGGGGGGGATAGGACAGTCAACGGAAGAGTACTGCGGACACTGGGAGGGATAGGACAGTCAACGGAAGAGTCTTGCCGACACTGGGGGGGAAGGGACAGTCAAAGGAAGAGTACCACCGACACTGGGGAAAAAGGACAGTCAATGCAAGAGTCCTGTAGTTGCTGAGAGGATAAGACAGTCAATGGAAGAGTGCTGCAGTCATTAGGGGAATGGGACGGTCAATGAAAGAGTGCTGTAATTGTTGGGAGGGTAGAACAGTCAACGTAAGAGTGCTGCAAACACTAGGGGGATAGAACAGTCAATGGAAGAGATCTGAAGTCACTAGGGGAATGGGACAATCAATGGAAGAGTCCTATAGTCGCTGGGAGGATAGGTCAATCAATGGAAGTGCTGTAGTCGCTGGGAGATATTAACATGTAGAAGAATGCTGCAGTCACTGGTGGGGCAGTCAGTATAAGAATACTGCAGCCATGAGATGGGCAGAATAATCGGTATAAGCATTGTTGAGTCACTGGATGGGTGAAGCAGCCAATGGATGGGTGCTCAAGTCACTGGAGGAGGCGGATCAGTTGATATTGGATAAGCAGAGCAGTAAATAAAATTGAGCATCAATTATGAGGGTGGGCTGAGCAGTCATTAAAAAAAAAAATGGCAGATGGAGCAGACACTTACTGTCATCCGGAAGTGGCTGGCTGAGAACTGTCGTCTGATTGGTCTCTAGAGATTTCACTTTATTCTTGAGAAGTTGTAGGGACTCACGAATCTGCCGCGTCTGAGGATTGACATCGATCATTCATCATCTACCCCAACATCACATTCTTCCCATTACAGACTTCTATGAATCCTCCTCCAACATTTGACCCCGCCTCCTTATGACCATGCTTCACTAACATCATTCCCTACCCCTTATGACCATGCGCCACCCATGTGTCACTACATACAGTGTGTGTGTGTGTGTATATATATATATATATATATATATATATATATATATATATATATATATATCCCCTAGAAAGAACCAAATTGATTTTTAAAGCACATCTATACCCAAAATGTTATATACTGCAGCTTCTTAGTCCTTAGATGTGATGATAACTTTACTTTTTGATTTTTCTCTTTACTTTCACCTGGTTATCCTGGCGGACTGACAACACTCAGCGCCCCCGGACCAAATAAAGCAAGGGCCCCCTTTCAGACCCTGCCCCTGACCTTGCCCCTACACTTTTGCACAAAGTAAGCCGCTTTTTGTTTTTAATGGGACCTGGAGGGGGGGGGGGGGTCTCTCTCTCTCTAACAGTGTCCATTAGAAAGCATCCCCTCCAGGCCCCATTAGAGTCTACAACAGAGTCTAATGGGACCTGGAGGGGGGAGGTCTCTCTCTAACAGTGTCCATTAGAGAGTCTCTGTTAGAGAGAGAGACCCCCCTCCAGGACCCATTAGAGACTACATAGGAGTCTAATGGGAGCTGGAGGGGGGGCCTCTTTCTAACAAAGTGTACAGTGAACACCTTCATTCACTCTGGTCCTCACAGGGCCCTCTCCTTGTGCCATGACTCTCACCCCTGCCCCAACCTCTCATAAAGTAGAAATAAAATTGGCACTGTGTAGCGCTCCTCTTACCTTAACTATGAGTATTGTAGCTGTGACTGGTTCCCTTGTCCACTGTGGCTAGCTCCTGTGGGTGGCTGGCTGGCTCCCTGGTGTGAGTGGGCCACCGTGAGTGGCTGGCTGGCACCCTGGCTCTGCTGTGGGTGGGTCACCGTGGGTGGCTGGCTGGCACCCTGGCCCTTCTGTGGGTGGGTCACCGTGGGTGGCTTGCTGGCACCCTGGCTCTGCTGTGGGTGGGTCACCGTGGGTGGCTGGCTGGCACCCTGGCCCTTCTGTGGGTGGGTCACCGTGGGTGGCTGGCTGGCACCCTGGCCCTGCTGTGGGTGGGTCACCGTGGGTGGCTGGCTGGCACCCTGGCCCTGCTGTGGGTGGGTGGCTGGCTGGTGTGTCCTCTCCTCTTTCGCCGTTTTGGGCACTGTTTGCCGAGGCGAGGGAGGGACTTGGGGGGAAGCGGTTGCCTTTGCCCGGGACGATAGAACTAGAAGGTTTGCAGCAGGCCTAGTGCGCGGAGGCGTGCGGCGCAACACATAATGACGTTGCGTGTGTCCTCTCTGTGTCCATTTGAGAGCCTATGTTAGAAATAGCCCCCATCAATGCAACCTCACCAGTGGCCATCAGTGCAGCCTGATTAATGCCCATAAATGCACCATCACCAGCGTGCCCCTCGATGCACCATCACCAGCGTGCCCCTCGATGCAGCCTCACCAGAGCGCCCCTCGATGCAGCCTCACCAGAGCGCCCCTCGATGCAGCCTCACCAGAGCGCCCCTCGATGCAGCCTCACCAGAGCGCCCCTCGATGCAGCCTCACCAGAGCGCCCCTCGATGCAGCCTCACCAGAGTGCCCCTCGATGCAGCCTCACCAGAGTGCCCCTCGATGCAGCCTCACCAGAGTGCCCCTCGATGCAGCCTCACCAGAGTGCCCCTCGATGCAGCCTCACCAGAGTGCCCCTCGATGCAGCCTCACCAGAGTGCATGAGGGTTAGAGGAGAGCCTCCCGATCACACATAGCGGGTAACTCCCGCTATGACACCTGTCGACCGCTGTGATCAGATGTCCCGCCTCCTCCTGCACCGACTCTTTTGTTAGACGTCACACATCCCGGCATTGGACGAGTGTGAAGTCTATTAAAAGAGTTGGTGCAGGAGGCGGGACATCTGATCACAGCGGTAAGCGGGAGTTACCCACTGTGTGATCCGGCGGCGCCCGCCTTCCCCCTTAGCCTCCGAGGCAGCTCTGGGGTCCATGTGGGCCCTGAAAAGATGATCACCTAGGCCCTGGACCGGCCCTGAAGGTTCCAGAAAGTAGCGCTGGCGGGGCCCCCTTCAGTGGCCAGGCCCTCGAACCACGACCGGTCAGTCCACCCCTGCCTGCCAGTAGCACACTTTCTGGGTGGCTACACTCACATCTCTACTGTATCTGTAGAGAGATCCATGGTTGTCACACAGACTGGACATTAAACATGTCTACCTTTGTCTATCTCCATTACATGGGGTGGTAAGATTGGTGGTTTACACAAGAGAGACAACGTTGTCTTTGCTTCCAGTTCAACTCACAAGAAGTGAAAATGACACAGCATTTCTGGCGGGATCAACAAATAATTCTGCACTAGCTGAAAGTTTTGTGCAACCACCACATCGAATGACCGGTAAGCTGCAATACACTGCATTTGTGTTCTTGGACTTAGGCTGGCCATAGACAGTGTGAATTTCTTTCCTGCAGCCACGGGTTGCAAGAAATTTGCATGATTCCCCCATCAACACAGACAGTGCTGACAGGGGGAATCCCTCCTACCGGGCTATTGTCTTCTCCTGTGAAGCGAATCCGGCAGGCTGGCTGTACCCAAATCGATCGCCTTGTTACATTCAGCCTGGCCCTTAATGGTTGGATTCCCCGGCCGGTTCCTGCTGAAATTCCAACAGTATACGGCCAGCCTTAGTTTCATTTTAGCTGCCAACAGCCACTCCACTAACAGACCTCGCTATCATTTTAACTGCCCCTCCCGGTGCATCCCGACAACTGAACACTGGCTGCCCCCCCCCCACTCCTCAGCGCCCACTAGTGTTACCGTTTCGAAGAACTGCTTGTCAAGCTCTTCACCGTTCTGCGAGGGCTCCATTAACACCTTGTGTTCATCCGGTTCTGAATCGCTTTCAGTCTGCAGAAGGGAAAAAAAAATGTCCATTAATATGACAGCCCAGATCCGTACCCAGCCCTGATAGACATCGCTGGAGCCCAATGATGGACGGGGTCAATGGCGCCATTTTGGACGATTTCATGCTCCCAACTTTGTGGGAACATTTTGGGGATGGCCCCTTTCTGTTCCAAACATGACTGTGCACCAGTAAGCAAGCTTCATACAGACATGGATGAACGAGTTTGAGGTGGAGGAACTTGACTGGCCTGCACAGAGTCCTGACCTCAACCCGATAGAACACCATTGGGATGAATTAGATGGGAGACTGCGAGCCAGGCCTTCATCAGTGCCTGACCTCACAAATGCTCTTCTGGAAGAATGGTCAAACATTCCCATAGACACACTCCTAAACCTTTTGGACAGCCTTCCCAGAAGAGTTGAAGCTGTTATAGCTGTAAAGGGCGGAGCCAACTCAATATTGAACCCTACGGACTAAGACTGGGATGTCATTAAAGTTCGTGTAAAGGCAGGTGTCCCAATACTTTTGGTAATATAGCGTGTTATATATATATATATAAATTTTTTTTTTTTTTTTTTTTTTAAGCAGAGGCCCTAGAGAATAAAATGGTAGCTGTTGCAATTTTCACCCGATTTCTCATCTACCCTGAAAAGCATGAGATTTAAAAAAAAAATACTAACAAATATATATATATATATATATATATATATATATATATATATATAGTTTGGGGGTTCGAAGTAATTTTCTAGCAAAAAATACTGATTTTAACTTGTAAGCAACAAGCGTCAGAAAAAGGTTTACTCTTTAAAGTGGTTAAACTTCCCTCATTTACAGACCGCAGTTCATTCCTTTGATCTAAAGAACAAAACGTTACAATGTTTATCGTTGGCTCCATGGCTGAGGAATGTTTGTGATACTTGGCAGACTGCCTGTTTTTTTGTTTTTTGTTTTTTTTTTTTAACATCTGTCTGCTTTGAATGCATAGAAATAAAATTGGATAAATGCTTTCAGACCACGAGCGGAGGAGGGGGGGGGGATTGCGATCTCGATCGATTAATCGTGCAGCTCTAGATAGCGTGCAATAACGCAGGATTATATCATCCACTATATTATTCCTATTAGACCTCCAGCTGTACCGGGCCGAGCCAATAGGGTGCCAAGACGCCCCCCCCCCCACCTATGCTGGGACTTGTAGTTCCACAGCGACTGACCGACTGTGACGTATTTATGTCTGAGGTCGCCATGGAAACCATCACCGAGTGGGGGGGGGGGACGCTGAGAAATCCCTCTGCGTCATTTGTCTCATCCAATCAGAATGAGCTCTGTGAACTGAGCCTCCCCCCTCCCCCACCTAAATATAGATCACATACATTACCCTGGCCAGGGGGATGGGGCCCCCCAGAACGCCCCCCCCCCCTCTTCCCATACATAAATAATACTGGTGTCCCTGGTTAAGGGGATGGGGCCCCTGGAGGCCATGATGGGCACTGTAGTCCCCCCCAGTGTTGTCACTTTGTGAATTAAATCTGCAATGGAGCCCCAGAGAGAGAGAGAGAGAGAGAGAGAGAGAGAGAGAGAGAGATAGAGATAGATATTTATATATATAGTAAACATGTACCTGGCAGGAGGAATGGGGCCCCTGGAGGCCATGCTGGGCCCTGTAGTCCCCCCCCCCCCCAGTGTTGTCACCTTGTGAAATGCATCTGTAATGGTGACCCCCCTCTGTATAAATAATAAACATATCCCTGGTTATAGGGAATGGGGGCCCCTGACAGTCCATGCTGGGCCCTGTAGTCCCCCCAGTGATGTCACTATGAGACTCAAGCCTTATATCTGTAATGGTGACCCCCCTCTCCATATAAATAGTCCCTGTGTATCTGATTGGAGGGAAGTCCCCCCTCCAGTGCTGTCACTGTAAATCTGCAATGAAGAACCCTCCCCCCCATACAAATCACACATGGTGACCCCCCTGGCAGTCCATGCTGGGCCCTGTAGTCCCCTCCCCTGTGACGTCACTCACACAGCCCAGCTCCTTGGTGCGGTCCCTCATCCTGCAGGGGTACAGTGTAGCTCTTCTCAGAACTTCTCCCGCACTCACTGCGCCTGCGCGTCACCGCCCACTACACCCTGTGACGAAACGCCCGCACCATAGAGACGAGGGGAGAAGAGGGGGAGGAGCGCTGCATGTTGGGATATTGGAGGAGTCGGGGCTGCTGCAGAGGGGGGAGGAAGTGGGGAAGGAAGGGCTGGGTGTAGAGTGGAGGGTGGAGGAAGGTCACATCCTGTGTACATATCCTGACTGAGATTTCATAGACCTCCTCTCTATGTTGTATAACACACAGAGCACTCCCAAGATATCACTAAAATCATAATAATACACATGGATAATGGTGGATGAAGCCAAACCTCCACATTTTACAGAGGAGGGAGGTGGGACTATCAGGGATTTTATTGCTATCAATGTCCCCTGGAGGAAATGTCCCCTCACTTCCTGTCCTACCTAGAACAGGAAGTGAGGGGACACAGACAGGAACAATAGATGTTCCAATACAGCAGAGAGGATTAGAAACTCTGAGAGCTTGTATTGGTGTTGGTATCCCCATGAGGAGCTTTTCCCCCACTTCCTGTTCTTCTGACCCCTCCCTGCCCCCAGGACAGGAAGTGAGGGGACCCAGGAGTAACAAATATCTCTGTACAGCAGGGGAGGGGTTAGAAACCCTCAGCTCATGTATTACAGTCAGTGTCCACATGAAGAGATTTCCCCTCACTTTCTGCCCTACCTAGAACAGAAAGTGAGGAGATAGAGGCAGGAATAATAGATGTTCCAGTACAGCAGGGAGGGTCAGAAACTCTCAGAGTTTGTATGGATGTTGATGTCCCTATGAATGGCTTTCCCCTCACTTCCTGCCCCTCTGACCCCTCCCTACCTCCAGGACAGGAAGTGAGGGGACCCAGGAGTAACAAATATCTCTGTACAGGAGGGGTTAGAAACCCTCAGCTCATGTATTGCTGTTGGTGTCCCCATGAAGAGATTTCCCCTCACTTCCTGCCCTACCTAAAACAGAAAGTGAAGGGATATAAGCAGGAATAATAGATGTTCCAGTACAGCAGGGAGGGTCAGAAACCCTGACTTTGGATGGGTGTTGATGTCCCTATGAATGGCTTCCCCCTCACTTCCTGTCCTTCTGACCCCTCCCTGCCCCCAGGACAGGAAGTGAGGGGACCCAGGAGTAACAAATATCTCTGTACAGCAGGTGAGGTGTTAGAAACCCTCAGCTCATGTATTGCTATCAGTGTCCCCATGAAGAGCTTTCCCCTCACTTCCTGTCTCACATAGAACAGGAGGCGAGGGGCCATTGGCAGGAATAATAGATGTTCCAGTATAGAAGGAAGAGTTAGAAACTCTCAAGAGTTTGTATGGGTGTTGATGTCCCTATGAATGGCTTTCCCCTCACTTCCTGTCCCTCTGACTCCTCCCTACCCCTAGATCAGGAAGTGAGGGGACCCAGGAGTAACAAATGTCCCTGTACACTACAATGGGGGAGGGTTAGAAACTCTTAGGTCATGTATTGGTGTCCCCATGTATTGGTGTCCCACAGTTGGTGTCCCCCATGAAGAGATCCCCCCTCACTTCCTATCCTACCTAGAACAGGAAGTGAGGGGGCACAGGCAAGAATGATAGATGTCCCAGTACAGCAGGGAGGGTCAGAAAATCAGAGTTTGTATTGGTGTGGTGTCCCTCACACCAATACAATGAGCTTTGATGAGCTTTCACCTCACTTCCTGTCCCTTTGATCCCTCACTGCCCCCAGGACAGGAAGCAAAGGGACCCAGGAGTAAAAAATATCCCTGTACAGTGGGGGAGGGGTTATTAGAAACCCTCAGTGTCCCCATGCAGAGATTTCCCCTCACTTCTTGTCCTGGAGGTGGTGGGGGGTCACTGGGACAGAATGTGAGGGGACACAGCCAGGGATAATGTTATAGTACAGCAGGGGAGGGTTAGATACTCTCTCAGTGTTTGTATTGGTGTTGGTTTACCCAGGAATCGATTTCCTCTCACTTCCTGTCTTGACAGGAAGTGAGGTAACACTGTCAGGAGTAATGTTCCAGTACAGCAGGGAAGGGGTTAGAAACTCTGTCAGGGATTTTATTGGTGTTGGTGTCCCCATGAGGAGATTTCCCCTCACTTCCTGTCCCAATGGGGGAGTGAGTAGGGTAGAAATTGAGGAGACAGAGCCAGGAATAGCGAATGTTCTAGAACAATGGGAGATTTGTTTTCTTTTATCATGGAGGGTACTCCTGGTCAGTGGAGAGGGGATGGTTACTCTTTGGCAGCTCTCCGGAGATCTAGATCCCACATCATGGTGAGTATTTCCAGGTAGATCAATGTACAGGGAATGGTAACTCTTTGGCAGCTCTCTCGGCATCCAGATCTTATATCACAGTGGGTGTTCCTTGTCAGGTAGAGGGAATAGTCATCCTTGGGCAGCTCTCCCAGGATCCTAATCTCATATCATGGGTTATTGTCCAAGTCAGGTCAATGTAGAGGGATGGTTACCCTTTAGCAGGTCTCCCAAGATCTGGATCTCATATCATGGTTGGTATTCCTGCTTCAGTAGAGGGGATAAATACTCTTTGGCAGGTCTCCCAAGATCTGGATCTCATATCATGGGTGGTGTGACGGGAGTCACTTTGGGCGGGGGGCCCATGGAACCCAGAATCCCTTGGGGAGGTTGGGAAACCCTTGTTTCAGCTACCCATGCACCTCCTATGACCGAGAACCCCAGTCTGATCTGTACTAATCGGACTTGCTGTACAGCCACACTGGAATGTTGTGTGTGTATATATATATATACAGTATACATACAGTGGGGGCGGAAAGTATTCAGACCCCCTTAAATTTTTCACTCTTTGTTATATTATCATTTTTTTTTATCATTAATGTACACACAGCACCCCATATTGACAGAAAAACACAGAATTGTTGACATTTTTGCAGATTTATTAAAAAAGAAAAACCGAAATATCACATGGTCCTAAGTATTCAGACCCTTTGCTCAGTATTTAGTAGAAGCACCCTTTTAATCTAATACAGCCATGAGTCTTTTTTGGGAAAGATGCAACAAGTTTTTCACACCTAGATTTGGGGATCCTCTGCCATTCCTCCTTGCAGATCCTCTCCAGTTCTATCAGGTTGGATAGTAAACGTTGGTGGACAGCCATTTTTAGGTCTCTCCAGAGATGCTCAATTGGGTTTAAGTCAGGGCTCTGGCTGGGCCATTCAAGAACAGTCAAGGAGTTGTTGTGAAGCCACTCCTTCGTTATTTTAGCTGTGTGCTTAGGGTCATTGTCTTGTTGGAAGGTAAACCTTCGGCCCAGTCTGAGGTCCTGAGCACTCTGGAGAAGGTTTTCATCCAGGACATGCCTGTACTTAACCGCATTCATCTTTCCCTCGATTGCAACCAGTCGTCCTGTCCCTGCAGCTGAAAAACACCCCCACAGCATGATGCTGCCACCACCATGTTTCACTGTTGGGACTGTATTGGACAGGTGATGAGCAGTGCCTGGTTTTCTCCACACATACCGCTTAGAATTAAGGCCAAAAAGTTCTATCTTGGTCTCATCAGACCAAAGAATCTTATTTCTCACCATCTTGGAGGCCTTCAGGTGTTTTTTAGCAAACTCCATGCGGGCTTTCATGTGTCTTGCACTGAGGAGAGGCTTCCGTCGGGCCACTCTGCCATAAAGCCCCGACTGGTGGAGGGCTGCAGTGATGGTTGACTTTCTACAACTTTCTCCCATCTCCCGACTGCATCTCTGGAGCTCAGCCACAGTGATCTTTGGGTTCTTCTTTACCTCTCTCACCAAGGCTCTTCTTCCCCGATAGCTCAGTTTGGCCGGACAGCCAGCTCTAGGAAGGGTTCTGGTCGTCCCAAACGTCTTCCATTTAAGAATTATGGAGGCCACTGTGCTCTTAGGAACCTTAAGTGCTGCAGAAATTTTTTTGCATCCTTGGCCAGATCTGTGCCTTCCCACAATTCTGTCTCTGAGCTCTTCAGGCAGTTCCTTTGACCTCATGATTCTCATTTGCTCTGACATGCACTGTGAGCTTTAAGGTCTTATATAGACAGGTGTGTGGCTTTCCTAATCAAGTCCAATCAGTATAATCAAACACAGCTGGACTCAAATGAAAGCGTAGAACCATCTCAAGGATGAGCAGAAGAAATGGACAGCACCTGAGTTAAATATTTAAGTGTGACAGGAAAGGGTCTGAATACTTAAGACCATGTGATATTTCAGTTTTTCCTATTTTACAAATCTGCAAAAATGTCAACAATTCTGTGTTTTTCTGTCAATATGGGGCGTTGTGTGTACATTAATGAGGAAAAAAAATTAACTTAAATGATTTTAGCAAATGGCTGGAATATAACAAAGAGTGAAAAATTTAAGGGGGTCTGAATACTTTCCGTCCCCACTATATATATATATATATATATATATATATATATATATATATATATATATATATATATATATATATTGTATATTGTCTCATACTATGGTGTGCTCTGTGTTGGGTCGTTTGGGGTGTGGCTGTATTCCACTGGTCTATTGTGTCTGTCTGCCTTGGGTATTATGGGATGTGTATGTAGATTAGTTGTGAGAGTGGAGGGGGCGAATTCCTCCAACAGCTCTCCTTGCTGATTGGACAGTCTACTGATGAGAAGTTTGAATATCTCTGTGTACCTGTTCCATGTGACAGTTTTGTAACTGAGCTAGTCTTGCCTGGTTCTTACAATATATGGGCTGTAATGTCTGAAGTTCCAGACTGGAGGAAGTGTGAGGACGGAAGCACTCAAGCGGAGTGTGGGACCTTCTGTTACATTGGTGGCAAGTAGTGGGACGCTTCCTGCAGTCTGGGACATCCAAACCTCCACCTGGATCCAAGATTAGGGTAGCAGATTCGGTCACCCCAGCAGAGATATAAATCTGGCAGCAGATTTCCCGGGGCTGCTGCGGATCGTCCTCTCGGCATACTCCAGGACTCTGTCTATGGATGAATGTAAGGTGCAAATAATTACTGTGCTAACCTGTATTAAAATGTGATCACGATATATATAAAAGCAATATGGGGAGCGGAGAAACTTTGGCTTGGTTTCTCCGCTCCCCATATTGCTTTTATATATCGTGATAACATTTTGTTTGTATGCTGGTTTTTATGAAGAATAAACAAACAAACTTTTTAATCTACACCATTGGAAGCTCTCGCCCCTTTTTTGGATATACTCTGCTCTATGAGCTTGTTTGACCCTTCCACCTGGTGATTCATTGCTTGCTGGCTGTTTTATATCACTGCGATTCCACTGAGAGAGGACCGGACCTTTGAGGATATCATTGATTGTTCCAGAACCATCGAGTGATCCTCCTGGACCCTCTGGACCGTTCCTTCTTCATCGTGGTTCCGGTTATCCATGCTCGTTTGACCTTGTGTCGCTGACATCCAGGTCCACTTGCTCTGGTAAGAGTACCCATCTTTATTCAACTATTGATGTAATTTTCTTCAGATGCAAATCCAACTGTTCCTGGTTTCCCTATATGAACGATCCTGTGTTTGTGGAACACCTGCCGTTCTTTGGGACTGATTCATTTGGGACTTAGCAATAGTTCTTTCATCTTCACTTATTTCAGACTTATTTATGCACATACTTATTTATATACATGTTTATTTATGTATTCACACAGTTTATCAGCACTGTTTATAAGTACATGGCTATTTATGTATTTACACAGTTTATTAGCACTGTTTATTCATTAGCGCTACATTTCCACCCTCGTCTGTGGATGAATACCTGGAGCTCAGGCAGCAGATTCCAGTGGAGCTCTGGATTGGAGCCCTCCAGGTCGCTGGTATGCAACAAGGCAGAGCTCTGCTAACCTCTGCCCAGCACCGATAACATCTTCTGAGTTCTACGGACACGGTGAACCTCTATCCCCAGACACGAGTTCCACAGACTGGGGTTTTAATAGACTTCTCTGCTGAGGAAGGACAACCTGGCGAGCCTCCAGCAGAAGAGCTGGCATCAGGGCCAAACATCACTGAGCTCTCCCCAGCACCAACAGCAGCATCTGTGGAGTTACCAGAAACTTCTCCAGCTGAAGCGCTGACAACTGGACAGAGGGTCCAAGACCTCTGCCCCACACCTACAGCAGTTCCGAAGGCCCAGGATGAGAAGGAGATGGTCACTTCCCAGCAGCAGATTAAGATCCAGGGGTAGAAGGGAGAGGAGGTGTTCGTCCTCGCTTCCAAACAGTTGGCCAGGGTGGAGGAAGCGATCCTTCCTCCCCAGCAAAGATCAGTGCACCTAGGACACAGTAACAGAGACATGTCGTTCCAGCAGCCAGATGAGGGTAAGGGGGATGGAGCAGCCGGTTCCCCTTCCCAGCAGCAGACAGCACCCCAGAATGATACTACCAACCCAGCAGAAGAGCTGGCAACCGAGCAAAGTGCTGCTGGCCTCTGTCCTCAACTAACAAAAGATGAGGTATCCACCTGTATACTCCAGATCCCCAACAGCATGATGAAGTGAGCCCAGCCACCCTGTCTTCTTTCCAGCGGCTGAAAGGAAAGGTAGATGTATACATCATGGTAGGCACAATTGCAATTTTGGTCAAAAATCATTCTCATTCACTTTGCGGCGTTACTGAGGTTGCAACCAGGAAGCATGCATGTTAATATCGAGCAGCTCTCCACTTTGGAGAAGGTCATATGTGCTTCCTAAGGTGCGGTGTGTTAGGTTAGTACGGTCCCATGAGCTTCCTCCCTTCTTTTTCCCTTTTTTCAAGTATTGTAGGAGTGTCCTATGTCTAGGAAGAGAGAAAGAGTGAAAGGAGGAGAAGTGAGAGAGGGGGGAAAGGGGGTAAAGGAAAAGTTCCCCGCGATCATGGAGTGTTTGGAGGAGGTGCGTCTGAGGTGCATCTGTAGTACTATCTATCCTGTATGTAGAGTTTAGGAATTGAATTTACCTTGTGGATGATCAATTAGCTATTGAAGTCTCTCGCAGAACCTGGCCCTCACTTGAGTATATGAACATGTTCCACAGCTGCCACGTTTTGGAGAACTTCTCTCGTCTGTTTTGTGCGGTATGAATGAGGTCTTCCATTTTTTTGATTTCCTCTACTTTTTTGATCCATAGATCTATGGTTGGTGGAATTGGGGACTTCCAATGTAATGGGATACAGGCTTTAGCTGCATCCAGAAGGTGTCGGACCACAGAATTTTTGTATGTCTTTGTGGGAATGTTTGATACATGTAGGAGAAAGAATGCTGGCTCATCATTGATGTTATAATCTGTGAATTTATGGGAGTGACTTTGGGCGGGGGGCCCGTGGAGCCCAGAATCCCTTGTGGAGGTTGGGAAACCCTTGTTTCAGCTCCCCATGCACTTCCTATGTGTAAGTCACCCTGTGTCTCTAAAAGGGGCACAGGGTGACCGAGAACCCCAGTCTGATCTGTACTAATCGGACTCACTGTACAGCCACACTGGAATGTTGTGTATATATATATATATATATATATATATATATATATATATATATATATATATATATATATATATATGTGCATATAATCTCCCTCGATCTGGGGCTCCACGCAAGATCTCACCCCGTGGGGTCAAAATGATCACAAGAACGGTGAGCAAAAATCCCAGAACTACACGGAGGGACCTAGTGAATGACCTGCAGAGAGCAGGGACCAACGTAACAAAGGCTACCATCAGTAACACACTACGCCTCCAGGGACTCAGATCCTGCAGTGCCAGACGTGTCCCCCTCCTTAAGCCAGTACATGTCTGGGCCCTTCTGAGGTTTGCTAGAGAGCATTTGGATGATCCAGAAGAGGATTGGGAGAATGTCATATGGTCAGATGAAACCAAAGTAGAACCGTTTGGTAGAAACACAACTCGTCGTGTTTGGAGGAGAGAGAATGCTGAGTTGCAACCAAAGAACACCATACCTACTGTGAAGCATGGGGGTGGCAACATCATGCTTTGGGACTGTTTATTTGCAAAGGGAACGGGACAATTGATCCGTGTACATGAAAGAATGAATGGGGCCATGTATCGTGAGATTTTGAGTGCAAACCTCCTCCCATCAGCAAGGGCATTGAAGATGAAATGTGGCTGGGTCTTTCAGCATGACAATGATCCCAAACACACCACCCAGGCAACGAAGGAGTGGCTTCGTAAGAAGCATTTCAAGGTCCTGGAGTGGCCTAGCCAGTCTCCAGATCTCAACTTCATAGAAAATCTTTGAAGGGAGTTGAAAGTCCCTGTTGGCCAGTGACAGCCCCAAAACTTCACTGCTCTAGAGGAGATCTGCATGGAGGAATGGGCCAACATACCAGCAACAGTGTGTGACAACCTTGTGAAGACTTACAGAAAACGTTTGACCTCTGTCATTGCCAACAAAGGATATATAATAAATTTTGATATTGACCAAATACTTATTTTCCACCATAATTTGCAAATAAATTCTTTCAAAAATCAGACAATGTGATTGTCTGGATTTGTTTCCACATTTTGTCTCTCATAGTTGAGGTATACCTATGATAACAATTATAGGCCTCTCTCATCTTTTTAAGTGAGAGAACTTGGACAATTGGTGGCTGACTAAATACTTTTTTGCCCCACTGTATAGTATATTGTCTCATACTATGGTGTGCTCTGTGTTGGCTCGTTTGGGGTGTGGCTGTATTCCATTGTTCTATTGTGTCTGTCTGCCTTGGGTATTATGGGATGTGTATGTAGATTAGCTGTGAAGGGGAGGGGGTGAATTCTTCCAACAGCTCTCCCTGCTGAGTGGACAGTCTATGAGAAGTTTGAATATCCCTGTGTACCTGTGTTTCAATAAACAGTTCCATGTGGCAGTTTTGTAACTGAGCTAGTCTCGCCTGGTTCTTACAATATATGGGTTGTAATATCTGATATCTGAAGTTCCAGACTGGAGGAAGCAGTGTGCGGATGAAAGCACTCAAGCTGAGTGTGGACCTTCCTTCAGTTGGTATTTATGTTAAAGTAGAGGGGATGGTTACCCTTTGGCAGGTCTCTTGAGAACTGGATCTCATATCATGGTTGGTATTTCTGGTCAGGTACTATAGAGGGGAAGGTTACCCTTTGGCAGGTCTCCCGAGATCTGGATCTCATACCAAGGTTCGTATTCCTGGTCAGGTACAGAGGATGGTTACCCTTTAGCAAACTTCTCAAGATCTGGATCTCATATCATGGTTAGTATTCCTGGTAAGGTACAGGGGGTGGTTATCTTTTGGCAGGTCTCCTGAGATCTGGGTCTCATAACATGGTTGGTATTTCTGGTTTGGTAAAGGCGATGATTACGCTTTGGCTGGACTCCCAAGATCTGGATCGCTTATCATGGTTGGTACTTTTGGTCACAAAAAGGGGATGGTTGCCCTTTGGCAGGTCTCCTGAGATCTGGTTCACATATCATGGTTGGTATTTCAGGTCAGGTTGAGGGAATGATTACCGTTTGGTAAGTCTCCTAAGATCCAGATATCATCATGGTTGGTATTCATGGTCAGGTAGAGGGAATGATTACCGTTTGGCAAGCCTCCCAAGATCTAGATCTCATATCATGGCTGGTATTCCTGGTCAGGTAGAGGTGATGGTTACCCTTTGGCAGGTCTCCTGAGATCTGGATCTCAAATAATGGTTGGTATTTCTGGTCAGGTAGAGGGGATGATTACCCTTTGACAGGTCTGCCAAGATTTAGATATCATATCACAGTTGGTATTTCTGGTCAGGTAGCAGGGATGATTAACCTTTGGCGGGTCTCCCGAGATCTGGATCTCATATCATGGTTGGTATTTCTGGTCAGGTAGAGGGGATGGTTTCCCTTTGGCAGGTCTCCTGAGATCTGGATCTCATATCATGGTTGGTAATTCTGGTTGGGTTAAGGGGATGATTACCATTTGACAAGTCTCCCAAGATCTGGATCTCATATGCTGGTTGGTATTCCTGGTAAGGTAGTGAGAATGATTACCATTTGGTAGGTCTACCTAGAGCTGGATCTTATATTATGATTAGTATTCCTGGTCAGGTAGAGGGGATGATTACCTTTTGGCAGGTTGGCCAAGATCTGGATCTCATATAGTTGGTATTTCTGGTCAGGTAGAGGGGATAGTTACCCTTTGGCAGGTTTCACGTGATCCAGATCTCATATCATGGTTGGTATTTCTGGTAGGGTAGAGGGCATGGTTACTCTTTAGCAAGTCTCCTGAAATCCAGATTTCATATCATGGTTGGTATTTTTGGTAAGGTAGAGGGGATGGTTACCCTTTGGCAGGTCTCCTGAGATTTGGATCTACTATCACAGTTGATATTCCTGGTCAGGTACCCTTTGGCAGGTCGCTTGAGATATGTATCTCATATCATGGTTGGTATTCCTGGTCAGGTATAGGGGATGATTACCCTTTCATGGTTGGTATTTTTGGTAAGGTAGAGGGGATGGTTACCCTTTGGCAGGTCTCCTGAGATTTGGATCTACTATCACAGTTGATATTCCTGGTCAGGTACCCTTTGGCAGGTCTCTTGAGATATGTATCTCATATCATGGTTGGTATTCCTGGTCAGGTATAGGGGATGATTACCCTTTGGTAGGTCTCCTGTGATCTGAATCTCATATCATGGTTGGTATTTCTGGTCAGGTAGAAGGGATGATTACCCTTTGGCAGGTCTCCCAAGATCTGGATCTCATATCATGGTTGGTCTCCCAAGATCTGGATCTCATATCATGTTTGGTATTTCTGGTCAGGTAGAGGGGATGGTTTCCTTTTGGTGGGTCTCCCAGGACCTTGATCACATATCACAGTTGGTATTCCTGGTCAGGTCAGCGTAGAGGGAATGGTTAACCCTTTTGCAGCTCTCCCGAAATATGGTTTTGTGGAATGATGTGCTTTCCTAGTCAGGGCAGACTAGAGGTGATGTTACCCTTTGGCAACTCTCCTGGGATCTGGATCTCCTATCGTTGTCAGCACTCCTGCTCAGGTAAAGGGGATGGTTATGCTTTGGTGGGATCTGTTAATCATATTGCGGTGGGTATTCTCATTTAGGTCACTGTAGGGGAAAAGGTTTACCCTTTAGTGGCTCTCCAAGGAATGGTGGACACAGGTCAGCTCCTAACAGAAGCATGGACTGTGCAAAGAAGAAACAGCCAGAATACGTAAAGGCCAAATTTAAAGCAGAACGCCAGCATTTCAACATTACCATTCCTGCCAAGTGTAACTGTTGCAAGTTGGCATTGACTATTTACCCATGAAACATGACTGCTGTGAGTTTGACTTTTTTACATAATACTCTTTTCCTTTTGGCCAGGTCCTCATGAGTACTGGAGCCAGAGCTCACTGCTGGACCTTTTGGACCGTTTTTCGACATCCATGCAGACTTATGGCCCTTTGGGCAACTGCAATCTGCAACTGTAGCACTAGAGGTCACTGTTGGCTATCTATGTGTATACAGCTTTTCCTAGCCAGAACCCTAAGTGATGCTGGTATCAAACAAGTCATGTGACCCTCTCCACCACCAATGTCATCTCAGAGAGAAGAACACAACATATCTTAATCGTGGGATCCTCATTCCTTTCATTCAGTCATACACATGTGGAAGAGTTTCAAGAAACATAGGAGGACAGCTGAATGATACCATTATCATAGCTATAACCAGGGGGGTCACAGACTTTGCATGACACCCACTAACTTCATGGTGGACATAGACACCTATCCTGGGTCATCCTGGCCCAAAAAATGCTGTTTTCTATCATTTGCAATTGGCTTCTGTGCTCTGAGGGGCAATCATTGTCAACGCAAGAATACATTTTTTTTACATTTTAATTTTATTACTGGCTCTTTCATGTCACTATCCTTTCACTATTAAAGCTGTCAAACCGGTGCCTTTAAAGATGGTCAGTTACTTAAATCAGACATCTTATTGTAATGTTTGTTAAGACAACAAGCTTTGACAATATCTACATGGTTCAAGTTTCCAGGCCACATAATGTGCTGCTTTTATTTTAGGTCAGTTAAATGTATTTCAGGGGCATCACAGCAAAGATGTTCATTGTTTTATAGTTTGATGTCTTTTTTTAAGCAGCCACAGCCTGTGGAGGTCCAACACGCTAGAGCTCTCCAGTCAGTTCTCTCTGCTGAATGGAGAGCTCTGACTCTAAATCAGTAGGGGGTGTGTCAGACCTCTGCAAAGAGATCAAGCATCCTTCTCTGTAGTATGCTGGCAGGGGACAGGCTTTTCTACTCAGGCTGTGAATTTTTTTCCCTTTTAGAACAAACGTGGACTTTGTACAATTAAGGCTTTGTTTTGATCAATTGTTCAATTGGGCTTTAAAGTTGGTTATAGCAAGGGTGATGCCAATTATGGTCCCATGTCTCCCATGACCGCTGTGTTCTCTTGCGCCTCCAATGTCTCCAGTGGCACCTGTGTAGTCCTACATCTTCTGTGACTACAATAACTGTGTTGTGCTTCTGTGCTTCCACTGACTCCTGTGTCTTCTTTGATACCTGTGCATTCATATGTCTCTAGTGACTTCAGTGTCTTCATTGACTTCTGTGCACTTGTGTGTCTACAGTGACCCCTGTGCTATCCAGTGGCTCCACACAACCTTCAGTGCTCCATGCAGTTGTCTAGCTTGCTGTGCTCCACCATCAGTATCCTCAGCTGCTTTTCCACCTTCAGGTATGCAGTCCTGTGTTTCCAGTGACCCTTGTGTGCTCCTGTGTTTTCAGTGACTTTAGTGACCCCTGTGCACTCCTGTTCCTACAGTGATTCCTGTGTCACCAATACTCCCATTGTGCTTCAGTGCCTCCACTGACTCCTATGTCTCCAGTGACCCCTGTGTGCTTCTACATCCCCAGTGACTCCTGTGTCTCCAGTAACCGCTTTGTGTTCCTGTGCCTCTATCGACTCCTGTGTCTTCAGAGACCCCTGTGGCTCCAGTGACACCTGTGTCTCCAATAAACCCCATTGTTTCCAGTTGCTCCTATGTCTTCCATGACCCCTTGTGTGCTCCTGTGCCACCATTGACTCCTATGTCTCCACTGACTCCTGTGTGCCCCTACATCTCCAGTAACTCTTGTGTCTCCAATAATCATTTTGTGCTTCTGTGCCTCCACTGAGTCCTGTGTGTTCATTGACCCTTGTGTGCTCCAGTGTCTCCTGTGTCTCCAATAATCCCATTAAGCCCCAGTGACTTCTATTGTTTCCTATGACCCCTGTGTGCTCCTGTGCCTTCAGTGACTCTTATGTCTCCAATGGCACCTGTATGCTCCTACATCTCCAGTGACTCCTGTGTCTCCAGTAACTGTATTCTCCTACATCTCCAGTGACTCCTGTGTCTCCAGTAACTGTTTTGTGCTCCTGTGCCTCCACTGACCCTTATGTCTTCATTGACCCCTGTGCACTCCTGTCTACAGTAACTTTGGTGTCTCCTGTGTGCACTTGTGTCCTTAGTAACTCCAGTGACCCCTGTGCTTCCAGTGACTTCTGTGGCTCCAGTAATCCCATGGTGCCCCAGTGACTCCTGTGTTTCCAATGATCCCTGTGTGCTCCTGTTCCTCCAGTGACTCCAATGTCTTCAGTGACCCTTGTGTGCTCCTACATCTCCAGTGACTCCTGTGTCTTCAGTCCCTGCTATGTGCTCCTATGCCTCTATCGACCCTGTGCACTTCTGTGTCTCCAATGACTCTTGTGTGCTCCTGTGCCTCCAGTGACTCCTGAGTCTTCAGTATCCCCAATATGTGGCAGTGCCTTCACTGACTGCTATGTCTCCAATGACACCTGTGTGCTCCTACATCCCCAGTGACTCCTGTATCTCCAGTGCTCTCTTTGTGTTCCTATGCCCTGTACTGACTCCTATGTCTTCATTTAATGACTTTGTTATATGTTTTCAGTGACCCCTATGCCTTTGTTGATCCTGTGCACTCCTGTGTTTTCAATGACCTTTGTGAGTTCCTGTGTCTTCAGTGACCCTGGTGACCTCTGTGCATTCCTGTGACTCCTGAGTCTTCAGTAATCCCATTGTGTGCCAGTGCCTTCACTGACTCCTATGTCTCCAATGACACCTGTGTGCTCCTACATGCCCTGTGACTTCTGTATCTCCAGTCCCTGCTTTGTGTTCCTGTGCCTCCACTGACTTACTGTGTTTTCAGTGATCACTGTGCTGTCCTGTGCCTCCAGTGGCTCTGGTGTCTCCAATAACCCCTTTGTGCTTCAGTGACTCCTGTGTCTCTTGTAACCCCAATGTGCTCCTTTGCCTGCAGTGGCTAATATGTCTCCAGTGACACCTGTGTGCTCCTACATCCCCAATGACTCCAGTAACCAATATGTGTTCCTGTGCCCCCACTGACCCCTGTGTCTTTGCTGACCCCTGTGTGATCCTGTGCTTACAGTAACACCTGTGTCTCAAATAACTCCACTGTGCTGCAGTGACTCCTGTGTTTCCTGTAACCCCTGTGTGCTCCTATGCTACCAGTGACTCCTATGTGTCCAGTGACTCCTGTGTCTCCAGGAACAGCTTTGTTCTTCTGTGCCTCCACTGCCTCCTGTGTCTCCAATAACCCTATTGTGCTCCAACAACTCCTGTCTCCCGTGACCCCTGTGTGCTCCTGTGCCTCTAGTGACTCCTATGCCTTCAATGAAACTAGTGTGCTCCTACATCTCCAGTGACACCTATGTCTCCAGTAACTCCTTTGTGCTCTTCTGCCTCCACTGGTTGCTATGTCTTCAGGACCTGCTGTGTTCTCCTCCATCTCCAGTGACTCATATGTCTTTATTGACCCCTGTGCACTCCTGTATCTACAGTGACTCCTGTGTCTCCTGTGACTCCTATGTGCTCTTGTGTCTTAAGTGACTCTAGTGACCCCTGTGCCTCCCATGACTCCTATGGTTCAAGCAACCTCATTGTGATCCAGTGACTCCTGTGACTCCCATGACCCCTGTGTGCTACTGTGCCTCCAGTGATTCCAATGACACCTGTGTCTACATCCCCAGTGACTCCTGTTTCACGTGACACCTGTGTGCTCCTACATCCCCAGTGATCCCATGTCTCCAGTGACCTCTATGTGCTCCTACATCCCCAGTGACTCCTGTGTCTCCAGTAACCATTTAGTGCTCCTCTGCCTCCACTGACTCCTGTGTCTTCAGTAACCCCTGTGTGCTCCTGTGCCTCCAGTAACCCCATTGTGCTCCAGTAACTCAAGTGTCTCCTGTGACCCCTGTATGCTCCTGTGCCTCCAGTGATAACTATGTCTTCAATGACACCTGTGTGCTCATACATCTCCATTGACTCCTATGTCTTCATTGACCCCTGCGCACTCCCGTGTCTCCCGTGCCCCCTGTGTGTTCCTGTGCCTTCAGTGACTCTAGTGATCCCTGTGCACTCCAGTGCTTCCAGTGATTCCTGTGTCTAAAGTAACCCATTTGTACTCCAGTGACTCCTGTGTCTCCCCTGTGTGCTCCTTTACCTACAGAGACTTCTATGTCTCCAATGACACCTATGTCTAAATCCCTAGTGCCTCCTATGTCTAAAGTGACACCTGTGTGCTCCTACATCCCCAGTAACTTCTGTGGTGAAGTGTCTACTTGTGCCCTTGTGACTCCACTGACTCCTGTGTCTTTAGTGATCCCTCTGTGCCTCCAGTGACTCCTGTGTCTCCAATAGCCCCCATTGTGCTCCAGTGACTCCTGTGTCTCCCATGACTTTTGTGTGCTCCTGTGCTTCCAGTGACTCCTATGTCTCCAATTACACCTGTGTACTACTACATCTCCAGTAACCCCTATGTATCTAGTGGCCCCTGTGCGCTCCTACATCCCCAGTGACTCCTGTGTCTCCAGAAACCACTTTGTGCTTCTCTGCCTCCACTCTGCCTTCACTAACTCCTGTGTCTTCAGTGACCCTTGTGCTTCCAATTACTCTATTGTGCTGCAGGGACTCCTATGTCTTAAGTGGCCCCATGTGCTTATTTGCCTCCAGTGACTCCTATGTCTCTGATGACACCTATGTGCTCCTACATCTCCAGTGACTCCTGTGTTTCCAGTAGCCACTTTGTGCTTCTGTGCCCCCACTGACTCCTGTGTCTTCAGTGACCACCAAACCTGCACTGAGTTCCTAGGTCTGCACTCCTGCTGTGTCCATTATGAAGTGTTCTTATTATCCCTGTGCTGAGTTCCCAGGTCTGCACAACCACTGTGCCCATTCTGAGGGGTTCTCATCAGTCCTGTGCTGAGTTCCCAGTTCTGCACACCTTCTGTGATCATTATGAGGGGTTTTCACCTTTCCTGTGCTGAGTTCCCAGTTCTGCACACCTTCTGTGCTCATTATAAGGGGTTCCCACATCTCACCATTCCTGTTCTGAGTTTCCAGCTTTGCACACCTGATGTGCCCATTATGAGGGGTTCCCACCATCCTGTGCTGAGCTCCCAGGTTTGCACACCTGTTGTACCCATTATGAGTAGTGCACCCCACCCCTTTCCTTGAGTTCCTGGGTCTCCATACTTGTTGTGTCCATAATGAGGGGTTCCCACCATCCCTGTGCTGAATTCCCAGGTTTACATCCCTGTTGTACCCACAACACCCCTTTCTCAGAGTTCCTGAGTCTGCACATCAGCTTTGACCATTATGAGGGTTTCCCGTCAACCCTGTGCTGAGTTCCCAGCTTGGCACACCTGCTGTGCCCATTGTGAGGGGATCCCACCAACCCTGTGCTTTGTTTTCCTTTCTGCATACCTGTTGTACCCATTATTGAAGGGTTCTCACCATCTCTGATACATTTTAATTTATATATTCTAATTTGAAGACTGTAAAAGAGCTGCTGGAAAACACAAAGAGGGTCGGGAACACCCAAAACTCCCAAGTGAACAGCAGAAGAGTCAAGATTTATGGCAAGAAGATCTTTCAGTTGGAGTATCCAAGACATATAAAATGTCAGGGAACCTCAGGTAGCTGGGGAAACTCTTACTTAAGCTGCCTGTATTTCTGCTGGTTATGGGAAAAGTTTTGTTGCTAATAAATATAGAGAAGAAAGCCTCCTCTTCACCCCTGTCACCTATCGGCACAGGCCTACTCCACGTAGTACTAGATCCAGCCTTGGCTATAAGGCCTTCTTACTATTAAAATGACCCTTCCCAGGGACAAGACTCACACAGCCAGCATGGCTTTTTAGAAGTGACATTGTAAGGGAATACACCAACGTAGGACATCCTTGGATTCTGTTGTTCTGGAGTTTGAAGATTCGGCATTATGTCTTCACTCTGCAGCCAGAGGGGGGGAATAGAAATGCAGAAACATCATTGTGTGTCACATATAGGAACCACTCTGCTGGAATGTGAGACCAGAGGGCAAATACGGCGCTGCAAGTCCATGCATATATATATATATATATATATATATATATATATATATATATATATATAAAATATATACATACAGTATATATAATATATACATACAGTATATATATATATATATATATATATATATATATATTTATATTATATAATATGCTTACACCAGCAAATGTGTGTGCTACACTGAACACATCCACACCAAGCATCACTGTGTGCAGATATCAGCAAACTCACCAATTCAACTGAGTGTCTGACACCTAAATATATGCAAAAGAATACAACACTTCAGAACACATACATCATAATATATACAATGTATCCAACAGAGAGACAGAGATGACACACAGATGAGGGCTACATAGAGGGGGAGACAGATAGATAGATAGATAGATAGATAGATAGATAGATAGATAGATAGATAGATAGATAGATAGATAGATAGATAGATAGATAGATAGATAGATAGATAGATAGATAGATGTCGATTTAATTAAACCGGAGAGTGCAAAATCTGGTGCAGCTCTACATAGAAACCAATCAGCTTCCAGATTTTTTTTTTTTTGCCAAAGTTTAATTGAACAAGCTGAAGTTAGAAGCTGATTGGATACCATGCACAGCTGCACCAGATTCTGAGTGTTCCAGTTTTAGTAAAGCAACACCATAGGATAGAAAGATAGCTGGATAGATAGATATATAGGTGAATAGATTGATCAATATTAGATATAGATGTGCAGTGACAGGTCAGATGTTTTCTCTTTCTCTGCTATGATTATGGTCAAACAATCCCGACCCCTCCTCAATACATTGTACTCTCTATGGGATGTCATCATAGGTTCATGTGACCATCTGACCCTCTCCTCCATCATGTGTCCTATAGATAATCACTGTGCCCACACATGTCCCTGTCACTTCCACATATACAATATAACCCACAGAAGGCAAAGCCTAAGATATATTTCTTCATCATCACCATGCAGTGAATATAGGGAATACTATAGAAGATATATACTATGGAAGATATGTACTATACATAATATGTACTGTGGATGATGTGTACTATAGATTATATATACTATAAATAATGTGTACTGTGGATGTTATGTACTATAGATAAAATATATGGATGATATAAGCTAAAGATAACATGTACTGTGGATGTTATGTACTATGAATGGCAGGTACTATAGATGATATGTGTTTGACTGATGTTTACTATGGATGGTAGGTATTATGGGTGGTATGTACTATGGAGGGTATGTAGTATAGATGGTATGTACTATGGATAGTATATATTATGGAGGGTATGTATTATAGATGGTATTTATTATGGAGGGTATATACTATGGATGGTATGTAGTATAGATGGCATGTAGTATAGATGGTATGTATTATGGAGGGTATATACTATGGATGGTATGTAGTATAGATGGTATGTATTATGGAGGGTATATACTATGGATGGTATAGATGGTATGAATTATAGATGGTATGTATTATGGATGGTATGTAGTATAGATTGTATGTATTATAGAGAGTATGTACTGTGGAGGGTGTGACAGACCCAACCAGGACAGGGGCTTTTGGAGAGGACTGGGGGCAAGCCACGTACCCATTCATTATGGCCCATAGAGAAAACAGACAATTCTCTATTAATGGACCACCATTTGGTTCCGTCATAGAAGGTATGTACTATGGATGATGTGTATTATAGATAGTATGTATTATGGATGGTATGTATTATGAATGGTATGCACCGTGAAGGGTATGTATTATAGATGCTAGGTACTATGGAGAGTATGTATTATGGAGGGTAGGTAGTATAGATGGCATGTACTATGGATGGTATGTACTATGGGTGGCATGTAATATAGGTGGTATTATGGATGATATGTAATATAGATGGTATATGGAGGGTATGTGTTATGGAGGGTATGTAGTATAGATTGTATATATTATAGAGAGTATGTACTATGGATGATATGTACTGTGCAGGGTGTGACAGACCCAACCAGGACAGGGGCTTTTGGAGAGGACTGGGGACAAGCCACCTACCCATTGATTATGGCCCATAGAGAAAACAGACAATTCTCTATTAATGGACCACCATTTGGTTCCGTCACAGAAGGTATGTACTATGGATGATATGTATTATAGATAGTATGTATTATAGATAGTATGTATTATAGATGGTATGTATTATGGAGGGTATGTATTATAGATGGTATGTATGAGGGAGGGTATGTATTATGGATGATATGTAATATAGGTGGTATTATGGATGATATGTACTATAGATAGTATGTATTATAGATGGTATGTATTATGGAGGGTATGTACTATAGATATTATGTATTATAGATGGTATATATTATGGATGGTATATATTATGGAGGGTATGTACTATGGATGATATGTAATATAGGTGGTATTATGGATGATATGTTCTATAGAGAGTATGTTTCATGGATGGTATGTATTATTGATGGTATGTACTATGGATGGTATGTAATATAGATGATATGTACTATACATGGTATTATGATTGGTCTCCGCCCCCTTGGCCCCAGCAGGTGATGACACATCTATATATATCTATGGCGGTATATATATAGATAGATGCGGGATATAGATAGCTGTCACTGATCTATTCCTGGCCATATGCTGAGCAGCTGCTCCTCCCTTTGGAGACTACAAGTCCCATCATCCCCCGGGGCAGTCCGGACTCGGCGCCTGCGCACTGCCGCCCCTCTCTGTCTCTTTTTCTCCCGCATCCTCGTCTGCAGCATCAGCACCAGCGAGGAGGACAGCTCCACCACCTCCTCCTCCTCCTCCTCCTCCACCACCATCATCATCATCACCCCCCGCCACCGAGGATCGGAGCCCCGCTCCCTGCTCTACCGGGGTCCCCCCTATCCTGTCCCCGCCGGGTGTGTGCGGTGTGTCCCCTCTGTCCTCCCTCTCCTCCCCTCCCCGGACTCTGCAGCAATAGGGGGAGTCAGCAGCAGCAGCATCAGAAGCAGCATCAGCAGAGAGCGCAGCATCCCCTCCTGCACCAAGGATGAAGGACCGGACCCAGGAGCTGAGGAGTGTAAGATCCCCCCCAAATATCTGTACAGGGGACCCCCCTACCCGGGGTGTGTGTCAGGGGATGGAGGGGGCTGGGTGGGGGGCATGATGGAGGAGGAGAGGAGAGGAGAGGAGAGGAGAGGGTGCATTGCGGGTCTGTGTCTGACTGATTTATGAGCTGAGCCTCTCAGTGCTGGAGCCCCCCACCCCCCCTCCATCATACTATATATATATATATATACTCTATATACTGACGGGGGCTTCATACATAGTATTGGCTGGAGGTGGGATCTATACACCAGGACTATACTATATCTGTACAATCACATACATATATGCCTGGATAGTATATAGAGAGAGAGAGAGAGATTGATAGATAGATATCTAGATATAGATATAGTACTAGTCACTGTATTACTCATAGATGGGCACTTCCATAGTGGGACTGGCTGCATGCTTAGGGGTCTTCTATTCCTATAGTGGGACTGGCTGCTTAGGGGTCTTCATATAGATACATAGTATACATTATAGAATCATTACATCCTATACACCAGGACTACATCTGTATAATCCGATACATACATGCCGAGATAGTATACATCCACATTGTGTGCTAGTCACTGTATAATTGATAGGTGGAGATTTCCATAGTGGGACCGGCTACATGGCTGGGGGGCTTCATGTAGATACATAGGGGTGGAATCTATACACCCTATACATCAGGACTACACTATATCTGTACAATCAGATACATATATGCCTAGATAGTATATATCTAAATATTGTACTAGTCACTGTATTACTGATAGGTGGAGATTTCCATAGTGGGACTGGGTACATGGCTGGGGGGCTTCATATAAATACATACTATAGGCTGGAGAAGGGAATCTATACATCCTATACACCAGGACTACACTATATCTGTACAATCAGATACATATATGCCTGGATACTCCCACTCTCTCTTATTTTATAATATATATATATATATATATATATATATATATATATATATATATATATATATATATATATTGTACATGTCACTGTATTGCAGATAGATGGGCATTTCTGTAGTGGGACTGGCTGCATGCTTAGGGGTTTTTCATGTAGATACATAGTATAGACTGTAGAATTATTACATCCTATACACCAGGACTATACTATATCTGTACAATTAGATACATATATGCCTGGATAGTTTATATCAAAATATTGTACTAGTCACTCTATTATTGATGATAGGTGGAGATTTCCATAGTGGGACTGGCTGGGGGGCTTCATATAGATACATAGTATAGACTGGAGATGGAATCTTTACATTCTATACATCAGGGCTATACTACATCTGTACAGTCAGATACATATATCCCTGGATATTAAATATCTAAATATTGTACTAGTCACTGTATTATTGGTGATAGGTGGAGATTTCCATGGTGGGACTGGCTTGGGTCTCTCCCTATGGATATATAGACTACATCAACACACCCTATACAGCAGGACTTTGTTCTATCTGTATATATGGATACATACATGCCAGTATATTGTACATAGATTGTACTAGTCACTCTATTACTGATATGGATATTTCCATAGTGGGACTGGCTTTAAGCTCTTCTTATGGATATATAGTATAGGCTACCTCTGTGCAGCCTCTACACCAGGGCTATGGTATATCTGTATATATATATATATATACATACATGTCAGTATATTATACATAGATTGTACTAGTCACTAAAAGATTAATAATTCTTAATGGAACTGGCTGCATGCTTGCCAGTCTTTTTATAGATACATAGTATAGACTGTAGATTGAATCTTTACATCCTATACATTCCATATACCAGAGCTATATTATATCTGTAAATATGGATACACACGTCTGGATATAATATTGTAGAAGTCACTATATTACTGACAAGTGGAGATATCCATAGTGGGACTGGCTGCAGATTGGGAGCTCTTCCTATAGGTATATACCCTGCTTCCCCGAAAATAAGCCCTACCCTGAAAATAAGACCTACAAGGACTTTAACTAGGGCTTATTTGGGGGGTAGGGCTTATATTGCAGCCATCACCGACAATCACGCTAGGTCTTATTTTCGGGGAAACAGGGTAGTATAGATTACATCTGTACACCCTATACACCAGGGCTATAGTATATCTGTATACATTGATACATACATGTTTGTATATAATATGTATATATTATACATGTCACTCTATTACTGATAGGTGGAGATTTCCATGGTGGGACTGGCTGCATACTGGGGGCTCTTCCTATGGATATATATATATATACATGTTGTATTATACATAGATTTTACTAGTCACTAAAAGATGGATATTTCTTAATAGAAATGGATGCATACTTGTGGGTCTTCCTATAGATACATAGTATAGCCTGTAGATTGATTCTCTACATTCTATACACCGGGGCTATAGTATATCTGTATATATGGATAGACTGTAGATTGAATCTTTACATCCTATACATTCTTTACACTGGGGCTATAGTATATTTGTATATATGGACACATACACGTCTGTATGAAATAAGTATATATTGTACAAGTCACTGTATTACCGGAGAATGGATATTTCCATAGTGGGACTGGCTGCATGCTGGGAACTCTTCATATAAATACATAGTATTGCCTGTAGACTGAATCTATACATCCTACAAAATCTATACACCCTGTACACCATGATTATATTGTATCTTTATATACAAATACATACATGCCCCTATATTATACATATACAGTATATTGCTCTAGTCACTGTAGTACTGACAGATTGATATTTCCTACTGGAACTGGCTGCATGCTTAGGGGTCTTCCTATAGATACATAGTATAGAATAGAAAATGAAGCATAGATCCTATACATATATAGATACAAACATGTCAGTATATTATATGTAGATTGTACTAGTTACTAAAAGATGGATATTTCTTAAAGGAAATGGCTCATGATTGAGGATAGATACATAGTATGGACCAGGGGTCTCCAAACTGTGGCTCGGGGGGCCAGATGCAGCCCTTTGCTTGCTTTTATGCAGCCCTTGGGGAAATGTTTCATCCACTGATACTAGCAATGGGACATAATCAATCCCCCCCCCCCCACTCACACCAATGAAGGGACACAATTTCTCCCAATTACAACAAAGATGGGGCACTATTCCCCCCCCCAATGATACCAACGATGGGGCACATTTTCTCCCAATGACACCAATAATGAGGCCCAATGACACAACGATGGGGCACAATTCCCCCAATAACACCAACGATGGGGCACAATTCCCCCAATGACACCAACGATGGGGAACAATTTCTTCCAATGACACCAATAATGGGGTCCAATGACACCAATGATAGGGGACAATTTCTTCCAATGACACCAATGATAGGGGACAATTCCTCCAAGTGATTCCAACAATGGGGCGCAATTTCTCCCAATGACACCAATGATGGGGCACAATTACTCACACTGAGACAAACAATGGGGCATTATTTTTCTCTCAATGATATCAGGACCATTTCTACTCCCAATGGCCACAGTCCGGCCCCCCTAAAACCTGAAGGACAGTAAACCGGCCCTTTGTTTAGAAAGTTTGGAGACCCCTGGTATAGACTGTAGATAGAATCTTTACACCTATACATTCTATACACCAGGGTTATAGTATATCTGTATATAGATACAAACATGTCAGCATATTATACATAGATTGTACTAGTTACTAAAAGATGAATATTGCTTATGGAAATGGCTCATGATTGATGAATTGATGATCTTCCAATAGATACAAAGTATAGCCTGTAGATTGAATCTTTACACCCTATATGCCTATACATGTGTATACCAGGGCTATAGTATATCTGTATATATGGATACATACATGTCTGAATATTATATATATATATATATATATATATATATATATATATATATATATATATATATATATATATATATTGCACTAGTCACTGTATTACTGAAAGACAGATATTTCTATAGTAGAACTGGCTGCATTATTGGGGCTCTTTATATAGATACATAGCATAGAATCTAGATTGAATCATTACATTCTATACATCAAAACTATACAATATATGGATACATAAATGTCAGTATATTATATATAGGTCACTAAAGTCACTAAAAAAATTGATATTTCCTGCTGGAACTGGCTGCATAATTGGGATCCTTCATATAGGTATAATAGTATGGCCTGTAGATTTACCCATCCTATACAGCAGGCCTATTCTATATCTGTATACATGGATGCATATATGTCGGTATATTCTAAATATATACATTGTACTAGTCCCTAAAGGATGGAAACTTCCTGCTGGGACAGGCTACATGCTTGAGGTTTTTTTTTTTAATATAAGTACTAAAGCATTGCCTGTAGATTGACTTTAAACACTGTATACAGCAGGACTACAGTATATATCCATACATATGGATCCATACATGTCTGTATATGGTACATTTATTTAGTACCAGCCACTGTTATTACTGAAGATGGATCTATCTATAGTGGAACTGGCTGTATGCCTGGGGTTCCTCATATAGGTACAGAGACTGTGGACTGAATCTATACATCCCAGGACTTTACTACGTATGTATATATAGGTGTCTGATGTATATACATGCCTGTTTGTTATACACTTGTACTATGTACTGTCAATGCATTACTGCTGGATGAATGTCTCTATAGAGCTCCCTGCATGTTGTATATACATAATGTATAACTATATACCTATATAATGTAGTACTGTAAGAATTCCTTATAGCTCTGTGTATCTATCTATCTATCTATCTATCTATCTATCTATCTATCTATCTATCTATCTATCTATCTATCTATCTATCTATCTATCTATCATGTACTCCTATTAGTTGGTGAAACTATATGAAGATACATAGATGATTGTATAATGTACGCAGGAATGAATATATAATGTATACTATATATCTATATATCTAAAATATATATAAAGCACTGTGCACTGTTGGTGCTATATAAATCCTGTATAATAAAAATAAAATATATTTATATCTATATATATCTCTATAGAGATATATATAGAGAGAGATATATCTATAGATATGTATATAGATATATAGATCTATATATATATATATATATATGTATATATATATATATATATATATATATATATATATATATATATATATATATAATTAATATATATATATATATATATATATATATATATATATATATATATATATATATATATATATATATATACCAACAGTTTGTGCAGCTCTATCTATCTATCTATCTATTATTATTATTATTATACAGGATTTATATAGCGCCAACAGTTTACGTAGCGCCTATCTATCTATCTATTTATCTATCTATATATATATATATAAATATATATATGTGTGTATATGTATATATATATCTTTTTAGACACAAATATCATCATATATTGTTATTTCTATTATCTCTGTGTACATTATACCATCCCATAGGATACTGTGAATACAGTATGTATTTTATCTATACCTCCCTGGTCCATTATTAGATGTATATCCTAGTGGAACAAATGTATTGCAGAGAATTGTATTGTACACAGTTACATAGTAGAGTAGTAAGGTTGGATACATTGTGAGATCATTGTTACATTGTTGCATTGTATTTAGGGATGGTTGTTACATAGCCAGAGGGGGCTGCTGCATAATACGTCTCTCTCTTGCATATTGTATTGATTGGTAGCGCCTGTTGGATAAGATGATCTGATCCGTCCTCCTGAGCCCGGGGGGGGGGGGGGGGGGGGGAGAGATGGAGTGTGTGCATGTAATGGACAGCAATCTCGGTGTGAATTAGGTGTGAATGTGTGCAATTGTCCAAGCGTGCATGGAAAAAAAAAAAAAAAAAAAAGCGCCAAACTTGTGAATTTTTTATTGACCCGTCCGAGACGCGTTTGCACCGCCATCGGTGTGAATTACAAATAATGATCGTGTAACGTGCCCGACGAAGGCGTCCTGCGTTGGCCTCGAAACGTTGCCCTCCTCCCCCCCCCCCCCCCGTGCTAATTGCAAATGTGATCGTTTTAATGAATACGATAAGGGATCTGTGGCACGCCGGCGACGTGTATATATATATTCTTGATACCGGTTCACCGGCTGGTGGTGTGGCTGCGGCACCACCTTCAGGCTTTTTCCCAGGAAGGAATGTGATGGGAATAAAATGAGTGACCGGTGATTATAAAAAGCCGCGTGCGTCGCCCGTTTGCTCGTGTGTGTGTGTGTGTGTGCGCCCTGCAATCCCGAACGTGTGAGACTGAGTGTGTCTGTCGTCTCTCTGTCTCTCTCTCTCATTCATGCTGCATGTGTACTACACAGCGCACAATCACACACAGCTGTGCCTCCATTCATGGCGCTGTGTGTGAGTGTGGGGTGAGCCCTCCGTCCAATCCTGTGAGCGAAGGCAGGGGGGGGGGTTAAGGGCCCTTCGTGTACTGCAGCGCGCACATGCATGACACGGGTGTGTGGGGAAGCTCATTATTATTCACTGCACGTCCCCCATTAACATGCTCTTTGCACAGCTGTGCTGCCCGTGTGTGTGTGTGTGTGTGCCCCGATGGTTTTATGAATCATTTTGTAGCCGGTCATGTGCACAGAGACGCGGACACGGCCTTCCATCTTCCCCCTTTTTTTTTTTCTCATTCGGATGTTGCTGAGGTTTGGGGGACGAGCCTAGATCTGCACCTGAGTTCTGCCATGTAATGCGTTGCAGTATACACGGGCAGGGCGGGATGTCATCACGCTGCGGCTGACGGGTCTGATGTCAGTATGGTCACACGTGGGCGATTCGCCGGCGCCTGTGAGATTTCGGAAAGCGGGCCATCCGCTCTAAGGAACACGGGATTTATTGAAATACATCATCTAATTTATTATTGATAAGGAACCCTTATGGATCTAGGGGCGTGTGCGTAGAGGCGCTGAGTTTTTTTTTTTTCTCTTCCGTAGCAGTCGCGTGCGTTTCCTTTTTTGTGCGTCGACTTGCGTTATTGATGCGTATTGACGCACACGTCCAATCGTTTTTTTTTTTTTTTAATTGAAGTTAGGATATGGAGTCTATAGAGTAGTATTTAACGCTCGTTTTTTTTTTTTTTGTTTTTTTTTAATGAAAGCATTAATAAAATTCTATGAAGCATTGCTAGCTCATACGGGCAGTAAAAGCGGACGGTTGCGCTATGGTTTTACCGCCCACGACTGCCCACCTAAACCAAGAAATGCGGGCACTCAGGGTGGTACTCGTGCCGTGGCAAAAATGAAAAAAAGCGGACGGTTGCGCTATGGTTTTACTGCTCCCCCCTGACTGCCCACCTAAACCAAGAAATGCGGGCACTCGGGGCTGTACTCGTGCCGTGGTAAAAATGAAAAAAGCGGATGGTTGCGCTATGGTTTTACTGCCCGCCTAAACCAAGAAATGTGGGCACTCAGGGCTGTACTCGTGCCATGGCAAAAATTAAAAAAAGCGGACAGTTGCGCTATGGTTTTACTGCCCCCCCCCCCCACTCCCCACCTAAACTAAGAAATGCGGGCACTCAGGGCTGTACTCGTGCCATGGTAAAAATGAAAAAAAGCGGATGGATGGGCTAGGCTATGGTTTTACTGCCCTCCTAAACCAAGAAATGTGGGCATTCAGGGCAGTACTCGTGCCGTGGCAAAAATTTTAAAAAGTGGACGTTTGAGCTATGGTTTTACTGCCCCCCCCCACCCCGACTCCCCACCTAAACTAAGAAATGCGGGCACTCAGGGCGGTACTCGTGCCGTGGCAAAAATGTAAAAAAGCGGACGGTTGCTCTATGGTTTTTACTGCCCACCTAAACCAAGAAATGCGGGCATTCAGGGCTGTACCCGTGCCGTGGCAAAAATTAAATGGCACGTCACATTCGTCAGGCGGTCCATCGTGACCCATTCAAGGCTGCGCCGCCACCGCCCTGCAACCATGAGCAGTGCAGGGACATGTGAAGGTGGTCAGAGACTACAGGCTTGATACAGGAGAGAGTGTAAACATGCTGCAGGAGATGGTTGCTTTCCTTTGTATCTCTAGGGGGGTGTCCACAAGCACTGGCCGCTACATCTGTTTTGAGGGTTGCTCATTAGGACCCTCCAAGGGAATGTAGCTACACTTAATACAGATGTAGCGGCCAGTGCTTGGGCACAACCCCCATAGAGATACAAAGGAAAGCAACCATCTCCTGCAGCATGTTTACACTCTCTGACCATCTCTTTGAACAAGCCTGTGGTCTCTGACCAACTCCTGCAACATTTGTACATTCTCTGACCATCTTTTATATCAAACCTGAAATCTTTAACTATCTCTTGTAACAGCCTGTAGTCTCTGACTGTGCTCCTGTGGTGTGTCTTCACTCTCTGACCATCTCTTGTATCAAGCCTTCAACCCTTGATTATCTCTTGTAACAAGCCTGTTGTCTCTGACCATCTGCTGCAGCATGTCTACACTCTCTGACCATCTCTTATAACAAACCAGTTGTCTCTGACTATCTCCTGTAGCATGTCTACACTCTCTGACCATCTTTCGTACCAAGTCTGCAATCCTTGACCATCTCTTGTAACCTAAAATCTTTGACCATCTCTTGTTTGACCATCTCTTGTAACAAGCCTGTAGTCTCTGACTGTCTCCTGCGGTGTGTCTTCACTCTCTGACCATCTCTTGTATCAAGCCTGCAACCCTTGATTATCTCTTGTAACAAGCCTGTAGTCTTTGACCATCTCCTGCAGCATGTCTACACTCTCTGAGCATCTTTCATATCGAGTCTGCAATCCTTGACCATCTCTTGTAACAAGCCGGTAGTCTCTGACCATCTCTTGCGGTGTGTCTTCACTCTCTGACCATCTCATGTAACAAGCCTGTAGTCTCTGACCATCTCTTGTAACAAGCCTGTAGTCTCCGACCATCTCTTGTAACAAGCCTGTAGTCTCTGACCATCTCTTGTAACAAGCCTGTAGTCTCTGACCATCTCTTGTAACAAGCCTGTAGTCTCTGACCATCTCTTGCGGTATGTCTTCACTCTCTGACCATCTCATGTAACAAATCTGTAGTCACTGAATATTATGTGTGCCCCTTTGGTAAAGTCAGGTGCTGCGGTTGAGACCCCCTCCTCCCCCCCCCCCCGCCTTATGAAAAGAGCTGACCACTCATGCTGTACAGGCTCTGAAAGCATTGGCTTAGTCAGGACTTATTAAAGACCATACACTATACAATCTCCTTTAGGTCTGCCTGTAGCTACATAGTGTGATGGCCTGCTGAATTTGATATTCATGGAAAGGATTGTTTAGGTTTGTTGTCACATTACATCGTTTTAGAAAGTCTAAAAGAGATTGTACAATCAGATTGTATAGTGTATGGTCGCCTATAGGAAAGACAGATCGTCCAGAGTGTCTGTGACCTCCTGGTGGTAACAATGTATCAGCTCTTCCTATTGAACACAGTGGAGTTGACACTTTTCTCTCTATTTTTTTTTTTGTCCTTAAAATGAACTGTTGGTGCCAATATATGTATCACAGACAGTATTGCATTACCATGGCTACAATCTGTGTGTGTAAAGGCATTTTTTTTTATATAATAACAAAGATGTCTATACTTACCTGCTCTGTTTAATGGTTTTGCATAGAGCAGCCCTGATCCTCCTCTTCTTGGGTCCTCAATCATGTTCTAGGCCCCTCCCCCCTTGCTGAGTTGCCCAATAGCAAGCTGCTTGCTGTGGGGGGGGGGGGCACTAGTGCACGCTCGTCCAAAAGACACAGAGAGCACAGCTAAGCCCCACCCCCGCTCCCTCCTCACTGGCTGTGATTGACAGCAGGAGAAGCCAATGGCTCCTGCTGCTGCATCTCAGCCAATGAGGAGGGAAAGGCCCGGGAGAGCCGCTTCTTCTCTCGTGCAACACCGCTGGATCAAGGTGGGGCTCAAGTAAGTATGGGGGGGGGGAGCTGCACACTGAAGGTAAAAAAAAACCTTTAAAACCAAAAAGAAAAAAAAAAGGTGGAAGAAAACTAAATTTCCCTTTTACAATAACCCTTTCTTCACCAGATATTTTTACCTTTTTTTTTGGGGGGGGGGGGGACACTTTGTGGGAACCAGTGACACTAATACAGTGATCAGTGTTAAAAAAATATGCACTGTCACTGTACTAATGACACTAGCTGGGAAGGGGTCAACATCTAGGGCGATCAAAGGGTTAAATGTGTGCCTATCCAGTGTTTATATGTGTACTATGAGCTGCTTTTGCTAAGGAATGTGATGGATTTTATTCCCTGCTTTGCAGGAAAACAACACCCAGCCCATCCCCCGCTGACGGGAAAGAGCTCTGCATTGTTTACACTCACAGAGCTCTGTCCTGTCTTCCTACTTACCGATCAGTGGGTCATCCATTGGCTGGCACCCGCTGATCGGCTTGTGATGTGTCTAAACACAGCACACAGACATGGCGGCAGCGCACGTGCGCCCCCTAACCCGGAAGTGTCGGTTCATATACTAGGTATGTGATCTGGTGCAGGAGAGGCACTCCTAAGTTATACAGTTGGCAAGTTGAGGTTCTATCGAGTAAATAGATACCCAACATGTCAAGCCTTCAAATTGCGTGCCCTTGGTGCCCTCTATTGTCCATAGGAGATGCTTTAAAAGCCCCTAAAGGTCATTAGTGTATCCATGAATGATCCCCTTTATTGCTCTCACTGTGGTGTGTGCGGCGATATGTAATGGGTAATTCAATCGCCATTTTTCAACATATTTTCGGGGGGGGGGTTAAATGCTTAGGTGTCACTTTATTTTTTTTTACTTTTTTTGTTCACTAAACTTTATTGCTATCACATAGGGGGCTGACATTACTGCCTTCTGTATGAGAGGTTTTCTTCAGTAAGACAGCCGAAACTGGAAGTGACATCATTCAGTTTCTTCTAGCCGGGGGGGGGCAGGAGATCGGTGAATGGACATTCGCTGCTCTCCCTCCCCACTATCCGGTGACACCCACCCTGCATGATCTGAACCTACGGGGAGGATAGTGGAGTCCAGGGACATGGAAACATGGAGGGGACGGTCATGTATGGGGGGATGGGGGGGGGGAATTTACGCATTCCGAGGGTCTGTGGAAGTGACTTGGCGGCTGTACAACATCAGGATCGAAGTCAGCTTGTAATGTTTGTAAACAATGTTTGTAAACACCCCTCGCTACTGCCGACGGAAGCTTTATGTCAGTGGCAGCAAAAGAGTTCATCTGTGTGTAAATATTTCTCCAAACATCATATTTTGTCTGGTAATATCTCACCTCTGTATCTAACAATCAGGGCTGAGACAAGAGGGGGGGGCAGGAGGGGCGGCTGCCCTGGGCACTGTGGTATCATGTGATGGGGGGGAGGGAGGGGGGCACAAGGAGATTGCGAGTGAGGGGATTTGTGTTGGAAGGGGGAATTTGGGGGGCAGCAGGGGGTAAGTATTGTTTTGGGGGGGATTGGGGGGTGTTAAGAGTGGTGATTTAGGGGGTTTTGTGTCGGGAGGGGGCATGGGGGAAAGAAGATTTGTGCTAGAAGGGGGGATTGGGAGGATTTTTTTTGTGGGGGGCATTTGAGGCAGGGGGTAGATTTGGGGGGAGGGGGTGTCTAACAACAGCACACCAGGCGCGGCAGCAGCGCGCCCGTGCGCCCCCTACCCCGGAAGTGTCGGATCACATACTAGGTATTTCAGCAGGGAGGTGGATGGGTGGATTTATATTTGGAGGAGGGGGAATTTATGCTCAGGGGGTAAGTATTGTTTTGGGGGAGGGGGAGGGGGAGCGTGTTAAGAGTGGTGATTTAGGGGGTTTTGTGTGTCGGGAGGGGGCATGGGGAAAAGAAGATTTGTGCTAGAAGGGGGGATTGGGAGGATTTTATTTTGGGGGGGGGGGCATTTGAGCCAGGGAGTAAATTTGGGGGGAGGGGGGGCAATTTCAGCAGGCAGGGGGGTGGATTTATATTTAGAGGAGGGGGAATTAATGCTTAATGGGTAAGTATTGTTTGGGGGGGGGGGGCGTGTTAAGAGTGGTGATTTAGGGGGTTTTGTGTCGTGAGGGGGGATGAGGAAAAGAAGATTTGTGCTAGCAGGGGGGATTTGGGGGAGCGGGGCATTTGAGCTAGGGGGGAGATTTGGGGGGGGCAATTTCAGCAGGAGGTGGATTTATATTTGGAGGAGGGGGAATTTATGCTTAGGGGGTAAGTATTGTTTGGGGGGGGCGTGTTAAGAGTGGTGATTTAGGGGGTTTTGTGTCCGGAGGGGGGATGGGGAAAAGAAGATTTGTGCTAGAAGGGGGGATTGGGGAGGATTTTTTTGGGGGGAGGGGGCATTTGAGCCAGGGGGGAGATTGGGGGGGGTTTGTGTTGAGATCTGGTATTTCAGCAGGGTGGGGGGATTTATACTGGGAGGAGGGGGGATTTATGCTTAGGGGGTAAGTATGCAGATTAGTGCTAGGAGGGGGATTAAAGGAGAATTTGAAGTGAGGGGGGAGAAAATGTGTATTAGGAGGGGAAATTTTAGGCGTAGAGGATTTGAGCTAGGAAGGGTGGGGGGGGGGGGGGCAAAGATTTGTGCTGAGAGGGGGGGATTTCAGCAAGGGGCAGATTTATACTGAGAGGGGATTTATGCTCAGGGGGTAAGCATGCATTAGTGCTCAGTGTTTTTGTGAGGGGATTTTTTCTGACACATAATGCTCATACATCTTGGGGGGGGGGGGCAGTTTGGAATGTTCACCCCTAGACTCTAAATGACCTTGTCCTGGCCCTGGTATCAATCATTAAAAAGTCATCCTTGATTTTGGGGCATCCACTTTACCTAGGCTGAGATGATCAGTCTGCTGCAGGCAGGAGGAAGCATTTCCTCAGTCTCCCCTCCCTCAGTGATCGGACTAGAACATTGTACCTTTGTGGCAAGCCAGAGGCTGCGTCGGGGCTGATCTGCATCAGATATTTGTGAACACAGCCTCCAATTGCACAGGCACCAGGATTTACATGATTGTGTCATCTCAGTCCAGGGAGTAGACGCCGGAGACCCTGGATGATGCTTGAACAAATATGGCCCCGTCCTTCTGGAACAAAAAAAAAAAAAAAAAAATAAGGCTGGCAGGCAATGTCCTGTGATCTCTGTGGGAGGTAATAAATCCCTGGAAGTGTTACACTGACAGAGAGCTGAACATGCTGTGCATATAGCATGCGTTACTTTAACTGACAATTGCGCGGTCGTGCGACACTATACCCAAATAAAATTGACGTCCTTTTTCCCCCACAAATAGAGCTTTCTTTTGGTGGTATTTGATCACCTCTGGGGTTTTTATTTTTTTGCGCTATTAACAAGAAAAGGCCATCAATTTTGAAAAATAAATTGTTTACTTTCTGCTATAAAACACATCCAATAAAAGAAAAAAAAAGAAAAAATCTAATTTCTTCATGAATTCTGCTAAATATTTTTAGTGAAAAAAAAATCCCAATAAGCGTATATTGATTGGTTTATGCAAAAGTTATCACGTCTACAAACTATATAAGTATACTGGAATTTTAGTTTTTTATTTATTGACTTTATTTATTTATTTTTATGTATTTATTTATTTATTTTTATCTATTTATTTTACTAGTAATGGCGGCGATCAGCGGCTTATAGCGAGACTGCAATAGTATGGCAGGCAATCTGACATTAACTGACACATTTGACACTTTGCGGGAACCAGTGACACTAATACAGTGATCGGTGCTAAAAAAATATGCACTGTCACTGTACTAATGACACAGGCTGGGAAGGGGGTTAAATCTGTGGCTAGCCAGTGTTTTTGTGTTTACTATGTGCTGCTTTTACTAAGAGATGTGCTGGATTTTATTCCCTGCTTTGCAGGGAAAGAAGATCCATTACTTCCCCCCCCCTGTCAGAACAGAGCTCTGCCTTGTCTGTCTCCTTGACAATCAGCAGATGCCAGAGGACGTCCATTGGCTGGCACCCACTGATCAGATTCTGCTGTGGCTAATCACAGCAGAAGCAGCGCGCCCCCCTACCCAGAAGTGCAGAATCATGTACAGTATCTCACAAAAGTGAGTACACCCCTAAGTGAAAATGTCCAAATTGGGCCCAAAGTGTCAATATTTTGTGTGGCCACCATTATTTTCCAGCACTGCCTTAACCCTTTTGGGCATGGAGTTCACCAGAGCTTCACAGGTTGCCACTGGAGTCCTCTTCTACTCCTCCATGATGACATCACAGAGCTGGTGGATGTTAGAGACCTTGCGCTCTTCCACCTTCCATTTGAGGATGCCCCACAGATGCTCAATAGGGTTTAGGTCTGGAGACATGCTTGGCCAGTCCATCACCTTTACCCTCAGCTTCTTTAGCAAGGCAGTGGTCATCTAGGAGGTGTATTTGGGGTCATTATCATGTTGGAATACTGCCCTGCGGCCCAGTCTCTGAAGGGAGGGGATCATGTTCTGCTTCAGTACATCACAGTACATGTTGGCATTCATGGTTCCCTCAATGATCTGTAGCTCCCCAGTGCTGGCAGCACTCATGCAGCCCCAGACCATGACACTCCCACCACCATGCTTGACTGTAGGCAAGACACACTTGTCTTTGTACTTCTCACCTGGTTGCCGCCACACACGCTTGTCACCATCTGAACCAAATAAGTTTATCTTGGTCTCATCAGACCACAGGACATGGTTCCAGTAATCCATGTCCTTAGTCTGCTTGTCTTCAGCAAACTGTTTGCGGGCTTTCTTGTGCATCATCTTTAGAAGAGTCTTCCTTCTGGGATGACAGCCATGCAGACAATTTGATGCAGTGTGCGGCGTATGGTCTGAGCACTGACAGTCTGACCCCCCACCCCTACAACCTCTGCAGCAATGCTGGCAGCACTCATACATCTATTTCCCAAAGACAACCTCTGGATATGACGCTGAGCACGTGCACTCAACTTCTTTGGTGGACCATGGCGAGGCCTGTTCTGAGTGGAACCTGTCCTGTTATACCGCTGTATAGTCTTGCCCGCCATGCTGCAGCTCAGTTTCAGGGTCTTGGCAATCTTCTTATAGCTTATAAGTTTGGGCGCCTGGCTGTGACAGCTTGTGGCTTCACAGCTGGGTGGGCAAGCGCGAGATGTGCTGCGCTCTCTTAGTGGCCAGGCAATCTTCTGGGACCTGTGATATGTCCCAGAAGATTGCAGAGAGGGAGGGGGAGAGGAGGAGTCGTCTAGGGGGAGAGGAGGAGTCGACCAGAGGGAGAGGAGGAGTCATCTAGGAGGAGAGGAGGAGTCGCCTAGGGGGAGAGGAGGAGTCGTCAAGGGGGAGAGGAGGAGTCGCCCGGGGTAGAGGAGGAGTCGTCTAGGAGGAGAGGAGGAGTCATCTAGGGGGAGAGGAGGAGTCGTCTAGGGGGAGAGGGGGAGTCACCCAGGGGGAGAGGAGGAGTCGCCCAGGGGGAGAGGAGGAGTTGCCCAGACGGAGAGGAGGAGTCGCCTGTGGGAGAGGAGGAGTTGCCCGGGGGAGAGGAGGAGTTGCCCGGGGGAGAGGAGGAGTCGCCCAGGGGGAGAGGAGGAGTCGCCCAGGGGGAGAGGAGGAGTTGCCCAGAGGGAGAGGAGGAGTCGCCCGGGGGGAGAGCAGGAGTTGTCTAGGGGGAGAGGAGGAGTCGCCCAGGGGGAGAGGAGGAGTCGTCTAGGGGGAGAGGAGGAGTCGCCCGGGGTAGAGGAGGAGTCGTCTAGGAGGAGAGGAGGAGTCATCTAGGGGGAGAGGAGGAGTCGTCTAGGGGGAGAGGGGGAGTCACCCAGGGGGAGAGGAGGAGTCGCCCAGGGGGAGAGGAGGAGTTGCCCAGACGGAGAGGAGGAGTCGCCTGTGGGAGAGGAGGAGTTGCCCGGGGGAGAGGAGGAGTCGCCCAGGGGGAGAGGAGGAGTTGCCCAGAGGGAGAGGAGGAGTCGCCCGGGGGGAGAGCAGGAGTCGCCCGAGGGAGAGGAGGAGTCGTCTAGGGGGAGAGGAGGAGTCGCCCAGGGGGAGAGGAGGAGTCGTCTAGGGGGAGAGGAGGAGTCGCCCAGGGAGAGGAAGAGTCGTCTAGGGGGAGAGGAGGAGTCACCCAGGGGGAGAGGAGGAGTCGCCCAAGGGGAGAGGAGGAGTCACCTAGGGGGAGAGGAGTAGTCGTCTAGGGAGAGAGGAGGTGTTGCGCAGGGGGGAGAGGAGGAGTCGTCTAGGGGTAGAGGAGGAGTCGCCTAGGGGGAGAGGAGGAGTTGCGCAGGGGGAGAGGAGGAGTCGCCTAGGGGGAGAAGAGGAAGTGGGAGCTGGGTACCTGTCAAAACTAGGTCCCTGCTCCCCCCACCCCCCCAAAAAAAAATAATGACATGCCAAATGTGGCATGTAAGTGGGCGAGGAGTACTTAAAGCAGAAGTTCCACTTTTGGGTGGAACTCTTCAATTTCTTCATATATTTTGGCCAAAATGTATTCTGCTACAGGTTTTTAATTTAAAAAAAAATCCCAACAAGTGTATTTTGATTGGTTTGCTTGAAAGTTATAGCATCTACAAACATTGCTATATATAATGGAATTTTAATTTGAACTTTTTTACTTTTTTTTTATCAATTTAGGCCAATATGTATTCTGCTACATATTTTTGGTGAAAAAAGAAATCCCAATAAGGGTATATTGATTGGTTTACGCAACAGTTATCGCATCTATAAACTGTATAAGTAAACTGGAATTTAAGTTTTTTTTTATTTTACTAGTAAAGGTGGCGATCAACGACTTATAATGGGACTGTGATAGTGCGGCAGACAATCTGACACTAACTGACACTGGGGGGGAAATGACTAACTGCCACTACAGGTGACACGAATACAGTGATCAGTGATAATACGATACACTGTCACTGTACTAATGACACTGGCTGGGAAGGGGTTACCATCTAGGGGTGATCAAGGGGTTAAATGTGTGCCTAACAATGTGTAATGTTTGCTGCTTTTTCTAATTGATCTCTCAGTTTCTCGTCCCTTTGCAGGGATGAGAAGCACAGAGATTGTTCTCTGTGTACAGAGCTCTGTGTTGAATGTCAACACAGAGCTCTAGGCTGTGATTGCACACAGCTGATCAGCAGGTCCCGGTTGTGAATCATTGGGCGGGACTTACTGACAGGCTCCCGCTGTGTACAAGTTGCTTTGCCTACAGCCGTCCTGGCCCCCCTCATCAACATAATAACGACATTAAAAAACTTGTTTTAATTATATACCTTGTTTAAGTCCCTGTGATGTCACGCTGGGTCTCTGTGCTTCCCTATGCAGTGCAGGCAGATCGTTGCTGGTGGGAGAGGCTGGCAGAGTGCTTCCTGAAAATGAATCTCCAGAGCCCTGATGCAAGCAGTGGGCTGGCTTATGGGAGGAGTTATGCAAAGATCAAAATGCCTTGATGGGTGGGTTATCAGTCTGGAGAAGCGGGTGTTCCTAGGCAGGCTGTACTCACCACAGTAATGGCCACATGTGATGCTGAGCCTCCATGACTGAAAATACTGATGTCCAATAAATGAAAGGGACAGGGACAGTCAGATCGGGGAGGAAAGGGCTAGATAGTGCTGGACATCCACAAGCTCTTTTGCCAGCACCAACATCTTTGCCCAAATTTTGGCCATTTTGATTGGCTGGTCAGAGGTGACGAGACTCCTGCGCAATGTGGTCTTGAGTTAGTTGATTCCAACACCGAGCCATGTGCATGCACAGCTCTGTGTACTGTATAATCTTTAAGACATTTGCAAGCAGTAGGTAAGAAGGTGACCAAACATTCACTGGTGGTCAACCAATCACTATCATTTAACATACATCTGCCAGGAAGATTCACCTTCGGTGAATGTCAGATTAGCTGCTATATCCATTTGTCCCTTAGTAGTATATCTCTTCTGCACTGAAAATTCTTCTTTATAGCAGTTTTTTGTATGTCCTGTAGAGTCAGAGGCTCCCTCAGGTCTAACCATCTCTGTCCCATGGCGTCAGAGCCCAGAGGCCCCCTCAGGTCTGACCATTGGTGTCCCTTAGAGTCAGACCCCAAAGGCCTCCTCAGGTCTGACCATCGCTGTCCCGTAGAGTCAGAGCCCAGAGGCTCCCTTAGGTCTGACCATTGCTGTCCCATAGTGTTAGAGCTCAGAGGCCCTCTTGGGTTTGACCATCACTGTCCCGTAGAGTCAGAGCCCAGAGGCCCCCTCAGGTCTGACCATTGCTGTTCCATAGAGTCAGAGCTTAGAGGCCCTCTCGGGTTTGACCATCACTGTCCCGTAGAGTCAGAGCCCAGAGGCCCCCTCAGGTCTTACCATTGCTGTTCCATAGAGTCAGAGCTTAGAGGCCCCTCAGGTCTGACCATTGCTGTCCAATAGAGTCAGAGCCCAGAGGCCCCCTCAGGTCTGACCACCACTGTCCTGTAGAGTCTGAGGCTCCCTCAGGTCTGACCACCACTGTCCTGTAGAGTCAGAGGCCCCTTATGTCTGACCACCACTGTCCTGTAGAGTCAGAGGCCCCCTCAGGTCTGACTATCATTGTCCTGTAGAGTCAGAGCTCAGAGGCCCCTCAGGTCTGACCATCGCTGTCCAATAGAGTCAGAGCCCAGAGGCCCCCTCAGGTCTGACTTTCGCTGTCCCGTAGAGTCAGAGCTCAGAGGCCCCCTCAGGGACCACCACTGTCCTGTAGAGTCAGAGGCCCACTCAGGTCTGACCATCGTTGTCCTGTAGAGTCAGAGCCCAGAGGCTCCTCAGGTCTGACCATCACTGTCCCGTAGAGTCAGAGCCCAGAAGATCCCTCAGATCTGACCATCGCTGTCCCATAGAGTCAGATCCCAAAGGCCCCCCCCAGGGCTGACCATCGCTGTCCCATAGAGTCAGAGCCCAGAAGATCGCTCAGGTCTGACCATCGCTGTCCCATAGAGTCAGAGCTCAGAAGACCCCTCAGGTCTGACCACTGCTGTCCCATACAGTCAGAGCCCAGAAGATCCCTCAGGTCTAAGCATCGCTGTCCTGCAGAGTCAGAGCCCAGAGGCTCCCTCAGATCTAACCATCACTGTCCCGTTACCTGCCTGAAATCAGACTGATAGCACGCCGTCTCCCAGCTCCTGGGGCAGCATAGAAGGATTGGGCAATGGGGCCCTGCAGTTCAGCGTATGCAAACTGAGATCTGATACATCGAATACAGAGTTATCATTTGAGATGCTCAGATTCTAGTGTGACCGGTTCTCGTTAAAGATCTATAAGTAAGCGGTAACCTTGTGGAGTTTCATAGTGGTCATTAGTAGTCTACGCATTTTGCGGATGTCTGTGAAACGCGTAGTCTACACATGACCGCTATCATGGGGGGGCGACTTTAACTTTTCTTATATATGTAGCCCCTCCCACAGCTCTCCTCTCTTCACAAGTTATGTACAGCACAGTAATGATGTCACTGCTACAGTTACAAGGTAATATCTGGGTTTGCAATGGCATTTTGGAAACACAAAGTGGATTTATATTTTTTGTGGGTATTGAGGATTATATTTAAGTGAAAGTTCTTGTTCTCGGAGTTCAGCTTTGGTGTAGGAATGATGGAGGACTTGTGATGCATGGCATGAGAAAAGGTCAGAGGATGTTCTAGAATGAGCGGAATCTTCTGGTAATGATCAGGGAGATGAAATGACACGTCAGCGTTTTGCCTTGTCACCCCCCCCCCCCCTCTCCTTCCTGCAGCATATGAGGTCACCCTGATGATGTCATTCTCGGTGCAGTATAACACACAGGGGGTGTCACATGACATCTATCAGCTTTCATTGCAGATTTTCTCTGTAGATCCTCCATTGCCTTCATAGGAGTCTTCAGATTTACATCTGATCACACAGGTCATCCCTAAGCCGAATTCCCGAATTGTGTGATCGCTGGCTGGGGCGATCTGGAGGGAGACCTGTCAGTGGACTGCTAATACTAGAAAGCTAGAAAAAAAGATTTCGGTATATTATCTTGCAGCTAGGTTCAGCAGGCTTTTCACAGTGCTTCTAGGAATGTCTTCTTGTCACAGGATCAGGTGTTGCTGTGCAACCTCCCTCTCTGGGTACTGCACAGGGCAGGAAGCGAATATCGAGCCAGTCTGTCCCTATCCTTGGATTCGGCACTATTCAGGATACATTGTTGCAATTATATGCTGTAGAGATCACTGCATCTTGGGCTGCGTCCACACAAAGCCGCACGTTTTCCCCGACGCGCACAGATACGCGCTGCCCTTTAGCAGACGTGGGGCGGTGCCATTTAATTCACAGGCGACCCATTCATTTCAACGGGGCTGCCGCACGCACGACCAGTGCGCCAAAGTAGCTCATGTAGCTGTCTGGTGCGCTGATCTTCGCACGTGTTTTTAACCACGCATTTTGATGCGTTTGTTGCGCATTTTGACGTGCGCAGAATCGCGTGTCTGCTTGTCGCGTTTGGAATGTCATTAATAATGATTGGCAGTGCAAGCTCAACATGCCTTTTTTGTGCATTGTATATATGCTCAGGTGTGAACCACCCCCCCATCCCCACGCATCTGTTAACGCAAGCGTCCAAAACACATATTGCGGCACGATTTTGCAAAAGGGTCAGGGACTTCTTTAACTACTCCCCCCCCCCCCCCCCGGCCAATGTACATATATACGGCTGGGCGGGTGCTCTCTAGTTTCGGGAGGACGTACCCGTACCCGCCTCCACCGGACACAGCGGATCACAGATCACGGTGACGGGCGGTTTCTGTGCATAGGTCAGCCTATTGAAGTGAATGGGCTGCCCTACGTGTGACGCTGGGGAGCACGCCGAAGCACACGTGCACTCCGCTGCACCTGCATGGTGTGAGCGGAGCCCGAACAGCACTCTTTTTTTGGCACCTGCCAGTGGACCTTGCCCTTGCCAATGGATATGTTTGCACCACAGCACAAGGCACAGTAACGCGCTAACCACTTCCAGAACAAGCCTTTTCTGGCCCTTTTTGTTTGCATGTAACAATCAGTATTTTTTGCTAGAAATTTACTTAGAACCCCCAAACAATATATATCTTTTTTTTTTTTTTTAAAGCAGCGGCCCTAGAGAATAGGATTCAATGTGACAGCACAGAATAGATTGGTGGTTTTTGCATTTTTTTTTTTTATGCCACACCATATTTGCTCAGCGATTTTTAAAAAGCTATTTTTTGGGAAAAGATACACTTTTTGGAATTTCAATGCAAAAAAAAAAAAAAAAAACACAAAACACCTTGAAAAAGTATTCATACAGCTTGAAATTTTCCACATTTTGCCATGTTACAACCAAAAATGTAAATACATTTTATAGAGATTTTATGTGATAGGCCAACACAAATTGGCGCATAATTGTGAAGTGGAAGGAAAATGATAAATGGTTTTCAATTGTTTTTACAAATAAATATGTGAAAAGTGTGGGGGGCATTAGTATGGCGCCCCCCTGAGTCAATACTTTGTAGAACCGCCTTTCACTGCAATTACAGCTTTTGAGGATGTCTCTACCAGCTTTGCACATCTAGAGAGGGACATTTTTTCCCATTCTTCTTTGCAAACTATCTCAAGCTCTGTCAGGTTGGATGGAGAACATCTGTGAACAGAAATTTTCAAGTCTTGCCACAGATTCTCAATTGGATTTAGGTCTGGACTGTGACTGGGTCATTCTAACACATGAATATGCTTTGATCTAAACCATTCCATTGTAGCTCTGGATATATGTTTAAGGTCGTTGTCCTGCTGGAAGGTGAACCTCCACCCCAGTCTCAAGTCTTTTGCAGACTCTAACAGCTTTTCTTCTAATGCTGCGTGCACACGGGCGGACTTTTCGACCGAACTCGTGCTCCGAAGCGCATCCGTCGGACAAACCGACCGTGTGTGGGCTTCATCGGACTTCTGACTGACCTTTTCGGTCCAAAATCAGACGGACTTTAGATTTGAAACATGTTTCAAATCTTTCCGACGGATTCGAGTCCGGTCGAAAAATCTGTTCGTCTGTATGCTAGTCCGACGGACGAAAACCAACGCTAGGGCAGCTATTGGCTACTGGCTATCAACTTCCTTATTTTAGTCCAGTCGTATGTCATCACATACGAATCCGTCGGACTTTGGTTTGATCGTGTGTAGCCAAGTCCGTTCGTTCGAAAGTCTGTTGGAAGTCTGTCAAAAGTCTGTCGAAAGTCCGTTGGAAAGACCGTCAGACCTTTGGTGCCGAAAAGTCTGCCCGTGTGTACACAGCATTAAGATTGCCCTGTATTTGGTTCCATCAATCTTCCCATCAACTCTGACCAGCTTCCCTATCCCTGCTGAAGAAAAGCATCCCCACAACATGATGCTGCCACCACCATGTTTCACAGTGTGGATGGTGTGTTCAGGGTGATGTACAGTGTTAGTTTTCCCCCACACATAGCGTTTTGCTTTTAGGCCAAAAAGTTCAATTTTGGTCTCATCTGACCAGAGCACCTTCTTCCACATGTTTGCTGTGTCCCCCACATGGCTTCTCGCAAACTGCAAACAGGACTTCTTATGACTTTCTTTCACCAATGTCTTTCTTCTTGTCACTCTTCCATAAAGGTCAGATTTGTGGAGAACACGACTAATAGTTGTCCTGTGGACAGATTCTCCCACCTGAGCTGTGGATCTCTGCAGCTCCTCCAGAGTTACCATGGACCTCTTGGCTGCTTCTCTGATGAATGCTCTCCTTGCCCGGCCGGTCAGTTTAGGTGGACGGCCATGTCTTGGTAGGTTTGCAGTTGTACCATACTCTTTCCATTTTCTGATGATGGATTGAACAGTGCTCCGTGAGATGTTCAAAGCTTGGGATAGTTTTTTATAACCTAACCCCGCTTTATACTTCTCCACAACTTTATCCCTGACCTGTCTGGTGTGTTCCTTGCCCTTCATGATGCTGTTTGTTCACTAAGGTTCTCTAACAAATTTCTGAGGGCTTCACAGAACAGCTGTATTTATACTGAGATTAAATTACACACAGGTGGACTCTATTTACTAATTAGGTGACTTCTGAAGGCAATTGGTTCCACTAGAGATTAGTTAGGGGTATCAGAGTAAAGGGGGCTGAATACAAATTCACGCCACACTTTTCACATATTTATTTGTAAAAAAAAAATTGAAAAACATTTATCATTCTCCTTCCACTTCACAATTATGTGCCACTTTGTGTTGGTCTATCACATAAAATCCCCAAAAAATACATTTACGTTTTTGGTTGTAACATGACACAATTTGTAAAATTTCAAGGGGTATGAATACTTTTTTAAGGCGCTGTACAAAAAACAATTTTTTTGTAAAATGTGAAAGATGATGTTACGCTGAGTAAATAGATACAAAACATGTTACGCTTTAAAATTGCGCACGCCTGTGGAACAGTGACAAATGACATAAGTTTTACTATCCATAGGCAATGCTTTAGAAGCCTTTACAGGTTACTACTTTAGATGTACAGAGGAGGTCTAGTGTTAGAATTACTGCCCATGATCTGACATTCGCAGTGTGTGGGACGATCACTGTTTGCGTGCATACTAAATATTTATGTTTTTGGTTTTTTTTTACACTGTTGCTTTAATTGTTTATTTTTTTTTAATCACTTTTTTTGCTGTCGCAAGGAATGTAAGCATCCTCGCGACAGCAATAGGCAGTGACAGGTCCTTTTTATGGAGAGATCTGGGGTCTATAAGAACCCAAATCCCTCCTCTGCCCAAGATCAGTGTTTTTGAACGCCTTTAATTTTTTTAAAATGGCGCCGTTGACATCCGGGGATACCTGAAGTAATGTCAGGTCATCGCTTCCCGGGCTACTATAGCGGAGAGCCCATCAAAGCCAAACCCAGATTTGTTCAGCTGTCACTCGGCAGCTGCAGGTATCATCCCGGTATAACCACCTGAAGGCCAGCCACGTACCCATCATCCCGGTATAACCGCCTGAAGTCCAGCAATGTGCCCATCATCCCGTTATAACCACCTGAAGTCCAGCAACGTACCCATCATCCCGGTATAACCGTCTGAAGTCCAGCAACGTACCCATCATCCCAGGATAACCACCTGAAGTCCAGCGTCGTACCCATCATCCCGGTATAACCGCCTGAAGTCCAGCAACGTACCCATCATCCCAGGATAACCACCCAAAGTCCAGCAAGGTACCCATCATCCCGGTATAACCACCTAAAGTCCAGCGACATACCCATCATCCCTGTATAACCACCGAAGTCCAGCGACGTACTCATCATCCTGGTATAACCACACAAAGTCCAGCGACATACCCATCATTCCGGTATAACCACCTGAAGTCCAGGACGTACCCATCATCCCAGTTTAACCACCCAAAGTCCAGCAATGTACCCTTCATCCCGATGTAACCACCTGAAGTCAAGCGGCATACCCTTCATCCCAGTATAACCACCCAAAGTCCAGCAACGTACCCATCATCCCGGTATAACAACCTGAAGTCCAGCAACGTACCCATCATCCCGGTTTAACTACCCGAAGTCCAGCGACGTACCCATCATCTCAGTATAACTACCTAAAGTCCAGCAACATACACATCATCCTGGTGTAACCACCCGAAGTCCAGCGGCGTACCCATCATCCCAGTATAACCATCTGAAGTCCAGTGACTTACCCAACTTCCCAGGATAACCACCCGAAGTCCAGCGACGTACCCATCATCCCTGTATAACCACCCAATTCCAGCAATGTACCCATCATTCTGGTATAACCACCTGAAGTCCAGCAACGTACCCATCATCCGAGTTTAACCACCCAAAGTCCAGTAACGTACCCATCATCCTGGTATAACCACCCAATGTCCAGCAACGTACCCCTCATCCTGGTATAACCACCCAAAGTCCAGCATCGTACCCATTATTCTGGTATAACCACCCAAAGTCCAGCAACGTACCCATAATCCCGTTATAACCGCCTGAAGTCCAGCAACGTACCCATCATCCCGGTATAACCACCCAAAGTCTAGCAACGTACCCATCATCCCAGGATAACCACCCGAAGTCCAGTGACATACCCATCAGCCCGGTATAACGACCGAAGTCCAGCGACGTACTCATCATCCTGTTATAACCACACAAAGTCCAGCGACGTACCCATCATCCCGGTATAACCACCTAAAGTCCAGCGACGTACCCATCATCCCGGTATGACCACACAAAGTCCAGCAACATACCCATCATTCCGGTATAACCACTTGAAGTCCAGAAACGTACCCATCATCCCGGTTTGACCACCCGAAGTCCAGCAACGTACCCATCATCTTGGTTTAACCACCCAAAGTCCAGCAACATACCCATCATCCCGGTATGACCACCCAAAGTCCAGCAACGTACCCATCATCCTAGTATAAACACCTGAAGTCCAACAACGCACCCATCATCCCGGTATAACCACCCAAAGTCCAGCGACATACCCATCATCCCGGTATAACCACCCAAAGGCCAGCAACGTACCCATCATCCCCGTTTAACCACCCAAAGTCCAGCGATGTACCCATCATCTTGGTATAACTACCTAAATCCCAGTAACGTACCCATCATCCTGTTATAACCACACAAAGTCCAGCAACGTACCCATCATCCCGGTATAACCACCCAAAGTACAGCAACATACACATCATCCTGGTGTAACCACCCGAAGTCCAGTGGCGTACCCATCATCCCGGTATAACCACCTGAAGTCCAGTGACTTACCCAACTTCCCAGGATAACCACCCGAAGTCCAGCGACGTACCCATCATCCCTGTATAACCACCCAATATCCGGCGACATACCCATCATTCTGGTATAACCACCTGAAGTCCAGCAATGTACCCATCATCCCAGTGTAACCACCCAAAGTCCAGTAACGTACCCATCATCCTGGTATAACCACCCAAAGTCCAGCAACGTACCCATCATCCTGGTATAACCACCTGAAGTCCAGCGACATATCCATCATCCTGGTATAACCACCCAAAGTCCAGCAACGTACCCAACATCCCAGGATAACCACCCGAAGTCCAGCAACATACCAATCATCCCGGTATAACGACCGAAGTCCAGCGACGTACTCATCATCCTGGTATAACCACACAAAGTCCAGCGACGTACCCATCATCCCGGTATAACCACCTGAAGTCCAGAGACGTACCCATCATCCTGGTATGACCACACAAAGTCCAGCAACATACCCATCATTCCGGTATAACCACCTGAAGTACAGAAACGTACCCATCATCCCGGTTTAACCACCCGAACTCCAGCAACGTACCCATCATCCCAGTTTATCCACCTAAAGTCCAGCAACGTACCCATCATCCCGGTTTGACCACCCAAAGTCCAGCAACGTACCCATCATCCCGGTTTAACCACCTGAAGTCCAGCAACGTACCCATCATCCTGGTTTGACCACCCAAAGTCCAGCAACGTACCCATCATCCCAGTATAACCACCTGAAGTCCAACAACGCACCCATCATCCTGGTATAACCACCCAAAGTCCAGCAACATAACCATCATCCCCGTATAACCACCCAAAGGCCAGCAACGTACCCATGATCCCGGTTTAACCACCCAAAGTCCAGCGATGTACCCATCATCTTGGTATAACCACCCAAATTCCAGCAATGTACCCATCATTCTGGTATAACCACCCAAAGTCCAGCAACGTACCCATCATCCCGGTATAACCGCCTGAAGTCCAGCAACGTACCCATCATCCCGGTATAACCACCCAAAGTCCAGCAACGTACCCATCATTCCAGGATAGCCACCCGAAGTCCAGCGACATACCCATCATCCCGGTATAACGACCAAAGTCCAGCGACATACTCATCATCCTGGTATAACCACACAAAGTCCAGCGACGTACCCATCATGCCGGTATAACCACCCGAAGTCCAGCGACGTACCCATCATCCCGGTATGACCACACAAAGTCCAGCGACATACCCATCATCCCGGTATAACCACCCAAAGGCCAGCAACGTACCCATCATCCCGGTTTAACCACCCAAAGGCCAGCAATGTACCCATCATCCCGCTTTAACCACCCAAAGTCCAGCGATGTACCCATCATCTCGGTATAACTACCTAAAATCCAGCAACATATCCATCATCCTGGTGTAACCACCCGAAGTCCAGCGGCGTACCCATCATCCCGGTATAACCACCTGAAGTCCAGTGACATAAGGTAGTGGCTACTGTGTGTTGCAGCAAGCTGCATTATGTAAAAATATATTCACTTTTTTTGATATGTTAAGCAGCCCATTCAAATGAAGTGGCTGCCCTAACACTACGCATGTTAACACGCATCATAACACACTGCATCAGTATGAATGAGGTCGTGAACGAACATGGCGGATGACAGCGCTGAACCACACAACAGGTAACCAAACCAAGAACACATCCAGTTGCCCTATTTGGTTTCCTTGAGCTGTGATCTGGAATGTCATGCAAGAGCCTCCAATCACCAGGGGAAAATGGGATTTCTGCTGACAGCTGTCACAGTTGGTGGAGAATGCGTTGGTGGAGATAGCCATGGGCGGAAGGTAACAACCAGGTTTGAAGCTGGAACTGGTTTACAAGCAGAATATTCCGGTTTAGCGGGAGTACTCCTTTAAGGGCTTATTCAGACCTTGGAGTCTTGCTGCGTTGCTTTAACATTTATTTTATCACATGTTATAATACGTTGCACTAAGGCATTTCACTTTAAAACACAACTCCAAAAAGTCCAAAAGAAAAAGGAGATACGTCATGGATGGCGCCACAACACATTAATGTACACGAGTTAGGATAAGGTGCATGCTACCACGGTGCACCCCACCGGAAAGGTGATAATGGGCCCTAAAGGTTATATGAGGCACAACTTTTAGGATCCATTCACATTTTATTTTTCTGGTCACAGAGGCCTCGCTTTCCACTCTGAAGGAGCTTTAGCTCAGCAGCCCCCCTCCGTTTTTGGCTGCTTCAAAACGTGCGATTTAAAACGCCCATAAAGGTACGCGAGCTTCTTTGGCACGTTTGTCGAAGATTCGGCAGTCCATTCAAATGACTGAGCGAGAGGAGACTGAGGAAATGCTTCCTCCTGCCTGCGGCAGACTCAGCCTAGGTCGATGACTGGAGATCAAGAACTGATTTCTAATGATGAAAGGTGGAGCTTTTATTTCACAATCCTACTGCTGTATATGGTGACGTGTCAGGAATGTAGTCATGCAGCCCTCCGAATGTCTATGGAATTATCTGTATATTCACACACCGCGCTCAGACATAGAACACCTTCTGATTTCATTGTAGTAACGTCTGGCTGTGTGAGGTGGTAATGACGGTGTGCCATGGCGGCCATTGTATGGAATAAATGACGATCACAAATACCCAGCAGTGGGAAGCAATCATTCAGTTATTTATCTTATAATTGCCCCCCTGCAGTCTGGAGTGTAATGTGGAGGGAACGGCTTTCTAGTGACTCACATCAACCCAGCATGGCCTTTCTACTACATAGGAACCATATGGACCAGTCTGGCCGTTCTACTACACAGGAACCACATGGACCAGTATGGCTGTTCTACTACACAGGAACCACATGGACCAGCATGGCCGTTCTACTACACAGGAACCACATGGATCAGCATGGCCATTCTTCTACACAGGAACCACAGGGGCCAGCATGGCCGTTCTACTACACAGGAACCACAGGGTCCAGCATGGCCGTTCTACTACACAGGAACCACATGGACCAGCATGGCCGTTCTACTACACAGGAACCACGTGTACCAGCATGGCCGTTCTACTACACATGAACCACAGGGTCCAGCGTGGCCGTTCTACTACACATGAACCACAGGGGCCAACATGGCCGTTCTACTACACAGGAACCACATGGACCAGCATGGCCCTACTTCTACACAGGAAACACAGGGGCCAACATGGCCGTTCTACTACACAGGAACCACAGGGGCCAGCATGGCCAGTCTACTACACAGGAACCACAGGGGCCAACATGGCTGTTCTACTACACAGGAACCACATGGACCAGCATGGCCGTTCTTCTACACAGGAACCACATGGTCCAGCATGGCTGTTCTACTACACAGGAACCACATGGACCAGAATGGCCGTACTTCTACACAAGAAACACAGGGGCCAACATGGCCGTTCTACTACACAGGAACCAAAGGGGCCAGCATGGCCGGTCTACTACACAGGAACCACAGCGGCCAACATGGCTGTTCTACTACACAGGAACCACATGGACCAGCATGGCCGTTCTTCTACATAGGAACCACATGGACCAGCATGGCCGGTCTACTACACAGGAACCACATGGACCAGCATGGCCGTTCTTCCACACAGGAACCATAGGGGCCAGCATGGCGTTCTTCTACACAGGAACCACAAGGTCCAGCATGGCCATTCTTCTACACAGGAACCACAGGGACCAGCATAGCCGTTCTCTTGCACAGGAACCACAGGGGCAAGCATGGCCATTCTTCGACAAAAGGAACCACAGGGGCCAGCATGGCCTTTCTCCTACACAGGATCCACAGGTGCCCACATGGCCATTCTACTACACAGGAGCCACATGGACCAGCATGGCCGTTCTTCTACACAGGAACCACAGGGGCCAGCATGGCCATTCTACTACACATGGACCAGCATGGCCGTTCTACTGCACAGGAACCACATGGACCAGCATGGTCATTCTACTACATAGGAACCACAGGGGCCAGCATGGCCGTTCTACTACACAGGAACCACATGGACCAGCATGGCTATTCTTCTACACAGGAACCACATGGACCAGCATGGTCATTCTACTACACAGGAACCACAGGGGCCAGCATGGCCGTTCTACTACACAGGAACCACATGGACCAGCATGTCCGTTCCTCTACACAGGAACCACATGGACCAGCATGGCCGTTCTTCTACACAGGAACCACAGGGGCCAGCATGGGCATTCTACTACACAGGAACAACAGGGGCCAGCATGGCCGTTCTTCTACACAGGTAATACAGGGGCCAGCATGGCCGTTCTACTATACAGAAACCACATGGACCATCATGGCCACTCTTCAACACAGGGGCCAGCATGGCCATTCTTCTACACAGGAACCACAGGGGCCAGCTTGGCCGTTCTTCTACACAGGAAACACAGGGGCCAGCATTGCCATTCCACTATACAGGAACCACAGGGGCCAACATAGCCGTTGTTCTACACAGGAATCACATGGACCAGCATGGCTGTTCCACTACACAGGAACCACATGGACCAGCATGGTCATTCTACTACATAGGAACCACAGGGGCCAGCATGGCCGTTCTACTACACAGGAACCACATGGACCAGCATGGCTATTCTTCTACACAGGAACCACATGGACCAGCATGGCCATTCTACTACACAGGAACCACAGGGGCCAGCATGGGCGTTCTACTACACAGGAACCACATGGACCAGCTTGTCCGTTCCTCTACACAGGAACCACATGGACCAGCATGGCCGTTCTTCTACACAGGAACCACAGGGGCCAGCATGGGCGTTCTACTACACAGGAACAACAGGGGCCAGCATGGCCGTTCTTCTACACAGGTAATACAGGGGCCAGCATGGCCATTCTACTATACAGAAACCACATGGACCAGGATGGCCACTCTTCAACACAGGGACCAGCATGGCCATTCTTCTACACAGGAACCACAGGGGCCAGCTTGGCCGTTCTTCTACACAGGGGCCAGCATTGCCATTCCACTATACAGGAACCACAGGGGCCAACATAGCCGTTGTTCTACACAGGAATCACATGGACCAGCATGGCTGTTCTACTACACAGGAACCACAGGGGCCAGCATGGCCGTTCTACTACACAGGAACCACATGGACCAACATGGCCATTCTTCAACACAGGAACCACAGGGACCAGCATGGCCGTTCTACTACACAGGAACCACACGGACCAACATGGCCATTCTTCAACACAGGAACCACAGGGACCAGCATGGCCGTTCTACTACACAAAAACCACATGGACCAGCAAAGCCGTTCTTCTACACAGGAAATACATGGACAAGCATGTCTGTTCTCCTACACAGGAAACAGGTGATGAGATGTGCAGAATAGTTTGTGATGTATCTGCTGGTGTCTATGCGGAGTTTGTACGCTCCAGTCACCACACACCTTCTCATTATTTCCTGCAGTATACTGGGGGATGGTGCTGATATCAGTTCACATTACATCTTCCTAACCGATATCCTGGAAAGATTATTACATGATATAGATAGATCCTTCTATCATGGCCTAAGTCTTATCATCTATCTATCTATCTATCTATCTATCTATCTATCTATCTATCTATCTATCTATCTATCTATCTATCTATCTATCTATCCGTCCATTTATCTATTTCTCAGTTGGTTATCTATCGCTCTCTTTATTTATTCGTCAGTTTTTTATCTATCTATCTACACTACTTTACCAAAAGTATCGGTACGCGTTGGCCCACCCTTTGCAGCTATAACAGCTTCAACTCTTCTGGGAAGACTGTCCACAAGGTTTAGGAGTGTCTATGGGAATGTTTGACCATTCTTCCAGAAGAGCATTTGTGAGGTCAGGCACTGATTTTGGATTAGAAGGCCTGGCTCACAGTCTCCGCTCTAATTCATGCCAAAGGTGCTCTATCAGGTTGAGGTTGGGACTCTGTGCAGGCCAGTCAAGTTCCTTCACCCCAAACTCGCTCATCCATGTCTTTATGGACCTTGCTTTGTGCACTGGTACAAATCATTTGGTGGAGGGGGGATTATGGTGTGAGGTCGTTTTTCAGGGGTTTGGTTTGGCCCCTTAGTTCCTGTGAAGGGAACTCTTAAGACGTCAGCATACCAAGACATTTTGGACAATTTCATGCTTTTCATACATTGTGGGAACAGTTTGGGGAAAGCCCCTTCCTGTTCCAACATGACTGCGCACCAGTGTACAAAGCAAGGTCCATAAAGATATGGATGAGCGAGTTTGGGGTGAAGAAACTTGAATGGCCTGCGCAGAGTCCTGAACTCAACCTGATAGGACACCTTTGGGATGAATTAGAGCGGAGACTACGAGCCATTGTCTATCCCCTCTCTAACTCTTTCTTTCTCTCTTTCCTTCTCCCCTCTCCCTCTCTCTCTCTTCTCTCTCTCTCTCTCTCTCTCTCCTCTCTCTCGCTTTCCTTCTCTCTCTCCCCCTCCCCTTTCCTCTCTCTCCCTCTTCTCTCTCTCTTTCCTCTCTCTCTCTCTCTCTCTCTCTCCTCTCTCTCACTTTCCTTCTCTCCTTCTCTTCTCTCTCTCCCCTTTCTCTCTCTCCTTCTCTCTCTCTCCCCTTCTCTCTCTCTCCCCCTTCTCTCTCTCTCCCCCCTCTCTCCACTCTCTCTCTCTCCCCCTCTCTCTCCCCTCTCTCTTCCCCCTCTCTCCCTCCCCTCTCTCCCCCTCTCTCTCGCTTTCCTTCTCTCTCTCCTCTCTCTCTCTTTTCCTTCTCTCTCTCTCTCTCTCTCTCTCTCTCCTTCGCTTTTCTTTATCTCTCCCCTTCTCTTCTCTCTCTCTCTCTCTCTCTCTCTCTCCCCTTCTCTCTCTCTTCCCTTCTTTCTCTCTCTCTTTCCTTCTCTCTCTCTCTCTCTCTCTCTCTCTCTCTTTCCTTCTCTCTCTCTCCTCCTCTCTCTCTCTCTCTTTCCTTCCTCTCTCTCTCTCCTCCTCTCTCCCCCCTCTCTCGCTTTCCTTCTCTCTCTCTCTCACACTCTCTCTCTCTTTCTCTCTCTCTCCCCCCTGTTCTCTCTCCCCTTCTCTCTCTCTCTCTCTCTCTCTCACACTCTCTCGCCCCTCCCCCTCTCTCTCCCCTTCTCTCTCTCTCCCCTTCTCTCTCTCTCCCTTCCTCTCCCCCTCTCTCTCCCCTTCTCTCTCTCTTTCCTTCTTTCTCTCTCTCTCTTTCCTTCTCTCTCTCTCTTCCTCTCTCTCCCTCCTCTCTCTCTCTCCCCCCTCTCTCTCTTTCCTGCCCCCTCTCTCTCTTTCCTTCCTCTCCCTTCCTCTCTCTCCCCCCTCTCCTCTCTTGCTTTCCTTCTCTCTCTCTCTCCCTCTCTCTCCCTCTCTCTCACTCTCTCTCTTTCTCCTCTTTCTCTCGCTCTCCTTCTCTCTCTCTCTCCTCTCTCTCTCCTTCTCTCTCTCTCTCTCTCTCCCCGTCTCTCTCTCTCCCCCCTCTCTCTCTCTCTCCTCTCTCTCTCTCTCTCTCCCTCTCCCTCTCTCTCTCTCTCTCTCTCTCTCCTCTCTCTCTCTATCTCTCTCTCTCTCTCTCTTTCCTTCCTCTCTCTCTCTCTCTCTCTCTCTCCCTCTCTCTTCTCTCTTTCCTTCCTCTCTCTCCTCTCTCTCTTTCCTCCCCCCCTCTCTCTGTCTCTCCCCCCTTCTCTCCTCTCTCTCTCCTCTCTCTCTCCTCTCTCTCTTCCTCTCTCTCTTCCTCTCTCTCTTCCTCTCTCTCTCTCCTCTCTCGCTTTCCTTCTCTATATTTCTCTTCTTCTCTCTCTCCTTCTCTCTCTCTCTCTCTCTCTCTCTCCTTCTCTCTCTCTCCTTATATTTCTCTCTCTCGCTTTCCTTCTCTCCGGTGAACATGGCTGAGTTGGTGATGAATTCTTTCTGTGGCTCCTCCAGATGTCTTGAAGGTCACAGGATGGTCAGGAGATGAGGAGGCCTCCTCTCGGTGAAATCCTAGCCTGTGCCGGTGGTGTAATCACCGCCATTGTCTCATACAATCACTTTAAAAAGAAGAAAGGTAAAGAAAAGTATAATTGGAGGTCAGGCAGGTCCTCGTTCCTGGAGGGACCATCATTCCAGAGAAGATTAATAGCAGTCAGCCCATAAGAAGCCTCATGTGGATGTTCCGGGGGCCCGGCGCTGTTGCGGGGTTGTCAGGAATATAATAATCAGGGGCTCTCAGGGGTCAGCGGCGTGGGTTTGGGGTAATGACGATTAATTGTCGCACTCTATGTATTGGAGGTTTGTGATTTAAACCGTTGGGGGGGGGGTTATACGTCTCCGTGTCAAATAACAGGCCGCGGTGGCGCGCTCCTGGGAGGACGCGCCGCACAACAGAGGTCGGGGGAGGGGGAGTTCAATAAAGGTGTTCCTCTAATTAATTGAACGTCATGCTCTAATAGGAGATCCGGTGAAATGAATTCTGCCCTCTCCTTTCTATCGTAAACGGACCCTGAGTTACGAAGCGGAAAATTAATGTGACTATCCTCAACCCGCTGCGGTGAAATCTCATAAAGCGAGCGCCATTATCGCCGCGTATCGCGCTCTGCCTGCGTCTGCTAGGAGGGAAAAAAATGTAAATTACTGATGAAAATGAAGTGAATGGGGTGCAGCAAAGTACACCAGGAGGGAATGGAGGAAAAGGTTACAGAACCCAAGACATGAAGGCCAGTACTCCCCCTGCTTTTCTCCCCAGAAGGACAGCACCATCTTTGTTCAGGCATCATCCAGGGTCCCCGTCTACTTCAATCATCCCCAGTACTGTCTTGCACTGATAGTTATATTGTAAGGCGCTGTGAAAACTTTTGGCACTAAATAAATCCTGTTTAATAATAAGAGTCATCTTAAATTGCTACATTCATTGGAAAATATTGCAGCTAGCATGCGTTCCTGAATCTGACCTTGTATCGAGAGAGAGAGAGAGAGAGAGAGAAAAGTAGGGGCAGCACCAGGAGAAATGGTACTGAAAAGGAACACGCTGACAGGAGGAGAGAGCAGAGGGATGACCTTATCAGTCCTCTACTGCTCCATCACTGTTCAATCACAGCCTGGGAGGCGGGACACACACACTGCAGAGGCCTAAGTCAGGTCAGCAGCCTGCTGTCTAGTAAGGCTGTGAGTGGACGATACTGCAAATCCAGTGGCAGTTATTTCTCAGATGTGTAGAACATACAGGATGCAGGGGTCAGGAGTGCATAACACAGAGTACAGGGGTCAGGAATGTATACCATACAGAGTTCAGGGGTCAGGGTGTGTAACATAAAAAGTGCAGAGGTTAGGAGTATGTTATGTACATTCTGCAGGGGTAAAATGTGTATAACACAAAGTGCAGGGGTCAGGAGTGCATAACACATGGAGTACTTGGTTTAGGAGTGTGTATCGTGCAAAGTACAGGTATCAGGACTGTGTATCTTACAAAGTGCAGGGGTCAGGAGTATGTATCGTACAAAGTACAGGTATCAGGAGTGTGTATCTTACAAAGTGCAGGGGTCAGGAGTATGTATCGTACAAAGAAACAGGTATAAGGAGTGTGTATCTTACAAAGTGCAGGGGTCAGGAGTATGTATCGTACAAAGTACAGGTATCAGGAGTGTGTATCTTACAAAGTGCTGGAGTCAGGAGTGTGTATCTTACAAAGTACAGGGATCAGGAGTGTGTATCGTACAAAGTGCAGGGGTCAGGAGTATGTATCTTACAAATTACAGGGGTCAGGAGTATGTATCATACAAAGTGCAGAGTTCAGGAGTGTGTATCATACAAAGTGCAAGGGTCAGGAAATTGTATTTTACTAAAATGCAGGGGTCAGGTGTGTGTAACATAGAGATTGCAGGAGTCAGGAATATGCAATGTACATGAACATGTAATGTGGTTAGATGTGTATAAAATACAAGGTGCAGTGGTCAGGAGTGCATAAAGCATGGCATACATGGGTCCGGTGTGTGTATCCTACAAAGTGAAGGGGTCAGGAATGTGTAACATAGAGAGTGCAGGGGTCCAATGTATATAGCATACAAGATGCAGAGGTCTGGAGGGCATAATTAAGTACGGGGTCAAGAGTCTGTAATGTAAAAAGTGAAGGGGTCAAGAGTGTGTATCGTACAAAGTGCAGGGGTTAGTGGTATGCATTATACAAATTGTAGGGGTTAAGTTTGTTTAAAGTACAAAGTACAGGGGGTTAAGAGTGTGTAAAGTACAAAGTGCAGAGGTCGGGAGTGTGTATCGTACAAAGTGCAGGGGTTAGTAGTATGCATTGTACAAATTGTAGGGGTTAAGTTTGTTTAACGTACAAAGCGCAGGGGGTTAAGATTGTGCACAGTACAAAGTGCAGGGGGTTAAGAGTGTGTAAAGTACAAAGTGCAGGGGTCAGGAGTGTGTAATGTACAAGATGCAGAGGTCAGAACAGCATAATGAAGTACAGGGGTCAAGAGTGTGTAACGTACAAAATGCAGGGGTCAAGAGTGTGTATCGTACAAAGTGCAGGGGTTAGCAGTATGTATCAAACAAAGTGCAGGTGTTATGATTGTGTAAAGTACAAAGTGCAGGGGTTAGGAGTGTGTATTGAAACAAGCGCAGAGGTCAGGAGTGTATAACGTACAAAAGTGCAAGGGTTAGAAGTGTGTAACGTACAAAGTGCAGGGGTCTGGAATATGGAACGTACAGAGTGCAGAGGCCAGGAGTATGTAATGCACAGAGTGTAGGAGTCAGTAGTATGTAATGTACAGAGTTCAGAGGTCAGGGTAAAAGTAACGTACAGCCCAGTGTTTAGAGTGCAGGAGCCAGGAGTATGAAATGTGCATAGTGAAGGGGCCAGGAGGATATACACCCTAGTGCACAGAACACCCCATGATTCATTTTAGCCCCTTTATTCATAGCATAGCCGTACATCCTATGAGGCATTTCGACAATATGCACACATACCTGTTGTCACTTACCTTTGTCTCCTAAGTCCTGCTGACTTGGCAGGCTGACCTTCTAGGCTCTTGGGTTTCTTGTCCACGCTCCTGCTGGTGGGTGGAGCTGTGTTTAGGGCCGCCCTCCTTATGCTTGCACTGAATCGGTGACTGCCTGGATTGCACCATGAGAACATGGGTAGCAGTGACATCACAATGGGGACCAGGATAGGGGGCAAGTGCCCAGGGTGCCCGACGCCAGTGACGCATATGATGGCGGGGTCATTAGATACCCGTCACATGGGTGCTGACCCTGGGTTAGACCAATCGCAGATAGTTATTATCCTTTGACGATCTCTTCGAAGTAAAGGGACAATAAGCCTAACTTACACAATTGTATATAAGTTTCCACACCTATACAAAAAAATGAAATATTTGCCGCGGGCGTCACTTTCCAGCGCGGCCAATTGTTCTTTGTTGCCATTTTAGGCTAAAGGAGGCTTAAAAAGCGACAGCTGGCAGTATTAGCCTCTGTGGGATTACCGGACGGGACGTTGGCTGGGTGGTGGGAGAAAATAGATTTACACAATTCAATTTGAAATATCTTCAGGTCCTGATGCGTTCCTGGAACCTGCTCCTGTTTATGTTACTAAATGCCGTTATAGATATTGAATTACGATTCCCCGTTTCGTAAAAATAGACGCAGTGAGCGCGCTGTGCCGTGCCGTACCTGATGTGTTATAGGAGGGTTATGTTCTCTTTCACGGACTTGTCACAAAGGTTGTACCGGCGGGCCTCATCTCGTAGCGCGGCGTTGCGTTACAGCTCGGTCACAGTTCTGAGGATGCCGATGGAGCGCGCCCCGGGATAAGACAGCAATGCATATATTTAATGGACGTTAGAAAGCTTTCTTTGAGCGCCAGTAGAATGATGCCATCAGTCTGCTGCAGGCAGGAGGAAGTATTTCCTTAGTCTCCTCTTCCTCATCGACCAGATTACAGCAATGTAATTTAGTAGCAAGTCACAAGGTGAGAGGCCGCAGAAGGGGGTGAGGCAATAATTTTGCATCTGTCATTTTTAGTAAAATGAAATATGGCAACCTATGGGCATTCTGTACCCAAGTATCTCACCAAAACTGAAAAGTTTGTTGCAGGGGATGCCCAAAATTTGACTTCTAGGAAAATCAGTGAGCCAATCACTGCTTTCCAAGCAGGAAATGACATCTCTGGGGACGTTCTGTACGGAACGTCCCCAGAGATGTCATTTTCTGCTTGGAAAGCAGTGATTGGCTCACTGATTTTCCCAGAAGTCAAATTTTGGGCATCCCCTGCAACAAACTTTTCATTTTTTTGGTGAGATACTCCCAAAGTGTTAATCACATCTAAAGGGATTCAGTCTTTCAATGGGGACACTTGTTCTGGTGACAACCTAGAGAGGATTTCCCTCACCCTGGAGAGATTTTGTCTCACTTCCTGTTGTGTCTACAGGACGGGGAATGAAGGCAAAAAATCTGGATGGGGTTTTAATCTTTCCCAAAGTATCTATATTTGAAATCTGAATTCCAGGATAACAAATATTATCTAAATACATTTGTCATATATTCTTCCTGAATCCTGGTGAGCTTTGGGTATTTCTTCCAGGTAGTGCTAGGATAAGGTCATCCAGAGCCGAGGATGAATATGTAAAATTGTGCCCCCCCCCAAGATGTATGAGCATTATGTGTCAACAAAATCATACCCCCTAAGCATAAATTCCCCCTCCTCCCAATATAAATCCGCCCCCTGCTGAAATCCCCCCTCCCAGCACAAATTTTTGCCCCCCCCCAACTCATATCCTCTTCCAATATCTCCCCAGTACAAATAACCCCCCGCAAAAAAAATTCCCCCCTCCTAGCACAAATCCTCTACCCTTCAAATTTCCCTTTAGCTCAAATCCTCTCCGCCCTAACTCCAATCCCCCCCTCCCAGCACGCATTTAACTCCCCCATTCCCGCATTAACCTGCCCCTCCTAGCACAGTTACTCCTCCCCCACCCTAGTCATCCCTACTAGCACAAATCTCCCCCCAAAAAAGGTACCATCTTACTACAAATCCCCTCCCCCTCTACCATATCACACGTTCTAGCACAAATCCCCCCTCCTAGCACAAATCCTCTTCTCCCATCCCAACACAGATCCCCCCAAATCACCATTCCTAGCACATCTCAACAATTTCCCCTCTTAGTACATTACCCCCTGCTGCCCCACAAATTTCCCCTCCCAACATGCTCCTTGTGGTGCCCCCCCCCCCACCTCACATGATACCACAGTGGCCAGAGCAGCCGCCCCTCCTGCCCACTTCTTTTCCAGGCTCTACTTCCAAGCCTGTGCAGAAATCCACCATGAGACTTCATGTAATAAAGACCGCTTACTGCTGCCCTCTCTCCTTGGGCAGGGTGAATGGTCTGGTCTCCGCCCCCTCCTGTAGTTTTCTGCAGGCAGCCTGTGGTGGGTGGAGCCTTCTGGGCCCCTCCCATAGTTCTGCTCTCTGAACAGCCTATGTACAGCACAGTGATGATGTCACTGCTACTTTTACAAGGTAATATCTGGGTATGCAAAAGCATTTAGTGCACACAAAGTGGAGTGATCTTCTTTGTAGTTATTGAGGAATATGTTTGAATACATTTTTTTTTGTCCCCGGAGGTCAGCTTTAAAGTTGAAGCTTAGGTATGGATATTTTTGCAAGGTTACATCTAAATATAGATATTCCATACTTGTGGGATCTCTGTAGTAGGTGGAAATCACTGTAGTAAGCAGCGCTATTATAGTGATCACTGCTTGCTTCCCAGTCCCGTGCCAAATTGCGGCCTTGCTACTTATTAGGGGGATGGGGGGGGGGGGCGCTCTTCCCCTTGATTAAGCTCCAAGGGGCAGAGTGAAATGTGTTGGGGGCGTGTCCTAGCTGGTGCTGCAGTTGGAGATTGTGAGATCAACACTAAGTCACACTCGTCCATTCAGAGAAGGCTTTGCATTCATTGAGAATTCTCTTAACCACTTGAGCTCCGGAAGGTTTTACCCCCCCTTCAGGACCAGGGATTTTTTTGCTATACGGCGCTGCGCTACTTTAACTGGCAATTGCGCGGTCATGCAACACTATATGCAAATAAAATTGATATCATTTATTGAGTTGGACCCACCCTTTGCAGCTATAACAGCTTCAACTCTTCTGGGAAGGCTGTTAACAAGGTTTAGGAGTGTGTCTATGGGAATGTTTGACCATTCTTCCAGAAGCGCATTTGTGAGGTCAGGCACTGATGTTGGGCGAGAAGGCTTGGCTCACAGTCTCCGCTCTAATTCATCCCATCATTCTTTCAGGTTGAGGTCAGGACACTGTGCAGGCCAGTCAAGTTCCTCCACCCCAAACTCGCTCATCCATGTCTTTATGGACCTTGCTTTGTGAACTGGTCCGAGTCATTTGGTGGAGGGTGGATTATGTTGCTGGGTTGTTTTTTAGGGGTTGGGTTTGGCCCCTTAGTTCCAGCTAAAGGAACTCTTTAGGCGTCAGCATACCAAGACATTTTGGACAATTTCGTGCTCCCAACTTTGTGGGAACAGTTTGGGCATTGTAAGGCATATTCCTACATACGCAGGCCCCTTCCTGTTCTGACATAACTGCGCACCAGTGCACATAGCAAGGTCCGTAAAGACATGGATGAGCGAGTTTGGGGTGTAGGAACTTGACTGGCCTGCACAGCGTCCTGACCTCAACCTGATAGAACACCTTTGGGATGAGTTAGTTCAGAGACTGCGAGCCAGGCCTGCTCATCCAACATCAGTGCCTGACCTCACAAATGCGCTTCTGGAAGAATGGTCAAACATTCCCATAGACACACTCCTAAACCTTGTGGACAGCCTTCCCAGAAGTATTGAAGCTGTTATAGCTGCAAAGGTTGGGCCAACTTTGCAGACTAATGCCCTGTACACACGGTCGGACTTTCCGACAGAATATGTGCGATGGGAGCTTGTTGTCGGAAATTCCGACCGTGTGTGGGCTCCATCAGACTTTTTCCATCAGAATTTCCGACACACAAAGTTTGAGAGCATGCTATCAAATTTTCCGACAACAAAATCCGATCCTTTAAATTCCGATCGTGTGTAGACAAATCCGACGGACAAAGTGCCACGCATGCTCAGAATAAATTAAGAGACGAAAGCTATTGGCTACTGCCCCGTTTATAGTCCCGACATACGTGTTTTACGTCACCACGTTCAGAACGATCGGATTTTCCGACAACTTTGTGTGACCGTGTGTATGCAAGACAAGTTTGAGCCAACATTCGTCTGAAAAAATCCATGGATTTTGTTGTCAGTATGTCCGATCAATGTCCGACCGTGTGTGGGCATTAGACTGGGATGCCTTTAAAGTTCATGTGCATGTAAGGGCAGGCGTCCCAATACTTTTGACAATATCGTGTAGATGTACGTGATTTTGCCTGCTTGTGCCGACGTGCTGCAGTATATGTACTGTGGCTGGTTGGCACGTGGTTAATAGTGTAGAAAAAATGATCCGCACTCCGGTTGTTGCTCTTAAAATTCCTTCATTTTATTGAACAGCCACAGTGAACAAACGCAGATTAAGTCAGTTGACGCGTTTCAGCCTATAAGGCCTTAGTCATAACCACGGTGGTTATGACTAAGGCCTTATAGGCTGAAACGCGTCAACTGACTTAAAAATTAAGACATTTTAAGAGCAACAACCGGAGTGCAGATCATTTTTTCTACATTACTCTACTCAGCCAGCGACTGTGGATCGAGCACCTGGGAGCTCTGCTATCTATGTGGTGTATGGGTAGTAGCACTGACTTTTCTGTTTATACGTGGTTAATAGTGCCTGTGCCAGGCAGACAGCCTCCTGTGTTCAGAATGCAGCAGGGCAGGCACTTGGCACGGGAGGGACCTGGAAGCAAGGATGGAGATCACTGGAGTAGTGGGGTTTTCAAGCTTCTACAGAGATCGGCCAGGTATTGCACATGTATACTTCTAATGGACCAAGCTTGATCAATGTAACTATGCAAAAATATCCATACCTAAACTTCAACTTCAAGTGTAGCAGGAAGGATGATGGCCGGAGAAAGATGGCTCCTTCTTCTGGAGAGAAAAGCATTGTCATGGGGAGTCCTGTGATCTCTCTGTGTGGTCATACATACCTGGAAGTGTCACATTGACACGTTACTGAAAAAATAAATAATATGAAATAAAATAAATACATCTGATGACAGGTCCACTTTAAGCCAATGACCTTTGCATACACATATATTGTATGAAACATATAAAAAAGAAATAGATATGGATGGCTCTTAGCGGTGCAGATAGGAGGGCGTTGCAGGAGGTGACTGCGTCTGTTGCGTCCCGCCTGCAGGTGCCTGATAGGTGATGAGAGTCGGAGCGGGTGTGCATTTGAAAATCAAGGCTCCCGATCGATGCGGCGTGGGATTAAGAAATCATGGTGATGTGCACAGAGATACATTGTAGCACCTTTCCATGTGACGAGAGCAGTGCCTGTGTATTGATCACTGATCTTCTCAGGATATCCATACAGAGAGATAGAGAGAGGGGGGGCGACCCTGGGCCCATCAGCCGCAGGGCTATCGATCTGCTCAGCCATTGTGGCTTGTTGAGGCGGCATTAGAAGACCTCCTGACCTCTGTAGGTGGGGTCTGAAGCTGTGGGGTTATTGGAGACATGGGGGAAGGGGGGGGAGGTTGGTGTGTGGGATGGACAGAAGGACGCCAAAGGACAACAGATGTTCGAGAAATGCTCAGCCACCACAGCTAGGGCCGTTCACACTTCTCTCACAGTGTTCATCACCTGTCCATCTGTCCATCTAATTATTCTATAATCTACAAATCTCCTCTCCGCTCCTTTCCCCTGATATATCATTCAGCGCTCCTTCATTTTGTCCTTAATCTGTCCCTCAGTGGGGACCTGTCACCTCTCTTCTTCACGACTCCCCTGATAATGGATGGCTCTGCCCTCCGCTCCTCTTATCTCTTCCTCTATAAGCCTTCCTTTCTCTCTCCTCACGTTTTCTTTTATTCTCCTTCTCATCTCCATCCCTCTCTACCTTCTCCTCCCCATCCCTCTCTACCTTCTCCTCCCCATCCCTCTCTACCTTCTCCTCTATATCCCTCTCTACCTTCTCCTCTATATCCCTCTCCACCTTCTCATCTCCATCCCTCTCTACCTTCTCCTCTATATCCCTCTCCACCTTCTCATCTCCATCCCTCTCTACCTTCTCCTCCCCATCCCTCTCTACCTTCTCCTCTATATCCCTCTCCACCTTCTCATCTCCATCCCTCTCTACCTTCTCCTCCCCATCCCTCTCTACCTTCTCCTCTATATCCCTCTCCACCTTCTCATCTCCATCCCTCTCTACCTTCTCCTCCCCATCCCTCTCTACCTTCTCATCTCCATCCCTCTCTACCTTCTCCTCCCCATCCCTCTCTACCTTCTCATCTCCATCCCTCTTTACCTTCTCCTCTATATCCCTCTCTACCTTCTCATCTCCATCCCTCTCTACCTTCTCCTCCCCATCCCTCTCTACCTTCTCATCTCCATCCCTCTCTACCTTCTCCTCCCCATCCCTTTCTACCTTCTCATCTCCATCCCCTTCTACCTTCTCTTCTGAAACCCCCTCTACCTTTTCCTCTCCATCCCTCTCCACCTTCTCGTCTCCATCCCTCTCCACCTTCTCGTCTCCATCCCTCTCCACCTTCTCGTCTCCATCCCTCTCCACCTTCTCCCCTACATCCCCCTCTACATTCTCCTCTCCATCCTTCTCTACCTATTCCTCTCAATCCCTCTCTACCTTCTCCTCTCCATCCTCCTCTACCTTCTCCTCTACATCCCTCTCTATCTTTTCTTTTCCATCCCTTTCTACCTTCTCTTCTCCATCCCCCCTCTACCGGAACCTCTACATCCCTCTCTATCTTCTCCTCTAGATTCCTCTCTATCTTTTCCTCTCAATCCTTTTCTACCTTCTCTTCTCCCCCCTCTACCAGCATCTCTACATCCCTCTCTACCTTCTCCTCTCTGTCCCTCTCTACCTTCTCCTCTCCGTCTTTCTCTACCTTTCCCTTTCTGTCCCTTTCTCTCCTTCTTCCTCAGTTGTCCTCTTTTTTCACTTTCACTTCCTTCTCTCTCAACCCCCCATACTTATTTGTCTCACCTCTCTGTCTTTTCCTTTGTGGCTCCCTTCTGTCTCTCCCACCATCCCTCTCTCCCTCTGCCCCCCTTCCCATCTCCTTCCAAACTCTTCCTTCCCCCCATCTCTGTCTCTCTCTTCTCTATCTCTGTCTTCCCCATCTGTTGCTTCTCCCATCTCTTTTGCTCTCTGTTTCTCTCTCTCTATTCCCCTGTCTCTCTCCCTGTCTCTTTCTCTCTCCCCGTCTCTCTCCCCTGTTTGTCTCTCTGTCTCCTTTCCCCCCCTGTTTCTGTCTCTCTTTCTCTCCCCCTCTCCCCCTGTCTCTCTCTATCTATGTCTCTCTCCCCCAGTCTCTCTCTGTCTCTCTCCCCGGATCTCTCCCTCCCTCTCTCTCTCCTCTCTCATGCCTGTCTCTCACCCCTCTCTCTCCCGGTCTCTCTCTCCTCTCCCCCTGTCTCTCTCTCTGTCTCTCTTTCTCTCCATCTCTCCCCCGTGTCTCTCCCCCTGTTTCTGTCTCTCTTTCTCTCCCCGTCTCTCTCTATCTATGTCTCTCTCCCCCAGTCTCTCTCCCCTCTCTCTCTCTCCTCCCTTTCTCCCCCCCCTCTCTCCCCTGTCTCTCTCTCTCTGTCTCTCCCTCTCTCCCCCTGTCTCTGTCTCTCTTTCTTTCCCTCTCTCCGGCTGTCTCTGTCTCTGTATTCCTCTCTCCCTCTCTCCCCCTGTCCATGTCTTTCTTTCTCTCCCCCGTCTCTCTCTCTCTCCCCCTCTTTCTCTCTCTCTGTCTCTCTCCCCCTTCTCTCTCTCCCCCTGTCTCCCTATTTCTTTCTCCCCCTGTCTCTCTCTCCCCCCTATTTCTGTCTCCCTCTATCTCTCTCTCTCCCCCTGTCTCTATCTCTCTCTCCCCGTCTCTATCTTTTTCTCCCCCTGTCTCTGTCTCTCTCTCTCTCCCCCTGTCTCTGTCTCTCCCCCTGTCTCTGTCTCTCCCCCTGTCTCTGTCTCTCTCCCCCGTCTCTTTCTCTCTTTCTCTCTCTTTCTCTCTCTCTTTCTCTCTGGCCATCTCCCATGCTGTCAGTCTAGGTTGGTGCAGTGCATACATTGCAGAGCTCTGTACACTGGCAGAATGCAGATATGATGTGGAGAGAGGACTCAGCAAGACAAAGGCAGGCGAGGATCGGGCGGACACCCCGCCACCCTCATCCCTCTGCCGGCCTCGCTCAATGGATGTGTGCGGTGTACTATTTGTTATCATCATCCCTCTGGTGATAGAGAGGACGGCTGGTCGCCATTGTCATTGTACTCCCGTCTGCTGAAAATACATCAGACCAATGCAGAGACAGAGAGGACAAAAGAGACAGTTATATAATATGGAGGGATCTCCTAACTGGATCTTAATATCAGGACAGGATCAGACAGCCCGGGATCTATAATAGAGATGTGACCAGATCTTATTATCAGGACAGGATCAGACAGCCTGGGATCTATAATAGAGATGTGACCAGATCTTATTATCAGGACAGGATCAGACAGCCTGGGATCTATAATAGAGATGTGACCAGATCTTATTATCAGGACAGGATCAGACATTGCTGGGATCTATAATAGAGATGTGACCAGATCCTATTATCAGGACAGGATCAGACAGCCTGGGATCTATAATAGAGATGTGACCAGATCTTATTATCAGGACAGGATCAGACAGCCTGGGATCTATAATAGAGAGATGTGACCAGATCCTATTATCAGGACAGGATCAGACAGCCCAGGATCTATATTAAAAATGTGACCGGATCTTATTATCAGGACAGGATCAGACAGCCTGAGATCTATATTAGAGATGTGACCGGATCTTATTATCAGGCAGGATCAGACAGCCTGGGATCTATAATAGAGAGATGTGACCAGATCCTATTATCAGGACAGGATCAGACAGCCTGGGATCTATAATAGAGATGTGACCAGATCTTATTATCAGGACAGGATCAGACATTGCTGGGATCTATAATAGAGATGTGACCAGATCCTATTATCAGGACAGGATCAGACAGCCTGAGATCTATAATAGAGATGTGACCAGATCTTATTATCAGGACAGGATCAGACAGCCTGGGATCTATAATAGAGATGTGACCAGATCTTATTATCAGGACAGGATCAGACAGCCTGGGATCTATAATAGAGATGTGACCAGATCTTATTATCAGGACAGGATCAGACAGCCTGGGATCTATAATAGAGATGTGACCAGATCTTATTATCAGGACAGGATCAGACAGCCTGGGATCTATAATAGAGATGTGACCAGATCTTATTATCAGGACAGGATCAGACAGCCCAGGATCTATATTAAAAATGTGACCGGATCTTATTATCAGGACAGGATCAGACAGCCTGGGATCTATAATGAGATGTGACCAGAGCTTATTATCAGGACAGGATCAGACAGCCTGGTGGGATCTATAATAGAGATGTGACCAGATCTTATTATCAGGACAGGATCAGACAGCCTGAGATCTATAATAGAGATGTGACCAGATCTTATTATCAGGACAGGATCAGACAGCCTGGGATCTATAATGAGATGTGACCAGAGCTTATTATCAGGACAGGATCAGACAGCCTGGTGGGATCTATAATGAGATGTGACCAGGTCTTATTATCAGGACAGGATCAGACAGCCTGGGATCTATAATGAGATGTGACCATGTAGCGCCCCCCCGCTGAGGAGTCATGGCCAGGTTCTTCCATCCAGTGGCCCACAGTGAAATATGCACCATTGGCACATGACCACAACCCAAGGGCCAGGTTGATAAGCCAGTGCCTACTCAACTTTGCAGGAAAGGAGAGACAAAGCCCAATCCCATACCACCAGATCTATTACAACCACAGGTTCCTATCACATCTTCACCATCAGGTCTAATCCGGAGCATATAATACTTCCATACTCAAGGCCTTACATTCTTGGAGATATGGTCCCTAGGCTTACCCTTCAACATGTAAGAGGACAGCGTTTCAGTAACCCAAACATCCTAGTGAGTCCATTGGATCTATTTGTTCACTCCACTATCAGACTGCCATTTCCTGACCTGAGCTACTAAATACACATCCTAGATATATGTAGACTAAACCGCTCACTCTGGAGAAATAAAGGGAAGACTCAGTCCAACTTTGCCTTTTTATAACATTTATGTTTATGTAAGAAAGGGTCGTTACAATGGTGTTCTTCTTATATATGCAGTATTTTTTTGGAAAGATCCATAACAAATTGGGGAACAGATTCATTGCACACAACAAAGGGGAGACTCACTGGTCCTCATTAGATTTTCAGGCCTTTCTTGCTTGGCAAGCTACCCAAAGGCCTCACGGTCCTGACTTGACCCAGAAAGAAAAGCCAAAAGTGCAGGTAACTCCCAAGACTCCCCCTTTTATTGAACTAGTCACTTCTTCCTAGCCCATGCCAGGGAGAGCTCCTGTTGCTCCCCATCCTCTGAAGGAAAGCCCAGGCTAGGGTCTCCAGACCCCCATAAGAAGAATAAAAGTCATTACATGGTGGGTACTCACAAGGCATAAATAGTCAATATTTCAAGGGTCTCTCACATCCCTCCCCTAGGGGGTAGCCACGTGTCTCAGTCTCTTATTCACTTGATGGATCTGTTTCCTCAGTCTGTTCCAATGGGAGGGCCCCGATAAGACACACAGCATGTCAAATATATATCTTGGACACACAAAAATGGCCACCAAAATCTTGACACAGGCTTCCCCAAGATGGCTGCTGTAAACACAGTGCAGAGGACAAATTTGTCCTACATTGGGCTCTCCCATTTTGAACTAAAGGGAAATAAGGACAGGTGGAGACATCTAGTGGCAGGGAATATCAATGGAAGACAAAACTCTCTGCTTCGACCGGTTCTCATCATCAGGACCAGAGGTGTAACTTTAGTCATAGCAGTCCACACAGCTTCTATGGACCTGGGGATTGGAGGGGGCCCATTACGGAGGCTATTAAGGCAAATTTAAGTTTAAACCCAAGAACAAACATGTAATATACAGTATTTATGTAGCAACTTACCACTTAGATGTGGTTTCTTTATTTGTTTTCCTTTTTTCAGGCTTTTTTTTCCTTTATTATCACCTGGTGATCCTGCCAGTAACACACTTCCTGTTCTAGAGTGACAAGGCTCACTCACCTCCTTTATCTACGGAGAAGCAGCATTGTCACCCAGAAGAAACTTTGAACTACAGAACACTTCCCTCTCTTCTCATCTCCATAATATGGTGGGGGGGGGGGTATTCTGTAGTCCACAGAGAGAGCTGTGAACAATTGATAAGAGTGCAGCACAGTTCTCTGGCGTTTATTGAACAGATATATCAAAACACTATCAACACTTTAACCAGTTCTGGACCACCCCATAGCAGATATACTGCTACAGGGCAGCTCTCCTGTGCAGAATCATGTATATATATGTGATCCTGCACTTCCTCCTGGGGGGGGGGGTGCGCATGCTCGCCGCCAGTGGGCCGCTTCTCCTGTGTTTACTTACAGCAGAAGCCACCAATCGTTGGGCAGAGACACTGAATGGAACAAGGCAGAGCCCCGTTCTGACAGGGTGGGGGTAAGTGATGGACTTTGTGTCCCTTCAAAGCAGGGAATAAAATCCATCACTTCCCTTAGTAAAAGCAGTACATAGAGTACACATTTAACATTTCATCTTTGATCACCCTAGATGTTTAGCCCCTTCCCAGCCGGTGTCATTAGTACAGTGACAGTGCATATTGTTAGTACTGATCACCGTATTAGTGTCACTGGTTCCCACAAAGCGTCGTTTAGCGTTCGTTTGTCTGCCAGAATATCGCAGTCCCACTATAAGTCGTTGATCGTCGCCATTACTTGTAAAAAGAAATAAATAATAAATTCCAGTATGCATCCCCTATTTTGTAGACGCGATAACTTTTGCGCAAACCAATCAATATAGGCTTATTGGGATTTTTTTTTTTACCAAAAATATGTAGCAGAATACATAATGGCCTAAATTTATGAAGAAATTTGGTTTCTTTCAATGTTTTTATCGGATATGTTTTATAGCAGAAAGTAAAAAATATTGGGTTTTTTTTTTCAAAATTGTCAGTCTTTTTTTATTAATTAAAAAACGCAGTGGTGATCAAACACCACCACAAGAAAGCTCTATTTGTGGGGGGAAAAAAAGGACATAAATTTTATTTGGGTACAGCATTGCACGACCGGGCAATTGTCAGTTAAAGTAACGCAGGGCTGGTCATGAAGGGGAGAGATTCTTCTGGAGGTCACGTGGTTAAATAACAGGCCAAAAGGGAGCAAATTAAGAGAAGTTCATGGTTAAGGTTTTATATACACTTAAAAGAGAATGTTTGTGTACATGTAAAGTTGAGGTTGTCGTTGATGCTGACCAGTGGTGTCGCTAGGGGGTGGCTTTTGGGGCTATAGCCCCGAATCTGGGGCCCAAAGCCCTGAGTCTCTCAAAGATGGCCGTGGCCTCTCTGCAGCCGGGCTGCGAGTGCGGCGGACAGTACTGGCTGAGCGGGCAGGCAGCACGGGAGAGCCGGGCGGGGGGAGAGAGCAGAGAGATGACATCATCTCTCACCGCCCGTCCTGCATCACTGCTGTTCTGCTTTCACTGTGCAGGCAGCAAAGAGGTGACATCATCTCTCACTGCCCACCCTTTCTGGTGACCCTGATGCAAGGAGTGGTTCTCTGGGGACTCTGAGGTAAGGAGGGGCTCTCTGGGGACCCTGATGTAAAAAGGGTCTCTCTGGGGACCCTGATGTAAGGGGGGCCTCTCTGGGGACCCTGATGTAAAGGGGGGCCTCTCTGGGGACCCTGATGTAAAGGGGGGCCTCTCTGGGGACCCTGATGTAAGGGGGGCCTCTCTGGGGACCCTGATGTAAAGGGGGGCCTCTCTGGGGACCCTGATGTAAAGGGGGGCCTCTCTGGGGACCCTGATGTAAGGGGGCCTCTCTGGGGACCCTGATTTAATGGGGAGGCTCTCTGGGGACCCTGATGTAAGTGGGGGCTCTCTGGGGACCTTGATGCAAGGGGGAGGCTTTCTGGGGACTCTGATGTAAGGGGGTGGCTCTCTGGGGACCCTGATGTAAAAAGGGTCTCTCTGGGGACCCTGATGTAAGGGGGGCCTCTCTGGGGACCCTGATGTAAAGGGGGGCCTCTCTGGGGACCCTGATGTAAAGGGGGGCCTCTCTGGGGACCCTGATGTAAGGGGGGCCTCTCTGGGGACCCTGATGTAAAGGGGGGCCTCTCTGGGGACCCTGATGTAAAGGGGGGCCTCTCTGGGGACCCTGATGTAAGGGGGCCTCTCTGGGGACCCTGATTTAATGGGGAGGCTCTCTGGGGACCCTGATGTAAGTGGGGGCTCTCTGGGGACCTTGATGCAAGGGGGAGGCTTTCTGGGGACTCTGATGTAAGGGGGTGGCTCTCTGGGGACCCTGGTGTAAAAAGGGTCTCTCTGGGGACCCTGATGTAAGGGGGGCCTCTCTGGGGACCCTGATGTAAGGGGGGCCTCTCTGGGGACCCTGATTTAATGGGGGGGCTCTCTGGGGACCTTGATGCAAGGGGGAGGCTCTTTGGGGACTCTGATGTAAGGGGGAGGCTCTTTGGGGACCCTGATGTAATGATTATATATATATATATATATATATATATATATATATATATATATATATATATATATATATATAAATTACACACACGTATATTATATACATGTGTATGCCCGTCAAGGCGTATGACTTTCTTTACTTCGGTGCTATGGGCTCTAGCCCTAGATCTTTTGTAGACCCAGCAACGCCCCTGATGCTGACACTGACCCCGTAAAGTCTCCAGCCTTGAAGAGCGGATGTCAAACATACAGGAGACGTCATCAGGATCACCAATGGTCACAAATCTTCGTTGCTTTCTAGATGCAGCAAGCATTTGTTACGAAGGCTGCTGGGTGCCCTGGCCCTATGGGGGGGAGGGCTGATTTATTGCCCTCAGAGCTTCTGCTCCAGCCCCGCCACTTTCACATTAACCCAGCATGCCTGAAACAATTTACAGGATGTGTGCTCAAAAGTGCCTAGTTCATCTCGCATGGAACTTCACTTAAAATATTAAATAATTAAGAGCATCAAATATAGTCAATACATTTCGGGGGGAAAGGCATCCCTCTTCTTCCGGGCTTAAAAAAAATGGTTTGTAATAGAAAGCCTGACTTCAAGGGGAGCTTCACCCTCCCTCCCCCCCTTAGCTATTGTCTTCCTTACCTGCTGCATAAATATTCTATATAAGCCCAGAAGATCCAGCGTTATCCTCTTCTCCTGCACCACTCTTCTTCTACAGGCCCTGTCCCACACCGCCGTCTTCCTCTTGTACAAAATCAGGGTGGGGCAGCCACCTTTTTTTGGGTTCTTGCAGCTGACCTTCTGATGATGTTCAACGATGCATGCGCATCTGTTGAAGATTGCCCTGAAGCCTCCTGAGATAGAAGACCCGGGTATCCCAGGAGGCTACAGGCAGCCGGGAAAGAAGGGCAAAAGCACCAGCTGTTGACGAAAAAAAAAAGTACTTGTTAAAAAGAAAAAACTTTATAAAGTTTTATACTTTATGTTATGTGTGATTGTGTTAAGGGAAGAAGGAAGCACTAAAATTACTAGAAAAGAAGAGTGAAGGTCAACTTAAAGTCTAAATCAGGGTTGGATTTAGCCTTAAATCAGCATGTCCTAAAAGCAACCTGGTCAGCTGACCGGTTCATTGTTTAGGGTTTAGACACACTTTAAAGAATGCAATCTGTTTGCAAGTGAAGTCGCAGTTGGCATTGACGCTCAAACTGACCCCCCTGTAAAGTCTCCAGCCTAGAAGAGATAGTGTCGAACAAACAGGAGGAGTCATCAGGATCATCAGTGGTCACAGATCTCCATTGCTTTTTCAGTGCAGTGAGCATTTTCTTAACCACTTGACCTCTGGAAGATTTACCCCACTCTTCATGACCAGGCCAGTTTTTGGGGTACGGCACTGCCTTACCTTAACTGACAATTACATTGGTCATACAACGCTGTACATAAATTCAATTTATGTCCTTTTTTTTCCCGCCACAAATAGAGCTTTCTTTTGGTGGTATTTGATAACCGCTGCATTTTTTACTTCTTTAGGCTACAAACAAAAAAAAACTGACAATTAAAAAAAAAACAATATATTTTAGTTTCTGCTATAAAATATGTCCAATAAAATTTTTTTAAGAATCACATTTCTTCATAAATGTAGGCAAAAATTATTCTGCTACATATTTTTGGTAAAAAAAAATCACAATAAGCGTATATTGATTGGTTTGCGCAAATGTTACAGCGTCTACAAACTATGGTATATGCATATACTGGAATTTTTATTTATTTATATTTATATTTTTTTAGTACTAGTAATGGCGGCGAGCAGCTACTTATAGAGGGACTGCGATATTGCAGCGGCCGATCTGACACTAACTGGCACTTTTGACATTTTGTGGGAACCAGTGACACTAATACAGTGCTAAAAATATGCACTGTCACTGTACCAATGACACTGGCTGGGAAGGGGTTAAACATCAGGGGGCAATCAAAGGGATAACTGTGTGCCTAGCCAGTGTTTATGGGCTTTTACTAGGGAAAGTAATGGATTTTATTCCCTGCCTTGCAGGGACACAAAATCCATCCCCTACCCCCTGCCAGAACAGAGATTTGCCTTGTTTACATAGGCAGATTCCCGTTCTGTGTGTTTTTCCAATGATCGGCGGGTGCCGGCAGACATCCAGTGGCCAGCACCCACAGATCGGCTTTTGCTGTGATTAACCGCTTCAGCCCTGGGAGATTTGGCTGCTGAATGACCGGGCCATTTTTTGCGATTCGGCACTGCATCGCTTTAACTGACAATTGCGCGGTCGTGCGGCGCTGCACCCAAACAAAATTGACGTCCTTTTTTTCCCACAAATAGAGCTTTCTTTTGGTGGTATTTGATCATATCTGCGGTTTTTATTTTTTGCGCTATAAACAAAAAAATGCATCAATTTTGAAAAAAACACAATATTTTGTACTTTTTGCTATAATAAATATCCCCATTTTTCTTTTAAAAAAGCGCATTTTTCCTCAGTTTAGGCCGATATGTATTCTTCTACATATTTTTGGTAATAAAAATCGCAATAAGCATATATTGATTGGTTTGCGCAAAAGTTATAGCGTCTACAAAATAGGGGATAGATTTATAGCATTTTTTTTTTTACTAGTAATGGCGGCGATCTGCAATTTTTATCGGGACTGCGACATTATGGCGGACACATCGGACACTTTTGACACATTTTTGGGACCAGTGGTATTTATACAGCGATCAGTGCTATAAAAATGCACTGATTACTGTAAAAATGTCACTAGCAGGGAAGGGGTTAAAACTAGGGGGCGATCAAGGGGTTAAGTGTGTTCCCTCAGTGTGTTCTAACTGAAGGGGGGAGGGGACTGTTGAGGGGAGATGACAGATCCCTGTCCATACTTTGTATGAACACACGATCAGTCTCTTCTCCCCTCAGAGAACCGGGATTTGTGTGTTTACACACACAGATCCCGGTTCGCGGTGTGTCACGAGCGAATGCGGGTGCCCGGTGGTCATCGCGCCCGCCGGGCACTCGCATTGGCTCCGGGGGGCACCCCTAGTGGCCACAGCAATGTAACATAACATCGTTTCGCCCAGCCGTGCCATTCTGCCGCAGTAAAACTGCGGCGGCTGGTCGGCAAGAGGTTAATCACAGCAGAAGCGGGCCGTGCGTGCACCCCTTAGACGGAAGTGCAGAATCACGTATATATACATGTCCCTGGAAATCTGCTATAGGGCAGTCCAGAATTGGTTAAAGAAAACAATCTGTGTGCAAGTGAAGTCGCATTTGTCATTGACGCTCAAGCTTACCCCATGTAAAGTCTCCAGTCTAGAAGAGCTGATGTCAAACAAACAGTTTGAGAAGTCATCAGGATCATCAATGGTCACAGATCTCCATTGCTTTCTCTGGGCAGGGAGCATTTGTGTAAAAGACTGTTGGGTGTCTTCAGCTGGCCATAGATGGATAGAATTTTGAACGAAAATTCCTTGGAAAAGTCTTAGGAAAATTTGTACAATTCTCAAAGCATTCAAACGTCTTTCCAATGATTTTGTTTGCTTTTAACATTTGATTGTGGAATGAGCGGACTTTACGGAATGAAAACCACATACACTTTTAGAAATGCGTTCGTTGGAGAAAAATTTTCCACCTCGCTCCTTTGAATTTTCTCATCACTGTGGTCGAGAACGAATGTCGATTTGACCCCACTAATGATTCAAAAAACTGGACGAACTTTCTTAGAACTTTCTTTTCCTAAGAATTTTCATTTAAAATTCTACCCATCTATGGCCAGCTTTAGATGTACAGGGTGGTAGATTTATTGCCCTTAGGACTTCTGTTGTAACCCAACCACTTTTGCATTAAGGCCGGCCATAGGCAGAGCACATTTCTTTCCTGCAAACACCGGGGAATCCCTCCTGTCCAGCCATTGTGTTCTCCCGGCGGGTGGGTGGGGGGGCAGAAGAAGCTGTCCCCACTGGGAGAACACAGTGATTTATAACAGCCACTAGCGATCATCACATGCTGGTCTGATCGATCGATCAACTTGGGTACATTCAGCCTGCCCTATACGTGGTTTGAAACTCGACCGGTTCAGCCAAGATTCGTACCATCTATGGCCGGCTTTATTCTGTATACCTCCGGCTAGCCATGAACTGATAACATTTCCTTGCTCAGCATGTATTCCTCCATCCACATTATATAGCTCAGACAGATGATTCCCCCAGCTGCGCAGTTTTATACTGACAGACACTATCAGCATACCCAGAGAATGACTACATCTGCTTGAATTGAGCCCGTTTTGCTAAAAGTTATTCAATTTTTCCACTTTTTCAATCAAAGGATGTCAGGTGGGAGGGGAGGTAGATGGATCTGAAGAGAAGCCCAATGTTAATCTATGGACAGGTGAATATAAACGGACACGTGTCAGTCTACATACAACTACCTCCAAATCCAAAAAAAGAAAAAAAAAACGATTACATACTTTTCTTTCTTTTCAGACCTAAATGTGATGGATCAGATGTAAAAAGGATGTACACAGATGAACATCCGTTTACATCCGCCTGCCCATAGACTTAACATGGGCCTCCTAAGCTTAGTTTCCAAAAAACTGAACATCCGTTCCGCTCCAGTTCAGCTGAGTATCTGTTCATGGATCTCCTGCTAAGACCCCTTTCACACTGGGGCACTTTTCAGGCATTTTAGCGCTAAAAATAGCGCCTGTAAAATGCCTGAAAAGCGCCTCTCAAGCCACCCCAGTGTGAAAGCCTGAGTGCCTTCACACTGGGGCGGTGCGCTTGCAGGACGGGAAAAAAAGTTCTGCAAGCAGCATCTTTGGGGCGGTGGGAGAGCGGTGTATACACCACTCCTCCACCGCCCCTGCCCATTTAGATGAATTTGCGCTTTGCAGGCGCTTCGGCAGTGTCGCAACGCATGTGCTATTAACCCTTTCTTTGGCCGCTAGCGGGGGTTAAAAGCGCCGCTATTACATCGGTAAAGCGTCGCTAAAACCAGCAGCGCTTTACCGCTATCGCCCAAACCGCCCCAGTGTAAAAGGGGTCTAAATATAACGGATGGCGCCCATGTGGATGGACTCTAACCCAATTTACTGTAATCCCAGAGTGTGTCCTTAGCTAAAAAAACGATAAGACAGCTGAAGTTTGTAGCCACAATTTAAAGAAGTTTGTATTATGGTTATTTAGCAATTTTGTGCAAAAGTACTAAAAATTATATAACAATGTAAAAAGTACATTGATGGTCATTATTATTAATATTATTACTGTCTACTGCAACTCTTAATTCCTGGCACTGCTGCCCTTCCCTTTTCTATCCACAACCAGGGCCACTGATAGGAGGGCACCATTGGGCCTCCTGTAGGAGGCGCGGGCACACAGGGGGGCCCGGACAGCAGGGGGATCAGTGCGGCGGGACTGGAGGACAATCAGAGAACAATGCCAGCAGCTGAAAGCTGGCTTTTCCCCTCTCCCTCCTGCCGGCTTTCAGCTGCTGGAGGGAGAGACACAGACACAGTGCATTGTTCTGTGATTGTCCTCCTGTCCCGCTGCACCGATCCCCCTCCTTGTGTTTCCCACATCTGTTTCCCCTCCTGTGTGCCTGTGCCCCCCACTCCCCCCCGGCACCACTGGCTTTCCTTTCCCGTCGGCTGCTGCAGGTACACAGGCAGTTGGAGAGTAGGGAGAGGGGACAGTAAATATGTAATTTACCGTCCCCTTCCTTTTCCGAATTGCATACAGTGATCTATCTGTACCGATCGCCCCTGTGTCCATTGATGACTGAGCATACTAAAATGTTTACCATGCTTCAGTTTATGAATGAAAAGGAGCCTCTGCCCCCTGTTCATTCATTTTCAGTGCATCTGAGGCTACAGAGAAAGGAACTGGAGAATCTGTGTCCTCAATTCCTTTCTCAGTCTCAAAGGTGAGATGTTGGGGGCCTGTGTAGTAGGACCCTCCCCCTCAACAGTATTGTAAAAAAAAATTGTAAAAAAATAATAATAATTTTTAAAATTAACAAAAAAAAGTTTAATTGGAAAATGCATAAAAAAATTGTAATTTTTGCAATTCGGGGGGGGGGTCCTGTCAGGTAGGCTGTATGGGGCCCTGTGATTTCTAACGGCAGCCCTGTCCACATCTCTTGTCCCTGGTTGTGTCCTGACTATATTTACAGTTCTTTGATACCAGTCCTTGATTTAGGTACACCCTATGTGAAGATCAATGACAGTATTGCCAGGTTCTGTCCCTGATCTGAACAGGATCAAACAGATCTGGGATCTATTTTTGTGACCTCATGATATAGTCAGAACATAATCAGATGCTGAGACCTCCAACAAAGGACTAGATCCTGCTGAGCGTCCTGCAAGGTTTGCAGTTGTTTGGTAGTTGTCCTTTTGTGTAGCGGAATATATAAAGTTGATGCATGACATTACTGGGCGGGCTGGCTGCTAGTTAATGTAATCCATTAGAGGGGGCTCATGGGACTAATGAAATATTTACATGTTCTAATGCACTCGCCATAGTGGGAAGAAAAGCATCCATCAAACCGAAGTCAGGACAGGGCCAAAACATGCAGCTTCTCTCTATTTATAGGTCATGGAGTTTTTTATTTCATGTCTTGTGTTCCACAAAAAAATCAAATGAAGTGAAGAACATATTCATGAAAAGTGATTTGTACCGTCTTTTGATGATGTCATGATCTGAGGCCAATGAAACATCAGCCAATGAACGCCAGTGATGCTGTAGAGCAGAGGTCAGCAACCTTCTCCACATTAAAAGTCAATTGACAGGAATTAGATAACCGGCATGCCAGTGAACAATAGTGTGCTGTAGACCGATTCCAATTCCTGACCTTTACCCCTAAGATCAATTCCAATTCCTGACCTTTATCCCTCAGATCATTCCCAATTCCTGCACCTTCAGATTTCAGAACACCTCAATTCCTGCTCCTTCAGACCTCAGATCACCCCAGTTCCTGCACCATCACATCTCAGATTACCCCAATTTCTGTACCTTCACATTTCTGATTCACTTCAATTCAGTTCTTGCACCTCCACGCCTCAGATCACCCCAATTCCTGCACCTTTACCCCTCAGATCAACCCAATTTCTGCACCGTCACGCCTCAGACCATCCCCAATTCCTGCACCTTCACACCTCAGACCATCCACAATTCCTGCACCTTCACGCCTCAGACCATTCCCAATTCCTGCACCTTCACGCCTCAGATCGCCTCAATTCCTACACCTTCACACATCAGATCACCCAATTCCTGTACCTTCACCCCTCAGACCACCCCAATTCCTGCACCTTCATACCTCAGACCATCCACAATTCCTGTACCTTCACACCTTAGACCATCCCCAATTCCTTCACCTTCACGCCTCAAACCATCCCCAATTCCTGCGCCTTCACACCTCAGATCACCTCAATTCAAACCCGCTTCACACATCAGATCACCAAATTCCTGTACCTTCACACCTCAGACCATCCACAATTCCTGTACCTTCACACCTTAGACCATCCCCAATTCCTTCACCTTCATGCCTCAGACCATTCCCAATTCCTGCGCCTTCACGCCTCAGATCACCTCAATTCCTACACCTTCACACATCAGATCACCAAATTCCTGTACCTTCACACCTCAGACCATCCACAATTCCTGTACCTTCACACCTCAGACCATCCCCAATTCTTGCACCTTCACACCTCAGACCATCCCCAATTCTTGCACCTTCACCCCTGAGATCGCCCCAATTCCTACACCTTCACCCCTCAGATCACCCAAATTCCTACACCTTCACACATCAGATCACACAATTCCTGTACCTTCACCCCTCAGACCACCCCAATTCCTGCACCTTCACACCTCAGACCATCCACAATTCCTGTACCTTCACACCTTAGACCATCCCCAATTCCTTCACCTTCACGCCTCAAACCATCCCCAATTCCTGCACCTTCACACCTCAGATCACCTCAATTCCTACACCTTCACACATCAGATGACCAAATTCCTGTACCTTCACACCTCAGACCATCCACAATTCCTTTACCTTCACACCTTAGACCATCCCCAATTCCTTCACCTTCACGCCTCAGACCATTCCCAATTCCTGCACCTTCACGCCTCAGATCACCTCAATTCCTACACCTTCACACATCAGATCACCAAATTCCTGTACCCTCACCCCTCAGACCACCCCAATTCCTGCACCTTCACACCTCAGACCATCCCCAATTCTTGCACCTTCACACCTCAGACCATCCCCAATTCTTGCACCTTCACCCCTGAGATCGCCCCAATTCCTACACCTTCACCCCTCAGATCACCCCAATTCCTACACCTTCACACATCAGATCACCCAATTCCTGTACCTTCACCCTTTAGACCACCCCAATTCCTGCACCTTCACTCCTCAGACCATCCACAATTCCTGTACCTTCACACCTTAGACCATCCCCAATTCCTTCACCTTCACGCCTCAAACCATCCCCAATTCCTGCGCCTTCACACCTCAGATCACCTCAATTCCTACACCTTCACACATCAGATCACCAAATTCCTGTACCTTCACACCTCAGACCATCCACAATTCCTGTACCTTCACACCTTAGACCATCCCCAATTCCTTCACCTTCACGCCTCAGACCATCCCCAATTCCTGCGCCTTCACACCTCAGATCACCTCAATTCCTACACCTTCACACATAAGATCACCAAATTCCTGTACCCTCACCCCTCAGACCACCCCAATTCCTGCACCTTCACACCTCAGACCATCCCCAATTCTTGCACCTTCACACCTCAGACCATCCCCAATTCTTGCACCTTCACCCCTGAGATCTCCCCAATTCCTACACCTTCACCCCTCAGATCACCCCAATTCCTGCACCTTCATAGCTCAGACTATCCCCATTTCCTGCATCTTCCCACATCAGATCACCCCAATTCAGGCAGCTTTACACCTCAGACCATCCCCAATTCCTGCACTATCACACCTCAGATCACTCCAATTCCTGCACCTTCACACCTCAGATCACTCCAATTCCTGCACCTTCACACCTCAGACCATCCCCAATTCCTGCACCTTCACACCTCAGACCATCCCCAATTCCTGCCCCTTCACACCTCAGATCACCCCAATTCCTGCACTTTCACACATCAGATCACCCAATTCCTGCACCTTCACACCTCAGACCATCCCCAATTCCTGCACCTTCATACCTCAGACCATCCCCAATTCCTGCATCCTTCCACATCAGATCACCCCAATTCAGGCAGCATTACACCTCAGATCATCCCCAATTCCTGCACCTTCACCCCTTAGATGACCCCAATTCCTGCACCTTCACACATCAGACCATCCCAATTCCTGCCCCTTCACACCTCAGACCATCCCCAATTGCTGCACATACTGTACATGTATTCTATTATATTTCTGGTTGGACTGAGGCTGGACCTCCACAACTGTCACAGCTCTAGCACTTAGTCCAGGACACACCCCAGTCTGTAATTGGACAATGAAAGAGCAGAATGAGAGTGATAGTCATCCTTTCTGTTCACTTATCATTATGTTGTTTCTCAGTATGTGGGTGCCAATGAAGAATTGGATTGGCTATTAGCTGTACTCCATCCTCTCCTGAGTTAAATTTATTGCTGTTCTTTGCTGTATTAGCCTCCGCTGGGGAGATTCAATATACTCACCTCCTGGTCATGGCAGTACAAAGCTCAGTCATGTCATAGTACTCTCAAACTCATTAGACTTGTTACCATCCGATTGTACAGTTTCCTTTAGATCTAGTAAAAACGATGCAATGCAAGGACCCGACTGATTGCATTCACTCATCATCAGTACCGGGACAGGGTCATCCAGCACCCAGGACAAGGATGTAGAATTGCACCCCCCTCCCCCACTATTAATACATGCCGTAGAATGGGTGTTCCACCCTGCGGCCATTTTTTGCCCCTTTGCTTCACTGTGCTCAGGGCAGCTGTCCATCCTGCCCACCCCTTGTCCCGGCCCTGCTCATTGAGAATGCCCACCCTAACAGCTATTCTACATTAGCCCAAAACGACTTTTACACTTCACCAAAGCCCGCTGACCAAGGTTGTGTCAAAAGCTTTCAGTGTACTCTGAAATGACAACTTCCCTTCACCCCCCATCCTCCCCCTGTCCTCAAAATCTCCAGTGTTTCCTCAGTCTCCTCCCTCCCCATCTTACCCCTCCCTACTGCTGACCCAATTGCTACCCTCAGACATCATCCCACCCCCAGTACTGGACGTGTGCACTACCTAAAATTTAGTTTAGTTTCATTTTCGTTTAAATCGTTTTTTCTATTTTTTTTAGTTTATCAGGTCATTCGTGATGATCGGCATTCGTTACTTCGGATCATTCGTATAAATCTAATTTATATCCCACATTAGCTGCTATGCCGCGCAGAGACCCCAATAGAAGAATTACTGACTGCAGCTATTCTACCTATAATTTTAATAGTTTTTAATAATAAATAATAACAATTAGTAAAAACTATATTAATAGTTAATAATTTAATTATAATAGAAAATCCGAAAAATGAAATTATCCGAATGTAATCGATTTGTTAAACTCGTAGGTTGAATTGTTTTTGACCATTCCATATTTTGTATTTTCTTTATTGATACCGAGATTGCTAAATAATGAAACAAAAAAAAAAGATTGACTGATTGCGTAGATTAGATAGATTCCCATATTATATGGTTTTGATAAACCTAAAATTGATTTTACAAAGGATATAAGTTCACACTGTAACATGCATGGTGAGCTTTAGTACAGCAACGTGATTTCTTTGGTAAGGGAGAACTGTATTTTTTGTTTCCTTATTTATATAAACGTGTACTGTCACTTTAATTTTTAAACATTATTTAAAGCAGAACTAAACCTTCCTGTCCTTTTCAGCCAAGGAAGCTGCCATCTTAGCCTCTGTTTGATCCGCAACTGGTGCTGCCCATGTGATCAGTTATGACTCCAGACATTTGATGGTTTCACAGTTTGGTTGAGAGCACAAACAAATGTGACAGTTAGCAATGCCAGTCAGCCTGTAACTGTTTTCTGAAACCATTAAATCGATGGGTTTAGTTCCACTTTAAAGCGGAGCTCCACCCAATAGGGGAACCTCTGCTTGTCTGCCTCCTCCACCCTCTGCTGCTACATTTGGCACCTTTTGGGGGGGAGGGTACCTGGTTTTGACAGGTACCCGCTCCCACTTCCAGCCGAGTTCGCCGCCGCAAACTCAGCCGGAAGTTCGGCCCCCCTTCCTCCTTTCCCTGCAGCCGGCCCATTCACAGAGAGCAGCACGCTTCGCACATGCACAGTAGGGTACCGGTTGTGAAGCCACAAGGTTTTACCGCCAGTTTCCCTTAGTAGAGATGGCGGTGGCAGCACCCGATAGCCAATGGAAACATCAGCTCGGGTGAGGAGACCGCTGGATTCCTGGACAGGTAAGTGCCCTAATATTAAAAGTCAGCAGCTACAGTATTTGTAGCTCCTCTTCAACTTCAGATTTTTTGGTAATAGATCCACTTTGACCAGTAGATATAAGTGAGTCAGTGGTTTGGAAAGGATATCTCTGTTCTCAATGAAGCAAAACTGTCCTGCCGATGGCCAACTACTATTGAACTTGTATTAAGAATTAAGTTACTGTAGATATTACAGCAATATCAAACTACCAGCTGCAGGACATTTTAATGAGAAAGAATTGTCTGAAATGTGCTGGAGACAAAGAATACCGGCATGTGTTTTACTAGAAGAATTAGGACACTGTAGACCAGCAGTCGCCAACCAGGGGTCCATGGACCACTGATGGTCCACGAGAAAATTTTGGCAGTCCCCAGGGGTTTTGCCGCAAATCAACATTGTGGCGGATGTATACCACCCAATGCTGTTTCCAGTGTTGTTCTCAATGCGTGCTGACGGTCAATACTGTCAGCACACATTGATTCTCAAGCCATGTGGAGGACACAGCAAACATGGAAGAAGGTGCTCTGGTCAGATGAAACCAAAATGGAACTTTTTGGCCTAAAAGCAAAACGCTATGTGTGGCGGAAAACTAACAATGCACATCACCCTGAACACACCATCCCCACTGTGAAACATGGTGGTGGCAGCATCATGTTGTGGGGATGCTTTTCCTCAGTAGGGACAGGGAAGCTGGTCGGTTGATGGGATGATGGATGATGGATGGAGCCAAATCTTAGAAGGAAACCTGTTAGAATCTGCAAAAGACTCGAGACTGGGGCAGAGGGTCATCTTCCAGCAGGACAATGACCCTAAACATACAGCCAGAGCTACAATGAAATGGTTTAGATCAAAGCATATTCATGTATTAAAATGGCCCAGTCAAAATCTAGACCTAAATCCAATTGAGAATCAGTGGCAAGACTTGAAAATTGCTGTTCACAGACGCTCTCCGTCCAATCTGACAGAGCTTGAGATATTTTGCAAAGAAGAATGGGCAAAAATGTCCCTCTCTAGATGTGCAAAGCTGGTAGTGACATCCCCAAAAAGACTTGCAGCTGTAATTGCAGAGAAAGGAGGTTCTACAAAGTATTGTGTCCGGGGGGGGTGCCATACAAATGCCCCCTACACTCTTCACATATTTATTAGTAAAACATTTTGAAAACCATTTATCATTTTCCTTCCACTTCACAATTATGTGCCACTTTATGTTGGTCTATCACATAAAATCGCAATAAAATACATTTACATTTTTGGTTGTAACATGCAAAATGTGGAAAATTTCAAGGGGTATGAATACTTTTTCAAGGCATTGTATGTTGACATGTGACCTATTGACTGGTGTGAAGCGTAAATTTTGATGACAGATTAATGACGTCTCGGTAGACCCCACTGTTTGCAAATAAATAACTCTGTTGAGCAACGTTCTCATTGTGGCAGCTAAACACAATGGTGCTCCTTCTGCCTCGCAGGCTCCAGTATAGAATAACTGGCATTACAATATTACGCCATACATCTTATTTCACGAAGGCGGCCGTGGGCTCCCTCAGTAGATGCTCGCCTTGGCCTTAAAGCGTCCCCACATCATCTGCTTTGCAAACTTCTACACGACGTATGAGATATGAGACCTTCGTGTGTAAAATGACATTTCGATGCAGCCACTAAGGCGGCAATGACTCAGAGTCTTTGGCATTACCGGGGCCCATTGATGCTGGGAATAAGTCGTAGTGAATGGCTACGCGCGGATATTATCGCTGGGTCCCCCACCGATACAGCGGATGTCCTCCTTTGTTCCCGGCCCCCCTACGGCGCCCTCTGATTACAGCCTCTACAACCTGACTCAGTGTAAATTCTGCAGCATTTTCCACCCACTCCGGAAAAAAGAAAAAGAAAAAACGGATCTCGTGCTTTCTCTCCATCGTGTCCAATGTGCAAAGCCATTATTATTACTCTGGACGGCGAACATGAGTAAAAATGTATCAATTTGCTTTTTAATCTCCCTAATTAATTCCCCTCGTTATCTTCTCACCGTTTCCCGTGATCGAACCCACAGCTGCTTAATAATTAAAGGGCCACGCTCATTAAATTTCTTGCATAATTCTCCTTCTGCTTTGCCACAACCTGCATTAGAGCATTGAACTTCTATCCCCTTTTAATGTTGTCTGTAAGGCTTGCTCTTAAAGCTTTGGTTTTTTAATTATATATGTGTGTATATATATATATATATATATATATATATATATATATATATATATATATACATATACTGTATATACACTATATTGTCAAAAGTATTGGGGCTCCTGCCTTTACATGCACATGAACTTTATTGGCATCCCAGTCTTTGTTCATTGGGTACAATATTGAGTTGGCCCACCATTTTGCAGCTATAACAGCTAATTCATCCCAAAGGTGTTCTATCGGGTTGAGGTCAGGATTCTGTGCAATCAAGTTCCTCCACCCCAAATGTCTTTATGGACCTTGCTTTGCTTTGTGGACTTGTTATAGTTGCAAAGGGTGGACCAACTCCATATTGAACCCTACGGACGAAGACTGGGATGCCATTAAAATTCACGTGTGTGTAAAGGCAGGTGTCCCAATACTTTTGGTAATATATATATATATATATATATATATATATATATATATATATATATATATGTATGTGTATATATATATATATATATATATATATATATATATATATATATATATATATACACTGTATATTATTGTTGTATTATATTATTATTGTTATAGGTAGTTGCTGTTATTGGTAGCTAGGACATTAACCGATACGAAACCATTTCTTTTTTTTTTCTTTTGTGGAATTATATTGCAAATTAAAAGTTAACTTAATTTTATGTGTACTACTTGAGCTCCGCAAGATTTTACCCCTTTCATGACCAGGCCATTCTTTTACTATTTAGCACTGCGCTACATTAACTGATAATTGATGCAACGCTGTACCAAAATTTAATTTATATAATTTTTTTCACACACATAGAGCTTTCTTTTGGTGGTATATGATCACCACTGTGTTTTTTTTTTTTTGCACTATAAACGAAAAAAGACCAAAAATTTTGAAGAAAAAACTATATAAAACCATATACTATATACTATACTATATATATATACTATATAAAACTATATACTATATACTATACTATATATACTATATTTTTTACTTTGTTATTTTACATTGATTTTAAAAATCACATGGTATATATACTGTAACTTTTTTAATTTTATTTTATACTAGTAATGGCAGTGATCACTCAGCAACGCTGGGGGTGAACTGACTAACTGACACTGACATTACCAGCGACACTAACACGGTGATTAGTGCTAATAATCTACACTATCACTGTACTAATGACACTGGATGGGAAGGGGTTAACATTTAGGGGAAATCAATGGGTTAACAGGGAGATACTCCAGCATTTACTCTATGTCCACACAGGTTGCATCAACACTTTAGTCCAACCACCATGGAATGTGCAAATGGTAATTGTCCAAGAACAGAATGGACAACCAACATCTACAAGAACCCATCTTGTTCTTGGACAGTGTTTATTGGTATTGAAGATGTTTTGTAGCTTCTTTAAACCCCTACTATAGTTCTACTGAGTGTCAGAAAGATACTTTAGCATTGTCCACACAGGTAGCGCCATACAATCCCAATGGAATGTGTAGATGGTGATTGTCCAAGAACAGGCTAGACAATCAAGACTGTCTGTTCTTGGAAAGTGTTGATTGAGATTGAGGATGTTTTGTAGCTTATTCAAACCACTTCTTCATTTCCAAACAGTGTCGGGAACATACCCCACTATTTATATTTACACAGGTAACACAGACACCTTAATCCGATGACCATTGCATGTGTAGATGTTGATTGCCCAAGAACAGGATGGTGGGCGTGAAAGTTGTGGAACCTTCCTGTGTAGTCACATAATCTTATCCTTGGTGGCAGAATGTCTGCACAAATGTAATTTCTTAAGAGTTATTCCTTTACATGGCTGAGGGTGTGGATTGTTTTTTAATCACCAGGGTAGAGATGTTAAAACAGCATTATAAATGGAAGAGGTATGGTGCCAAAGGCCCTAAGCTCTGTTCAGGGATTGTTGTTCCTGTCTTAAGTATAGATGGCCTCGTTCATACCTATAGTCAAATCACAGGGGTAGAGATGTTAAAACAACATTATGTGTGGGAAACAGATGGTGTCTAAGGCACCCCACCCCTGTTCGGGGATGGTCGTTGCAGTCTGACATACAGTAAAGGGCCTCGTTCAGTTGTACACTCCATCAAAAACATGCACCTCACTGTCTTCAGTAGTTTTTATCACTACCAAGATATGTTTTCAACCATTTTTTTGCAGTGAATAATAGGTAATATACAATCTGCTTCCTAATTAAACTTTGTGCAGGTTACCACCAGAGCCTATACAGGTACAGACCAGGAAAATTTTCAATGCATCATGGAAGTTAAGAATGTATTATCTCTTTCAAATGTGTACAACTGCAACTAGGTTTACCAATTTGTTGGTCCTTCACTAGCCTGGTTGTCAATAACCAGCCTTAAGAACAATGTAACAAATGAGATCATAATCTAAAAAAGGTGGCCTTTTTAGCTACATCAGACCCTTGGTTACATTCTGAAGCATAAGTGTCATAATTAAATAAAGCCATGGATGATTACTATGGGAAAACTATGGTGTGGGTTGATGGAACTTTCCTTAAACATCAACCAAAATGGCTTCTGCCTTTTGATCGATAGAACCTTCCCCAGATGTCAAACAAGCTTGAATTTCACTTCTTGGGTTGATAGAACCACCCTCTGATATCAACCAAACAATTTCTAAACCCAGATTTGGTAGAATCGTTCCCCGATGTCAACTAAATTTGCCTATTCCTTGTGAGTTGATAAAACTGTCTCCAAGCATCAACCAAAATAGCTTTCACCTCCTAGGTTGATAGAAAAGTCCCCAGATTTCTGCTTTCTGGGTTAATGGAAATGTACCCTGAAGGCAGCCAAAATGGGTTCTGTCTCCTCTATAACCATTGCCAGATGTCAACAAAAATGGGCTCTTCCTCCTGGGTTAATAGAAACGTCCACATAAGTCAACCAAAATGGCTTCCACCTCCTGATTTGCTAGAATCATTCCTAGATTATAGAATTAGACCTTCCAACACATCATGGAAGCCACAAATATGTTATCTCTTTTAAACATGTTCAGTTACAACTATATTTACTAAATTGCCAGTCTTTCACTAGCCTGACTGTCAAAAAAAGACTTGTTGCCAGTGTTATTAATAGGTAAGAGGTGGAAGACAGTTGGTAGAACAGTTCCCAGATGCCAACCAAAATGGCCTCTTTCTTGTAGGTTGGTAAAGCCGTCCCTAAACGTCAACCAAAATTACTTCCATCTCCTGAATTATTAGAACAGTCCCCAGATGTCAACCAAAAGGGATTCTGCTTTCTGTGTTGATGCCAAAGTCCCCAGATGTAATCCAAAATGACTAACCCTCCTGAGTTGATAGGACAGTCCCCAGATATCAAATAAAACAGCTTCCTCTCTCATCTGCAGACATCAACCAAAATGGCTTCTGCCTCCTTATTTGGTGGACTCATCCCTAGATTCAATCCAAAATGGTCTCTTCTTCCTGGGTTGATAAAACAGTCACTAGATGTCACGTAAAATGGCTTCTATCCATCGATTTGGTAGAACCATCCCTAGATGTCATCTAAAATAGCCTCTTCCTTTTAGGTTGATGGAACAGTCGCTAGAAGTCACACAAAATGGCTTCCTATTGGGTTGATAGAAATGTCCCAATGCGTGAGCCAAATAGGCTTCCAATTCTGAGTAGATAGAATAGTCCCCGGATATCAACCAAAGCAGCTTCTTCTTTCTGGGTTTATTGAAACATCCATAGATATCAACCAAAATTACTTCCACCTCCTGATTTGGTGGATCCGTCCCTAGATGCCATCTAAAATGGTATCTTCTTCCAAAATGGTTCTACCTCCTGAATTGGTAGAACTGCCCCTAGATGTCATCCAAAAAAGCCCCTGCCTTCTAGGTGGATGGAACAGTCCCTAGAAGTTTCCCAAATTGAGTCCCATTTCCTGGGTTCATAGAAACATCCCCAGGTGTCAACCAAATTGGCTTCCACTCCTGAGTAGATAGAACGGTCCTCAATGTCAGCTAGAATGGCTCCTGCTTCCTGGGTTAATAGAACCAGAACCAGATGCCAACGAAAATGTCTTGCATCTTCCTGGGCTGATAGAACATTCCCTAGACCAAAATTGTTCCCATATCCTGAGTATTTCCCTAATTGGATCCTGTGAATTTTTCTTTACAGGTTGCAATGGTCATAAAGCATGCTGTTTCACTGATACACTGATTCTGGTTATATCCAGATTTGATAAAGCAAATAAATCCTGGTGGTTGTGCCACCCTTGAGCCCTCATACTCATCAATACTCATCCATCATGCTTAAGCCCTGAAGAAGGGGGACATCTCTGAACCCCCAAAATGCATTGGCTGGTCTATGTTGTTTTTTTTTTTTGTGAACAAATATCAGTATTAAAAGATTTTGAAACGTCAGACCTTTCCTTTGCTGCTCTCATTGAACTTTTTACATATGATGGTAAAGCATGCAGCCATCTTGTTGTGGCCCTGGAGAATTTTTGCTTGGCGTTTGTGGCCTTACTTGCAGGTTTTACTTGTCAACAAGGCCTGTGAGGTGTCAAGCGAATGATAAAACCCTCTCACAGAGAGACAGCGTCTGTGCAGTGATTGGTGGCTGTCTCACTGTCTCTTAGCAGAGAGGTTTTTGTTACAAGCTGCTGCTGTGACCTTGTCCGTATGGCTGAGGTCTCTGTCCTGTGATGCCTCAGCAAGAGGACTAAATATACCCTCAGAATACTTCAACATGTAACTCCACCTCTGAGCCAAGTTTTCAGGAATAATGCAGCTTCATTTTGGAATACTAGTTATCGTTTTTTCCGTTATCCTTCCTTCCACTCGTTCCCATGTGCTTGTAGTCTGCAAATGCATGTTAGTATTGCTTCATTTCAATATTATTTTGGGTGAAAGGTACCTCTGGTCATGAACCGGTGGCTTTTGGAACTCATTCTAGTTACCCAAAACCCAAGCAGGCTAGGTCACAGTGTAAAAAGCTAATAGGGCATTGTGGGTGATTCACTTCATTAGAGACTGCAGGGAGTCTTTGGTTTTACATAAGACAGGTACAGCACTGCAATACAGGAAGCAGGGATTGACTATTTAATGAGCAGATATGACTGCCGACATGTAAATAAATAATGACAAACTATATGTAGTGCAAAACACATGCATACACACATGCAGTTACATGATGTATATATATATACATTGTATATATTTATATATATATTGTGGTATCGGGGTGAATATGCTGATGTAGTAGGTGCTTTTCCAATGAGTTATGCCAGTTCAAGCTGCTTGTTTGGGCAAGGCAGCCCACTTTTATTAAGCAGAATAGAGCGATTCACATAGAAATCAGTTGTCCACACAGGGGTTTCCATCCATCAACACCAACAGTCAACTGAAAATACAGAGCCACCTGGCTCCTGTCTCAGCAGCACTGCTGCTATTCTTACCATTGCCTCTGACTGTGTTGCCCAGCTCTCCTGGTTCTCTCAGCTCTGACTCCTGGGACAAGACTTATGTCTTCTGGCTGCTGGCTTGGGCACCTTTGATCCCTGGGTGAGACCTCTTGGCTGGGGTACCTCTGACCCCTGGGTGAGACCTCCTGTCTCCCGGCCGCTGACTGGGGCACCTCTGACCCCTGGGTAAGACCTCCTGTCACCTGGCTGGGGTACCTCTGACCCCTAGGTGAGACCTCCTGTCTCCCAGCCGCTGGCTGGGGCACCTCTGACCCCAGGGTGAGACCTCCTGTCTCCAAACTGGGAGCCCTGAGCTATCCTCAGGCTTCAGTATACAACTACCCTGCACACCTGTATACTCCTGGGTGAGACCTCTTGGCTGGGGTACCTCTGACCCCTGGGTGAGACCACCTGTCTCCTGGATGCTGGCTTGGTCACCTCTGACCCCTGGGTGAGACTTCCTGTATCCTGGCTAGGGTACCTCTGACCCCTGGGTGAGACCACCTTTCTCCTGGCCACAGCTGGGGTACCTGTGACCCTTAGGTGAGATCTCCTGTCTCCTTGCTGGGGCACCTCTGACCCCTGGGTGAGACCTCCTGTCTCCTGGCCACAGGCTGGGGCACCTCTGACCCCTGGGTGACACCTCCTGTCTCCTTGCTGGGGCACCTCTGACCCCTGGGTGAGACCTCCTGTCTCCTGGCCACAGGCTGGGGCACCTCTGACCTCTGGGTGAGACCTCCTGTCTCCTGGCTAGGGTACCACTGACCCCTGGCTGAGACCACCTGTCTCTTGGCCGTTGGCTGGGCACCTCTGACACCTGGGTGAGACCTGTCTCCTTGCTGGGGCACCTCTGACCCCTGGGCGAGGCCTCCTGCCTCCTGACCACAGGCTGGGGCACCTCTGACCCCTGGGTGAGACTTCCTGTCTCCTGGCCACAGGCTGGGGCACCTCTGACCCCTGGGTGAGACCTTCTGTCTCCTGGCTGGGGTACCTCTGACCCCTGGGTGAGACCTCCTGTCTCCTTGCTGGGGCACCTCTGGCTCCATGGGTGAGACCTCCTGTCTCCAAACTGGGAGCCCTGAGCTATCCTCAGCCTTCAGTATACAACTACCCTGCACACCTGTGTACTCACACAGGCTGCAGGCACCCAGTAAATTTCAGACATAGCAAGAAAGGCAATCACTTTATACTGGGAAAAAAACCTTCTCCTCCTTCAATTTGATACTGGCAACAGTTGGTGAATGCCACTTTCCCCCTCTACGAGGATACGTATGCTAACAGAGGTTGCGTAGAGAAACTTGATAAAGTGTGGCAAGCTGGTTACATAAAGCCTCTACTGCCTGGATGCCTCATTCAGCATAAGTGATGTCGTTTGTAATTCTTTCTTATTGTTAGTACATCCCCTTGGCTATATTCCTCCTTGATGTGATCCCAGTTGTTTGACCCAACCAGTGGGCTTTGTATGATAATCTTCATCTCTGTTCAGTGTGAGTCACGCACGCTTGCATTGGAAAATTCCTATTTTATTTGCCCCTCTATTTTTGTTATATTTTTCCCAACTCTGGGTACTGCATGCCCTTTTTCTTTGTTTCAGTCGGTTGGTACGCCGTGCTAACCAAGTGTTTTTGTATTTCTTCTAAAATCCTCAATAACAAGAAATATAAAAAAAAAATCCAGACAAAGTATTGAAGGTTTGGACCCAACCAAGACACTTTGGAACCTTCAGGCTCCAGGCCCCAATTCGGGACTATGGAATCTGGAGAAAAACAAAAACACAGCTTTCTCCACTCAGAAACGATCGTCTGGAACTTCGCATTAAGCCTTAAAGAAGAACTGCAGTCTGCTCACATAATTTGTAATAAAAACATCTTTGCCATTCGGAAGCTTCCCTCCAACCACTTTGCATATTATTTTATATACACTGTGATTCTGTACTTGCCAAATATGCTGCATAAATCTCCTTCCACTGAGTCTGGCTGCATCCATTTTAACTGTGGGCAGCTGAAGCTGCTGCCTGTTCACTTCCTGGATTTACACAGACACACAGAGGCACACCTCCAGCTCTGCAGCTTTCATTGGCCCTCTTATGACTCATCCCCCCTACCTTTCTGGCAAACTCTCATGAGAGTTAGAGAGAGATCTGTGCATGGTGTCATAAGCCTAGGCTAATGACCAGACAAGAAACAAGAAGTGGGCTGTATAAGGTATTTACTGGCAGAAAAAAAAAAATTGTTTACTATCCAAAGTTAAAACAACAAGGGCAGAAGATTTAACAGATGAAAAAATGACTGAAGGTCTGCTTTAATGTGACTCCTGTGTCATTTTCTCCCACACTTTCACAGTGGCAAGGCCTTGCACTGTCAAATAAAAAAATATATAAATAAGAAACATAAAAAAGGCTGCAGTCATCATCAGATCATCAGGTTTGTCTAGCATCCAAAGCAAGGATACAGAACTGCGCCCCCTCCCCCACTGTTAATGCATGCCGTAGAATGGGTTTTACTGCCCTGTGTCCAATCTCTGCCCCCCCCCCCGCTTTGCTGTGCCCAGGGCAGCTTCCCCTCTTGCCCACCCCTTGTCCCAGCACTGACAACAGTACTCAGGTTGGGAGAGGGTGGGATCATAGGAGTAGCCAGTCAGGCTCTGCTTCATGCACATGTGGCGACAGGAACATACTTACGGGAGGAGAGGGTAGAGGGAGCACGGTTGGTGACTTCATGACTGTCCAATCAGCATACAGGGGGGAGGGAACACCACTGTATTCATTGACTCCAAAAGAAAAGGTGTCACCCTCCTGGCTTTGTCATTTGGTAGTGGTGTATGGATTGTAAAAGTGTTTGGACAAAGTTGCAAATCTCTTGGCAGATAAAACCATTCATGTGTATGAACCTAGCTCTGGGAATTGAGTTTAGTTGAAAAAAAATAAGTAATAAAGGCGCATGCGTCTTTGAGAACACAGGTATGAAAAACCTCCCTGGTATTCCGAAAAGTCTGTGCACCGGAATGACTAGAGTTTTATTACCGTTACCAGAAGATCTGATCCGCAATTAATCTATTTTGTGTTCAGCACCAGCCAATTCGTCATCATCACATGGGGAGCAGATGCTGAATATTGGGCGAGTAATCGTCTAATTCCCAACACCTGCTGCCACCTGGGACTTCCTCCCGTAAGATGGTGCCTTGACGGTATAAAGCACCTGCACTGTCGTGGAACTAGAAGGATTTATTTCTAAAAACTGGCTCAGCACAGAGATAATCTCATGGCAGAAAGAAAGGACATTAAAATGCAAATTTGTTTAAAGGGAGCCAATAAGGGCAGCTGATATGTGTCAAACCCGAGGCTTCCATCCAGCCCCGGTGACTGCTGTCAGCTGATCTTCCAGAGATGGCTCCACCATAGCACACAGTGAAAATCCTGAAAAACTAGCACCAGCCCCTAGATGGGAGCCTGGCAAAGGTTGTGTTGATAGGTTCTCTTTAAAACTGGCTCACAAGGAACCAAGTGAATTCATGTCCTCAATGGGCTCATGGCCCAGGGACATCTGTTCAAAGGTGGTCCACTATCTCTTTGTCTCAGATAGCAACGAAATAGTGGCAGAAGAGGAAGTATCCATGATGGTTCAGCGCTTGTATTCTTTTGTGCTGCTGTCATGTGACTACGCAGAAGAACATTTAGGTTGGAATTGCGCTGGATTTCCTAGGACTTTGGAAATTTTGGAGACCAGCAGTTTATTGAGGTGTCAATGATGTTCCTTGACCATGCTTCTAAAGTTCTTACAGATCATGTTTGCTTTTGATGAGTGATCTCATAAAAAAACTTTAAGCGTAGAACAAAATTGAGTGCTTCAAAGAGGAACAGATGAGTTGTTCAAGTTGAAGCAATCATAGTTATGAGAAGTTATTATCAGACATGTCTGTAAAGGTTATCATTTATCAAAGTAATGGCAAATCTAGTAGTAGTATAATGCCGTGTACACACGAGCGGACTTTACGGCAGACTTTGTCCGGCGTACTTTTCGACGGACTTTCCGAATGAACAGACTTGCCTACACACGATCAACCAAAGTCCGACGGATTCGTACGTGATGATGACGTACGACCGGACTAAATCAAGGAAGTTCGTAGCCAGTAGCCAATAGCTGCCCCTAGCGTCGTTTTTTGTCCGTCGAACTAGCATACAGATGAGCGGACTTTTCGACCGGACTCGAGTCCGTCGGACAGATTTGAAACATGTTTCAAATTTAAGTCCGTCAAACTTTTGAGAAAACAAAGTCCGCTGGAGCCCACACACGATCGAATTGTCCGACGAAATCCGGTACGCCGGACCAAGTATGCCATAAAGTCCGATCGTGTGTACGCGGCATTAGTCATGTTAAGCTTGATTGTTCTATGTCAGGGTTTCTCAACCAGGGTTCCATTGAACCCTAAGGTTCCTGTAGAGGTTGCTAGGGATTTCTTGAGCAATTAGCAATTTCTGCCTCTCAGATAAGTTCCCACTGACACCAGTGATCTTTTTAGCTATCTGTTAAGGGGTATTTCTTCTCAATGTCCACAAGTGTAAGGAGCATTCTTCTCACTGACCATCACACTAATGTATCATGAGTTATATATAGGAATTATTAGTAGGGGTTCCCTGTGCCCAGGAAATGTATGTCAAGGGTTCCTCTGTGTTGAAAAGGTGGAGAGAGGCTGTTCTATATGTTGAAGATCTTATGTAGTTTATCCAAGCCACTTTTTCAGTTTTAACGAGTGTCAGGAAAATACCCCACCAGTTATAGCCACACGTGTAGCACAGACACCCTAATCCAAGCACCATGAAATGTGTAGACGTTGGTTGTCCAAAAACAGAATGGGAGGTTTGAAAGTTGTGGAATCCTCCTATACTAGTTTCATCATCCCATCCTTGGTGTCAGGAAGGCATCATAGTTGTTAATTCCTCCATTTACATGGCTGGCGGTGTGTTATGTAATTGCCAGGACAGGGATAATAAATTGGTAATAAATGTTGAAGACAGATGGTGTTGAAGGCCTCCACAAACATCCACAAGGTCAAGCAAAGACAAGGGACCATCAAACAGAGGGGAGAAGCAGAACACACAGAGTAATATGGTCATTCCATATAAAGCTGGAGTGTTGGAAAAATTCAGAAGGATTTTTTGGAATCAGCAATACACTAGTTCAGATTGCAGAGAACAGAATTTATATTAATGCAGAATCCAGTAACTCAGAACAAACCCGGAAAATAAGGCACCCGACGGGGAACACTTACGGCAATATCAGCAAGGTGTGGCAGAGCAGGTCTCAGAAGTGCTGACAGCATCTGTCTTGAGGGGAGGAATGTGGCCTCGCTGGTCTGAGCCCAACTGGGGAGGTTTCCAGAAGGATAGTGTGTCCCTATCCTTTCCCTACTCGACTGGAATATCTCCCTGCCTCTAATCACTGTCCCTGTCAGACAAGTGACTTGTCCCTATACTACCCACACGCAAAATGCGCACCATGCCTGGGAGCCAAGGCCTTAAATAGGCCCTGCCTGACCCAAGATGGCTGCTAGAGTCACATGGGGGCCGCAGCATCCAATCGGATAGCTTCATAAGTGGTGGAGTATCTTCCTGACACTCAGAAGTGGCTTGGAGAAGCTACAAAATGTCTTCAACGTTACAGCACAAGTCCAGTTGAATGTAATTATGTATCTGCTGTGTTTCTAGACTTCCATAATCCTCCTTCTTTCATACTAACTTGATAATTGTGACAGGTGCAATAAATATATAGAGGTATATAATATTACAAATGTAAGGGAGGTCTCAAGAAAGGTCCATTTGTAAAATGGAACTGATAGTGAATAGAAGTGGATTAACAGCGCTACCGTGATTTCAAGAACAGGGGATTATGGGAAGGAATGAAGAAGAAGCCATTATGGTCTAGCAGCTCTAGCCTCATGCACAGTAGTCATGACTATTACTATGTCCTCTTTAGTGAAATCCATACAATATGGTTGATATGGGCGTCATCGATGGCACAGATGTATAGGGGGCAGTGTGTTGCGGTTATGAGTGTCAGAGCCGGGACAAGGTCATCTAGAGCTCGGGGCGAACATGTCAAACTGCACCCCTCCTCTAGATGTATGAGCATTATGTGTCAGGAAAAATCCCCCCCAAAAATTGAGCACTAATCTACATGCTTACCCCCTAAGCATAAATCCCCAAAGTACAAATTTGTCCCCCTGCTGAAATCCCCCTCCCAGCACAAATCTTTGCCCCCCCCCCATCCCCCAAATTCCCCCAACACAAGTGCCTGTCCCCAAAAAAGTCACCCCTCCTAGCACAAATCCTCTACCCCTCAAATTTCCCCTCTGAGTACACATCCTCTTCCCCTCACTATAAAGCCCCCCTCCTACGACAAATGCACCCCCTAAATTTCCCCTCCTAGCACAAATCCCCCCTCCCCAAATTAACATTTCCCCTACTAGCACAACTCCCCCCCCTTCACTATATCACCTCCTCTATCACAACCCCCCCCCCCCCCCAGCACAAATTATGTTCCCTCATCCTCCCTCCCAACACAAATGCCTCTAAATCATGACTCCTAGCAATTCTTACCCCCCCCCTCCCCTCACATGAAACCATAGTGCCCAGGGGGGCAGCTGCCCCTCCCACCCCTTGTCCCGGAACTGATGAGTGTGTATGGGGCTGGATGAGAGAAAAGGGTTCATCATGGGTTGTGTCGCCTCTAACTCTTTCCTAATTCCTTTACAGGCTAAAGACAGCGATGACGATGAGGAGATCGTACATGTGGATCGGGATCATTTTATGGATGAATTCTTTGAACAGGTAGTTCCACTTTAATTTCTGATTATGTGTGTATGCCTAAGGTATAGCTAAAACTTTTTTTTTCTTTTGGATAGAGTGGGGAATGGTTTGTATTCCACTGTGTGTCCCAATTTGGAAACTTTATCCTCCCTATGTGTCCAGGCCACCATGTCACCAGGCCTGGAACAGAAGAAAAGTTTTCAAATGTGGACACCAGTTATGGTGATAATTATTTACAAGGGAACTTTAGCTTTGGAACTTTCACTTCCTACTTGCCTCCGTGACAAGGAGTAAGGAAATTATATCCCCAACAGAAACCCTAAAAACTGCCAGGGGTCCATCCATGGATGTTTGTAGGTGGGGTGCAGCACGGTGCGGCAGGCAATAACACACACAGTCCAAGTTTGATGAAATAACTTGTATTGAAATAAGGCAACAACAGTTCACAATAAACCCAGTGGGAAGGCAACCCAACTGGGAAACAGTCACAGATCCCAAAGCCTGTAGAGAGCAGGTTTCAGCTGAACTGACAGTAGTGCGGCCTGACCGTCTCGTGCCCAAGCGGGAAGATGTCCGAAGAAGTTGCAAGCCCTACGCTTTCCCTCCTTGTCAGGAATCTTTCCCTGCCGCTAGTTCTGACCCTAACAGACGGGGTACCTGTCCCTACTCTACTCGCTTGCAAAATGCCCTCCAAACCTGGAAGCCAGGGCCTTAAATAGTCTCTGCCTGACCCAAGATGGCTGCCAGAGTCACATGGGGCAGCGGCATCCAATTGAATAACTTCCCCAGTGACCCTGGAAACCATAGAGGAACCATGTTCCTCTAGACCAGTGGTTCTCAACTCCTGTCCTCAGAACCCACTATATGGCCAGATTTTAAGTATTACCTTGGGGAGATGCAGACTAGAATTCTGCAATCACTGAGCAGCAAATAATATCACATGTGATGTATTTCAGTTATCTTGCAGACCTGTTAGTGGGTCCTGAGGACAGGAGTTGAGACTTCCTCTCCAACTGCAATGCTGCTGCGGAAGAGCCCCACCTGCAGTGGAGAAAGTAGACTACACCTGCCTACATGTTTCATAACTTCTTCAAGTCACTCCTTCATGTCACCTACCCAAGCCTTATATCCATATAGGTAGCACAGCCACCTTAATCCAATCGCCATGGAATGGGTCAAGGAAGATGTTGATTGTCCAAGAACAGATTGGGAGGTGTGAAAGTTGTAGAACCCCCAACCCCCCCCCCCCACCACATTCTAGTGAAATGATCCCATCCTTGGTGTCAGGAAATCTGTGTAGGTGTTAATTGTTTAAGTTGCGCAGCTCTAGAGGCGAATAATTGTTAAATCGCCAGGATAGAGATGGTAAAATTACATTCATTGTGGAAGACAGATGGTTTTGAAGGTGTCCACCCCTGTCCTCAAAAAGAGTGTCTCTTCCATGGGTGCTCAACCTGTTGTGGCCCTCCAGATGTTGCGACCCTCCAGCTGTTGTAAAAGTCCCATCATGCCTCTACCTTTGGGTCAAGGAAGATGTTGATTGTCCAAGAACAGATTGGGAGGTGTGAAAGTTGTGGAACCCCCAACCCCCCCACCACATTCTAGTGAAATTATCCCATCCTTGGTGTCAGGAAATCTGTGTAGGTGTTAATTGTTTAAGTTGCACAGCTCTAGAGGCGAATAATTGTTAAATCGCCAGTATAGAGATGGTAAAATTACATTAATTGTGGAAGACAGATGGTTTTGAAGGTGTCCACCCCTGTCCTCAAAAAGAGTGTCTCTTCCATGGGTGCTCAACCTGTTGTGGCCCTCCAGCTGTTGCTGCCCTCCAGCTGTTGTGGCCCTCCAGCTGTTGTGAAAGTCCCATCATGCCTCTACCTTTGGGAGTCATGCTTGTAACTGTCAGCCTCGCAATGCCTCATGGGACTTGTAGTTCTGCAACAGCTGGAGGGCCACAGGTGGAGCACCCATGCGTAGTCTTGATGTGTAGAATTTGCCCTCCTACGTTGGGCCATCCAGTTGTTTGATTTGTAGATTGAGTTACTTTCTGCCTTGTTATGTCAATGCTTTCCCTCCTGCAGGCCATGCCTTCTTCCCTTCCAAGTCCACCTTATTAGTTTCCCCCGTAGTTTATTGTCCTCTAATTCAGACATCAATCATGGCGTCTCTTCTATCACCGTCCTCGGCACTGTTTCCTTCCTAGCTGGCACCTTTATAAAATTTCTGTGCTCGAGGTATCGCGGAAGTCACCTGTCACTGCCGCGCTCATGACAAATTAAAGTAATTACAGCTAAGGAGTGTAAATAAAGAGGTTTAATTCCCTCAACACTTTTCCATTAATATTAACGTCCCTCAACCAGCGGTCCGTAACTTTCCTCTACTCCTGCCAAGAGAGGTAAAGACTGTGCTTCTCTGTCTACAGGTGGAAGAGATCCGGGGCTGTATAGAAAAGCTCTCAGAAGATGTGGAGCAGGTGAAGAAACAGCACAGCGCCATCCTGGCTGCTCCAAATCCTGATGAGAGTAAGTGCCAGCGGACGTGGGGGGGGGGGGGGGTCTACTTTGGGGCAGGCAGGTTGGAAATGCTGCATATAAGTAAAAAGTTTTCTATTGCTTTTAAGCCCCATATAGAGGATCCTTCTCTCTTCTGGCCAGGCGCAACATTTAGAGGGGTGCAGACAGGACCGGCGCCACCATAAGGCAGCAGGCAAACTAGAACCACCACGCTGCACTGGTAGGAGAGAGGGCACAGTGTGGAGGTTTTAGTTTGCCTGCTATTTAGCTGCTATCACTGAGAAAAGCAGGGAGAATGTCCCCAAGCATGCAGAGGAGGATGGAGCGGTGGGCAGATGCCAAACCCAATGGTGTGCAAGCAGTGAACGCCATGCTGTGCGGAGATGGAGGGGGGGTCAGGCCGGGGGGTGCCGGCAGAGGAGGAGGTCCAGGTGGGGGAGGCGCCCCACTTCTTGATGTAGCTGCCGCCACCACTGGAAATCCTACTGGAGATACTATCTGGGGGGGGGGTGATCATGGTGGGGCATCTGGGGGGTGTGATCAGAGAAGGGGGGTACCTGTGGGTTGTGATCAGGGTGGGTTTATCTGGAGGGTGTGATCAGAGTGGGGGGGTTACCTAGAGGTGTGATTAGTTTGGGGGTACCTAGGAGGTGTGATCAGGGTGGGGGTATCTGGGGGGTCTGATCAGGGTGGGCATATCTGGGGGGGGTGATCAGGGTGGGGGTATCTGGACGATGTGATCAGGGTGGGGGTATCTGGGATGGTGATCATGGTGGGGCATCTGGGGGGTGTGATCAGAGAAGGGGGGGTGATCATTGTGGGGCATCTGGGGGTGTGATCATAGAAGGGGGGGGTACCTGGGGATTGTGATCAGGGTGGGTTTACCTGGAGGGTGTGATCAGAGTGGGGGGGTTACCTGGGGATGTGATCAGTTTGGGGGTACCTGGGAGGTGTGATCAGAGTGGGGGGGTATCTGGGGGGTCTGATCAGGGTGGGGGTATCTGGGGTGTGTGATCAGAGTGGAGAGATGGGGGGATCTGGAGGTCTGATCAGAGTGGAGCAATGGGGGGGGGGGGGTCTGGGGGTGTGATCAGAGTGGGGGTATCTGGGGGGGTGATCATGGTGGGGCATCTGGGGGGTGTGATCAGAGAAGGGGGGTGATCATTGCGGGGCATCTGGGGGGGGTGATCAGAGAGGGGGGGTACCTGGGGGTTGTGATCAGGGTGGGTTTATCTGGTGGGTGTGATCAGAGTGGGGGGGTTACCTGGGGATGTGATCAGTTTGGGGGTACCTGGGGGGTGTGATCAGGGTGCGGGTACTTGGGGGGTGTGATCAGTGTGGGGGCATCTGGGGGGTGTGATCGGAGTGGAGGAATGGGAGGATCTAGGGGTGTGATCAGAGTGAAGGGATGGAGGGGGATCTGGAGGTGTGATCAGAGTGGAGCGATGAAGGGGGGTGGGTCTGGGGGTGTGATCAGAGTGGGGGTTTCTGGGGGGGGGGCGATTATGGTGGGGCATCTGGGGGGGGGGTGTGATCAGAAAAGGGGGGGGAGTACCTGGGGGTTGTGATCAGGGTGGGGTTATCTGGAGGGTATGATCAGAGTGGGGGGTTACCTGGGGGTGTGATCAGTTTGGGGGTACCTGGGGGACATGATCAGGGTGGGGGATCTGAGTAGGGTCACTTTCTGGCATTCCACTTCCACCCCTCCTCCTCTCCAGCAATTGGAATTTTATTTTTATTTTTTCTTACTTTTTTCTGGGGAACACATCCCTGCACTTCCTAGATTCTCGCCTAAATGAGAATGACATATTAGCTACCCCCATGCGCTCTGGAGTACCTCAAGGCCTCCTGGGATGCATGGCTTCAGTATTGAAGGAGGCCTTGAAATACTCTATTCATGCAATGGCACATCATTTTGAGGCCGGATGTCTCTTCCTGGTTCTTGCAATCACCCCCCTGAGGATGCACTGTGGTGCACATGCTTCATCAGGGGGGCGGCTGCAAGAACCCAGAAGGGGGAGCCAATCAAACAGTATAGTCAATCTTTATTGGTTACATAGTAAAATACAGGGATGAACTGGCTAATGCATTTCGACTATAGAGCCTTACTCATCTTACTTTTTATCCCTGTATTTTACTATGTAGCCAACAAATATTAATATCTACGGACGAGTCCGGCTTGACTATACTGTTTGATTGCTATATGGAGTGTGGAGGTGCTCAAGCCAGAGCACCGGTATTCCCAGCTCCAAATAGTCAGTGCGGTTGAGCACCGCTACTTCGTTTCTTTAGAAGAGGGAGTCGGCTCCTGATGATGTCAGAGAAGAAGATGGCAACTCTGTGCTGAGAGGGAAGCTGCCGATCCCTACAGACCACCGCTGGATTTACTGTGAGTATGTTTCTCGTGGATAACCCAGTGAAAAGGGTAGGAAGGAGTAAAAACACGGGGGGGGGGGGGGAGTGATATTCAGCTTTAGCAGCATCCACTGATAACACTCTAATTGTACCATCTCCTTTATATTGACCACCCAATATGTGGCGAGAAGGAATTCCCGACTGCTTATTAAATGAATACATTTTGCATACCCTCGAATTACATAGTGGGCGATAAATCTAAACGAGTTTGTACAGAGATTGTGCAATCAGATTGTAATGTGTGTGGTCAGCTTTAGCCCCAGACGAGAAATTAGTGATGTTGGGACTTTATGGATCCTTCTACTTTGTTGGGCTCAGAGAAAATGCCCTTTGCCTCTGTAATATCTCTTTCCTAATTGTATTTTTCTATGCTTTTTTCATGCAGAAACTAAACAGGAGCTGGAGGATCTCACGGCCGACATCAAGAAAACGGCCAACAAAGTCCGCTCCAAGTTGAAAGGTCAGTCAGTCCACCGGTGTGGTAATTCTGTCCCAGTTCTGGTGGAGCAGACCCACAATGCAATGCTTGGTGCCCCAGCACCGGGGTGGGGGGCAAATCCAGAGATGGATCTTTATGTAACTCCTACATGTAACCATTACAACAAAAGAAACTATTACAGCTGAATGTCAAGTAGATAGAAAAGATACAAATGAATTCAACCTCGTACTCCATTAATACACCATTACATACATTTTTGTTTGTAATACAAGCAGTGTAAATACCTTAATAGCCCACACAGCAGAGCTCAGACTAGTAGAAGGGGAAGCAGCACAAGAAGCCAATCAGGAGTGCTGTAGTGCCCATGTGCTAACTAGGAGCATGCTGATGAGGAGGAAAGAACAGAGTGACAGAGAGAGGAGCCTATGAGTCTGCTGCTTCTCCTTTTCACTCATAGGAGGTGTGGGAGGGGGGGGCAGCTGGTGAAAATGAGGCCTCCCATCCTGCCAAACAGGGCTGTTTGGTGTGGCAGAGCTGTGTAAATCTCAGGACTGGATAGAAAAAATACAAATGCTTTGGCAGGACAAGACAGCTCCCATATATAAATTTTATGAATTTAATTTGTGTATTTTGCCTTTAAAGTCAATAAAACCCATAAACCGGAACCAAATAATGATCACAATTGGAAAAAAATATATAATATATAAAATACACACATATATATATATATATATATATATATATATATATATATATATATATATATATATATTATCTCACAAAAGTAAGTACACCCCTCACATTTCTGTAAATCTTTTCTTCTATCTTTTCATGTGACAACACTGAAGAAATGACACTTTGCTACAATGTAAAGTAGTGAGTGTACAGCTTGTATAACAGTGTAAATTTGCTGTCCCCTCAAAATAACTCAACACACAGCCATTAAAGGGGTTGTAATGGTTCAGGTTTTGAAAAAAACAAAAAAACCAGTGCCAGCAGCACTCATGCAGCCCCAGACCATGACACTCCCACCACCATGCTTGACTGTAGGCAAGACACACTTGTCTTTGTCCTCCTCACCTGGTTGCCCCCACACACGCTTGTCACCATCTGAACCAAATACGTTTATCTTGGTCTCATCAGACCACAGGACATGGTTCCAGTAATCCATGTCCTTAGTCTGCTTGTTTTCAGCAAACTGTTTGCGGGCTTTCTTGTGCATCATCTTTAGAAGAGACTTCCTTCTGGGACGACAGCCATGCAGACCAATTTGATGCAGAGTGCGGCGTATGGTCTGAGCACTGACAGGCTGACCCCCCACCCCTTCCACCTCTGCAGCAATGCTGGCAGCACTCATACATCTATTTTCCAAAGACAACCTCTGGATATGACGCTGATCACGTGACCTCAACTCCTTTGGTCAACCATGGTGAGGCCTGTTCTGAGGGGAACCTGTCCTGTTATACCTCTGTATGGTCTTGGTCACCGTGCTGCAGCTCAGTTTCAGGGTCTTGGCAATCTTCTTATAGCCTAGGCCATCTTTATGTAGATAAACAATTCTTTTTTTCAGATCCTCAGAGAGTTCTTTGCCATGAGGTGCCATGTTGAACTTCCAGTGACCAGTATGAGAGAGTGAGAGCGATAACACCAAATTTAACACACCTGCTCCTCATTCACCCCTGAGACCTTGTAACACTAACGAGTCACATGACACCGGGGAGGGAAAATGGCTGATTGGGCCCAATTTGGACATTTCCACTTAGGGGTGTACTCACTTTTGTTGTCAGCAGTTTAGACATTAATGGCTGTGTGTTGAGTTATTTTGAGGGGACAGCAAATTTACACTGTTATACAAGCTGTACACTCACTACTTTACATTGTAGCAAAGTGTCATTTCTTCAGTGTTGTCACATGAAAAGATAGAAGAAAAGATTTACAGAAATGTGAGGGGTGTACTCACTTTTGTGAGATACTGTGTATATATATATATATATATATATATATATATATATATATATATATATACATACAGTGTATATATATATACATACAGTGTGTATATATATATATATATATATATATATATATATATATATATATATATATATATATACATCTACCTATATATATATATTATTTTTTTTTTTTTTTTGCTTTTGACATACCCATAATTTTTTTTAAATAAATAATATTAAATAATAAATAAATAACAAGAAATACTAAAGAGATAATAATAAATAAAGAACAAGAAACAATAAAGTCATAATAATAAATAATAAATAAATAATATGAAATAACATTGCACTTGTACCCGTATTGCCGACTAAAAAATTTTGCACTAAAATGCAAGTAGCGAAACGTCAACACCTAAAACTCCAGCACCAAAATGATGGCAACAGAAAATATTGATCATTTCAGAGGATATTCTTAATATTCTCTTACATCTAAATGATAATCAGGGATTTAGCTGTAATGATTAACCCAGAGCCCATTCCCTCCCTTCCCTGTGGGATCCGTGCCATGCCTATTTGTTGGCACGAAAGGCACGTCTCTGCGCCTATCTGTGCCGGTTCTCTCGCCATTCTGTAAAATATGCGCTGAGTCTGCAGCCGCTGCCAAATGACTGCAATGTGATATAGGACAGGAGCACCACCCTCTGGCAGATCTCAGTACTGCTCTCTGCTCTGAAATACATTTTATATCATTCAACTTATTCAAAGAGGACCTGTGACAGTTGTTAAAAAAAAAAGTTGTTAAAAATTTACAAATATGTCATTTAAGGAATATGATCTTTTATTTTTATAGTTTGTAGAAATATGAGCACGTTGCATCATTCTCATAGCACATACTTCATTAGCTTCTACCTAGACTAGCCTTTCTCAATTTCTTTTTACCCCAGAGGAACCGTTGAAATGGTTTTTAGGTCTCAGGGAACCCCTGCTAAAAATGATTACATTCACAGCTCGCAGTCTGGGATGTTGTGTGTATATAATTAAGTGTTCTTGCATAGCAAGACCACTTACTGTTATCTCACATATATATTATTCTTATTATTATAGCCAAATTTACCACCCTAACTCCTCCCACAGTTTTTACACTACATAGACAAGTAATATACCGAAACGTGCGGATTGTTCCCGAATGGTGTGCTATTACTTTGTGGAACGTTTCGCCGAATGGTTCACGAAATATCGTCGTTTTTGCGGCAAAATTGGTCCCATAGGAATGAATGGGGAAACTAGAGTGGGAGATGACAAAAGCTGGAAAATCAGAACATGATTTCTAAACTGCCGCCACTCCCTCATTTTCAAGCCCACCTACACAAATCTTATATCAAAACGTTCAGCTATCCCTGCTGCCACTAAACATGTCCACGGCTAAGCCATAGTCCTGATAGTTTTCACAATATGACCATTTGTTTGCAACTCACGCCGTCCATTGACATTCATTGAAACTACACTCTAGCCCCCTCCAAATTTGAAGGGCAATTTCTAAACTGCGACCGTGCCTTCATTTTTAATATTTCAGAGACATACTATACATCAAAATCTAGGTCTGGGTCTTGTGATTCTCACAATATAAAGATCTTCGCTGTAGGATGTATAGTTTTTAAAATACGGCCATTTGTTTAGAGGTCATTTCAGGAAATTTTAGCCATTAATCAGAGTGCACTGTTAGTGTTTGTTTTGTTGCCATGGTTACCAAAGCTTCTGTTATACACAGGGGGGAAGGTGGCTGGAGCATCTCAGCTGATTACAGAGCCCGGGGGAGGGGACAGACACACCATGTACTGATTTATAATAGAGGAATATGATGGGGCAGTTTTGATGGGGTAATTCTGATGGGGCAGTTTTGATGAAGCAGTATTTGGGAAGCATAAACAGGGCATGAGCGTTGCTAGGAAACAGTGGTTGTAAACACAAGATGCTGAGACACTCCAAATCCATGTGACTTCATCTGCTAGACTTGATAATGCTTGTAGACTCCTCCCACAGTTTTCACACTACAGAGACAAATAATATACCGAAACGAGCGGATTGTTCCCGATTGGTGTGTTATTACTTTGTGGAATGTTTTGCCGAATGGTCCACGAAATGACGTTTTTGCGGCGAAATTGGTCCCATAGGAATGAATGGCGAAATGTTCAAAACTAGAGTGGGAAGTGACAAAAGCTGACAACCCCATGATCAGCCAAAACATTATGACCACCCCATGATCAGCCAAAACATTATGACCGCCCCATGTAAAAAAAAAATATTTTTGAAAAAAAAAAATATATATTTTTGAAAAAAAAAATATTTTTGAAAAAAAAAATAATTTTTGAAATAAAAAAAATTCATTTTTGAAAAAAAAAATTACTTTTGAAAAAAAAAATCATTTTTGAAGAAAAAAAAATCATTTTTGATTTAAAAAAAATTCATTTTTGAAAAAAAAATTACTTTTGAAAAAAATGTTCAGCTCTTTCAGCGAATGATGGAACTTTTTTACTACTATTTATACTTTTTAAAATATTAAGCTTTTTAACACTTTTCACAGTTACTCAAGCCACTCCACCCCACCCAGTTACTCCGCCCACTCCAGTTGTAGAGGCAAGAACACTTTCACAATTTCCCCAGAAATTGTATCTTTTCTAGTTAATATTGTAATAATAAAAGAATAGATAAAAGAATGCGGCATACCTAGGGCATTGGACACCCAATGTGGATCATATTTTAACACCCCTTGCTCTAATTCGGGGGACTCCAAACTCTGCCCCATGCAATGCACCATATTAAACCCCAAGGGGACTTTTAAAGGAAGAATGAGAAGTCTCTGTTCTGCCTTTAAAAGTCCCATTGGGGTTTAATATTGTGTATTGTGTGTATTTATAGGGATGTTGGCAGAACATCACTTTGAGCAACACCCAGCCTTGTTATACTTTAACTATGGCCCATAGGCCTAATTCAGCACGTTGCCAGGTTTTATCCGGTCCTCTCATGTAGGAGGGTACTCTGATGGGGTCCCTGATTTAAGGGGGGCTCTGATGGGGACTCTCATGAAAGGGGGCTGTGATGTAGGGGGCTGTGATGTAAGGGGGCTGTGATGAAAGGGGCTGTGATGTAGGGGACTGTGATGTAAGGGGGCTGTGATGAAAGGGGCTGTGATGTAGGGGGCTGTGATGTAAGGGGGCTGTGATGAAAGGGGCTGTGATGAAAGGGGGCTGTGATGAAAGGGGCTGTGATGAAAGGGGGCTGTGATGTAAGGGGGCTGTGATGTAAGAGGGCTGTGATGGGAACTCTGATGTAAGGGGAGACTCTAATGGGGTCTCTGATATAAGGGGGGGGGCTCTGATGTAATGCAGGACTAATAGGGCTCTGATAGGAACTCTCATGTACAGAGGGACTCTTATGGGGACTATGATGTAAGGGGGAATCTCAGATGTTAGGGTGAATGTTGATGGGGTCTCTGATATAAGGGGGCTATGATGGGAAGTCTGATGTACAGGGGGACTTTGATATTATGCAGGACTTCGATGGGGACTCTGGTATATTGAAGCTCTGATGGAAACTCTCATGTACAAGGGGACACTGATGGGGACTCTGATGTAAGGGGGAACTCAAATGTAAGGGGGAACTTTGATGGTGTCTCTGATATAAGGGAACTCTGATGTATGGGGGTGGGGGGGTGGGGTGGCTGGATTGTAATGTGGTACTTTGATGGGTACTCTGACATAAGGGGCTCTCGTGGAAACTCTCATGTATGAGGGGACCCAAATGGGATCTCTAATGTAAGGGTTAACTTTGATGGGGCCTCTGATATGAAGGGGTCTGTGATGGGAACTCTGATGTAAAGGGGGACTCTGATCATATGCAGGAGTTTGATGAGGACCTCTGATATAACTCAGATGTAAGGGTGACCTTTGATGGGGGTCTCTGATATAAGGGGGCTGTGATGTGAACTCACATTTACAGGGGGACCCTGATGGGATCTTTGATGGGTGACCTTTGATGGGGTCTCTGATATAAGGAATAAGTGGAATAAGTGGAATTTTGTTGTACCGAAAATGCACCTTTGCCTGAGTAGAAAAAAATCCTTGCACTGGCCTTGAGTGAAGGAACCCCTTACATTGTGGTCACTAAAAAGAGGTATGCCTTAACATCTCTGGGCATTGAAAAAGTGGCCACTTACCTCTTGGTCATGAGAGAGGTGCTTCCTCACAGTGAGAAGAAGAATACCCGTTAAGTCCCGTACACAAGGGCTGAATATTGGGTGTTATCAGCCGGTTCAATTGGGCCATGTGTATGGCAGCTGGTCCGGCAGTAGCTGGCCGAACATCTGGCTTCTGTCGAAGGGGCGTGACCGAAAAAGGTGTGCCGATCGGCAATGGCTGAGAACGCTGACCAGTGTGCTCTGACGGGGGGCCGCCCCCCCCTGTCAGAACACAATGGCTCAGCAGGGAGATCGCTGTACTAACAGCACATTGTTAGTACAGGATCTCCTCCCGAGCTCTTCAGATTTCTTTTCATTCGGAACGCTGGGTTGAACGAAAAAAAAAAGTTCTAGTGTGTACCAGGCTTTACATTGGAGGTCATTTGAAAGAATGGATCATATTATTGGGGATCGATGGGAATTATGTTCCCCTTTTAGACAGCTAAAAAGATCCTTGGTGTCAGGCCAAAAGTTGTTGGCCTCAGGACCATGCAGGCACCATCCGATAGCAGATCACTTAGCCACAGCTCAAAGTACTAGCAGAAACCTCTGGGGGAACCTTAGGGTTCTACAGAACCATGGTTGACAATGGCTGACCTAAAGCAACCGAGCTGTGTGTCCTATTTTATGGTTAGATTGTGAGCTCCTTTGAACAGTACCTGTCAAAGGTCCACCGTAACTTTAGCAATAAATACCTTCAGCTCCTGGATATAAGGTGGTTTTAAGCCCTTTAATGATCATCTCTTCCATTTGTTGTAGCAATTGAGCAAAGCATTGAGCAGGAAGAGGGTATGAACCGCTCCTCAGCCGACCTGCGTATCCGGAAAACACAGGTAACCAATGAGAAGCCTTTAGCGTGTTGCCATGTTTTTAGTGTTGGTCTCCCTTGCCTTTTGATTCAGAACCACTTTTGTTCCTTTTCATTATGTTTTCATCAGCACTCTACTCTGTCCCGCAAGTTTGTGGAGGTGATGACAGAGTACAATGCAACGCAGTCAAAATACAGAGACCGCTGCAAGGACCGCATCCAGAGACAGCTGGAAATCAGTATGTATGATGATGGCTGATGGGGTTTAAGGGATTTAGGCCTTTTGGAAGGTAGAAGATCGTTGTCCACTTAGCTGTCCAAAGTTTCCAAATCTGGGAGGTCACTTTTTATTTTTTTTGGTTGATCCTAACAGTGGTGATGTGGTGTTGCTCAATTATAGGCTGATTGGGGATGGAGAGTTTCCAGGATTGGGAGGAGCACAAAATTATTTAGAGTGAAGTTGATTGGACTGGTTCATGGCCTAGGAGTCAAAGCACATCCTTAACCATGCTAGAGCTACGCTGTTTGGGCAGGAATTGAACATTTTTTACATATTCCTTCTAAAAAGATGCTCTCCACAAAACATCATTCCATTTCTGAATGAATTACAATGGTTTAAACCATCCTTGGCTTGCTAAAGGCCTCTGGAACCCTGGTGGGGGCACCTGCTGAGACACACTTTGCTCATTTAACATTGCATAGGACGGTGCAGTTAAGCTAGCTTAGACTTTACTGATTGGTAGATCCCTACTACAGCAATGATTGGATGGTAACAAGAGGTTTGGACTTTTCCCTGTAAAAGTACCAAGGACATTTAAGAAGTTGTGGGCATATTTGGATAGACTCTTTAGATGGTGGGAAATCAGATGTTTGCCTACTGCTGCTTGGAATCCCTGTAACACCTATTTCTCTTGACAGCTGGTAGAACCACGACCAATGAAGAGCTGGAAGACATGCTGGAGAGCGGGAAGCTGGCCATATTCACAGATGACGTGTGTAATGGGGCTGGTGAGGGGACTGTGGGGAGGGTTGTGTGCAGTGCAATAACCATGATCAGTTTATTAAGAGATTCCAAGTATAGAGGAAGCAAATAAATTATAAAGTATCAGAAACCCACGAGGAGGTTGATTTCCTAAAACTGGAGAGTGGAATTGTCTGGTGCAGCTCTGCATAGAAACCAATCAGTCAAAGCTTAATTGAACAAGCTGAAGTTAGAAGCTGATTGGCTACCATGCACAGCTGCACCAGATTGTGACCTCTCCAGTTTTACTAGATCAACCCCAAGGTCCTATTTGTCAAAATATTTGCAGTAAGGATTATTCAGCTTGATCAAAGCAGCCAGTTATGTTCTCCATTTTGTTAAAGGTATAGAAGGGTGACAGGGAGCATCTCACTGGTTGTAACGGGGGTTTGAACCATTCAGACACTTTGGGTAACAAGGGTAAAGCCCATTAGGCAGCAGTCTGGCATCCCACTAAACACACAGCTTCTTAATGAATAGGCCACCCCTTCATAAATGCTACCATAAAATAGTAGCCTTTGGGCTTGTGGGGAGGTGCAGCGTGATGCGGCGCCAGTAAACACACAGAGTTCAGTTGTAGAGAACAGAACTTATATTAATGCAGAATCCAGTAATTCACTACAACCCAACAGGAAGGCACCCGACTGGGGGCACTCACATAATATAACAGCAGTGTGTCACGGAGCAACTTTCAGATGTGCCGACAGCATCTGTCTTGAGGGGCGAAATACAGCCTGGCCGGTCCCTACCCAAATTGGGAAGTTTCCAGGAAGGATGGCGTGTCCCTATCCTTTCCCTATTTGTCTGGAACCTCTCCCTGCCTGTAATCACCGCCCCTGCCAGATGGGTGACCTGTCCCTACACTACCCACTTGCGAAATGTGCACCAAGCCTGGGAACCAGGACTTAAATAGGCTCTGCCTGACCCAACATGGCTGCTAGCATCACATGGGGTGGCGGTATCCAATTGAATATCTTCTCCAGTGACCCAGGAAACCATAGAGGAACCGTGTTCCCTTTGACTTCCTCTCTCTCTCTGCACTTCTGCTGCGGTTGACCGCCACCTGCAGTGGAGAAAGTAGACTGCACCTGCTACAGGCTTGTATCCCAGGGAGGTTTCCCCAGTGACCCAGGAAACCATAGAGAAACCATTTTCCTCTTGACTTCCTCTTCTTCTGCAATGCCGCTGTGGTTGAGCAGCACCTGCAGTGGAGAAAGTAGACTGCACTTGCCTACAGGCTGGTATCTAAGGGAGGAAGTCAAAGGGAACATGGTTCCTCTATGGTTTCCTGGGTCACTGGAGAAGATATCCAATTGGATACCGCCGCCCCATGTGACTCTAGCAGCCATGTTGGGTCAGGCAGAGACTATTTAAGTCCTGTCTCCCAGGCTTGGTTTGCAGGTAAACTGTTGCCTCACTCTACAGCAATACTTCCTCTACTCATTCCTTTATCAGATCCAGTAAAAAACCCAAAGAGGTTACTAGGACATTCTTTATTCTTCTGTTGGCCGCAGAAACTATAATCTTAGAAGAACCTCAGTCTGAGCAAATCCTTACAAAGTGCATCATTTTAGAGCAACCCCAGTGTCATCAGGTTATATGAGGAAACTGTATAATTAAATAAGCCTTTTGACTTACTGCTAATGAGCATTTACATGCAAACACAAGCAAAAGGATAAATTATGTTTAATTAGCTTAGAATGGTGATGCTGGCTGATTACAGATGATTGCAGCAGAAGATGATAGTTACCATGGAAGGTCTGCTATCGAAGTGGCAATTTCATCTTCCGTCCAGGTTAAATCAGGAAGTCTTGTGATATCTGGTATGCAGTGTCCAAGATCCCTGATTCAGATAGCTCAGCATAATAGTCTATTATTGAGGCTAATGAGGAAAGAGTATTGACCCTTCTTTATAGCACCTCAGAAAGAGAACTAGAAATCTGACAACGTTGTGCTATTATCATTGGTTGACACAGTAGCTCTAACGAGATAATACAGATGAACTAACAAAATTACAGTATATGAATAATCATGCCAGGAGTATTTGATTCTATTGCAAGTATCAGTTTATTACTGTAAAACAGTCTGTGAATTACAGTACAGTGCAAAAGTCTTAGGCAGAACTGCTGAAAATGAAGAATGCTTCCAGAAATAGAAGTGATAATAGTTTATTTTTTATCAATTAAGGAAATAGAAAGTAAATGAACAGAGGAGAAATCCAAATCAAATCAATATTTGGTGTGACCGCCCTTTGCCTTCAAACCAGCATCAATTCTTCTAGGTAGACTTGCACCCAGATTTTGAAGGAACTTGGCAGGTGGATTGTTCCAAACATCTTGGAGAGCTAAGCACAGATCTTCTATGGATGCCGGCTGCCTCAAATCCCTCTGTCTCTTCATTAAATCCCAGACAGACTCCATGATGTTGAGATCAGGGGGCCAAACCATGACTTCCAGGACTTCTTGTTCTGCTATACGCTGAAGATAGTTCTGATGGACATTGGCTGTATGTTTGGGGTCATTGTCCTGCTGCAGAATAAATTTGAGGCCAATCACACTCTGCCCTGATGGTATGGCATGATGGATAAGTATCTGCCTGTATTTCTCAGCATTGAGGACACTGTTGATCCTGACCAAATCTCCAACTCCATTTGCAGAAATGCAGCTCCAAACTTGCAAGGAACCTCCACCATGCTTTGGTGTTGGCCGCAGACACTCATTATTCAGCCTTCGTGAACAAACTGCCTCCTACTACAGCCAAATATTTCACATTTTGACTCATCAGTCCAAAGCACCTGCTGCCATTTTTCTGCACCCTAGTTCCTATAATTTAAGGCATATTTGAGTCACTTAGCTTTGTTTCCCTGTCAGAGGTATGGCTTTTTGGCTGCAATTCTTCCATGATGACCACTTCTGACCAGACTTCTCCGGACAGTAGATGGGTGTACCTGGATCCCACCAGTTCTGTGCTGATGGCACTGCTGTACATCTTCCAATGTGGAAGGGAAGTAAGCATGATGTGTCTTTCATCTGCTGCATTAAGTTTCCTTGGCCGACCACTGCATCTATTGTCCTCAACGTTGTCCGATCAATGGTGTCCTCAATGCTAAGAAATACAGGAAGATACTTATCTGCCATGCCATACCATCAGGGAGGCATGTGCTTGCCCCAAATGTATTCTACAGCAGGATAATGATCCCAAACATGCAGCCAAATATTGATTTAATTTAGATTTTTCTTCTGTTCGCTCACTTTGTAAATTGATAACGATAAAAATATTTTTTTTTTTCAAAGCATTCCTACTTTACAGCATTTCTTCACATCTGCCTAAATGTTTGCAGAGTACTGTACATCTTCTTTTAGGTTTAAAGGATCACTGAACCCAAGAATAAAAATGTAACATATTGCAGATTACAGTCCTTAGATGTGGTGGCTGCATTCATTTTTTTTCACGCATTTTCAGCAATTAGAGACAATGCCTGTTGACCCTGCTGGAAATCCTTGTAACTTCCTGTGAGCTGCACAAAAGAACATATTCTCCAGGATTTCCCCAGAGCCTCTCCCATCCTCTGGAACTCGCTACCTCAACCTGTCCGGCTGTCCCCTACTCTTGCTACCTTCAGGCGATCCCTGAAAACTCATCTCTTCAGGGAAGCCTATCACGTCTCTAACTAATATTTTACCACTTCCATCAGCTCATTCCCCACAGTTACAACCTTTTGTACCACCTGCCCCACCCTATCAGATTGTAAGCTCTTCTGAGCAGAGCCCTCTTAATCCTCTTGTATTTTATTGTAATATAACTGTATTGTCTCCCTTTTATATTGTATAGCGCTGCGTAAACTGTTGGCACTATATAAATCCTGTATAATAATAATAATCATAATAAATAATATTCCTTCCTAGCTATCTTCTACAATCTATCAATGGCCCTGCCCCCATGTAATGGAGATAAAGAGATATGGACATGTTTGTAGCCCATATCCCAGGAGCTGCCTAGGGTGACAACCATGATTTCCTCCATAGATACCATGGAGGAATAACCACCCAGGGAAGTGTGTTATTTGCAGGGTTACCAGGTGAAAATAAGGCAAAAGAAGCTTAATAATGAAAACAAATGCAACCACCACACCAAGGACTGGTAGGTGGCAATATGTTACATTTTTTTGGTTTGGGGTTTTGAAACAATTTAACTTTACCCTAAACCAGAGTACTTTACCATACCGTTTGGTGTTCAAGTTTTAAAATTGGTTTTATTGTTGTGGCATTCATTAGCAGGGGTAGATCAATGAAATATCTCAATGAGAGATCTACTTACGTTATATGTAGTCCCACTTATGGTATTCAATTGAAACAAATAAGTGATCATATCTTACAATAAAAATTAATTTGGTAAAAAAAGTGACTATGAACAGCACATAAATATCTGCCTGAAATTTAACAACTGACTGATCTGCTCTCCCCCAACTGTAGATCAAGATGGACTCCCAGATGACCAAACAAGCTCTTAACGAGATTGAGACACGACACAATGAGATCATAAAGCTGGAAAACAGCATCCGAGAGCTGCATGACATGTTTGTAGACATGGCTATGCTCGTGGAGAGTCAGGTGAGGGGACATGGAGGTGACATTGGTGACCTGACTGATTCAAGGCAGTGGGCACTATCTAATCTCTTTCCATTCCTACGTTCTAGGGGGAGATGATAGACCGCATTGAGTATAATGTGGAGCACTCCGTGGACTATGTGGAACGAGCGGTGTCTGATACCAAGAAAGCTGTGAAATATCAGAGCAAAGCACGAAGGGTGAGTGATTTCATGATGGACACCAGATACTTATACCAGAAATAATGGCAGCTATAGAGAAGGAAAAATGTATTGTATATGCAGTAGACAGATGGGAACACATTAGGTTACTTGGGGGGAACTGGGGGGGGGGGGGTCACAAGACATGTAGATACTAGAGATGAGGGAACTATTAAAATATCAGCTCATTTGCAGTTTGGCCAATGCTTTTAGAAAAATTGTGAAATTCAATATTTTTAAATTAGGTGTTTTATTGAAGTCAATGGGAATCCAAACCAGGTTCCAAAAAAAAAAAAATGTATTATAGAGCGTTAAACGATGTATAATTGTGCAGAATGGTTAAGGAAGCTCCTGGCAGCCTTGGCTGATAGGTGGATGGGGCTAAAACACCTGCAAGAAAATTCTTTAGAAATTCTAACAAAGATAGAAAGGTGGAACCTGGTGGCCCTGGCAGTCAAGCTAAGGATACCCCGTCAACAGCAGAAACAGATATAAGGCAAAAAACACCTTAAAATAAGTCTTCAGTCCCTCTTGGAGCCATTCGGAAATGCAAACCACCAACAATAACACTAAAAATTCAAATTCAGATTTGGCCATCCAAATCTGTGAAATTCGCTCTGACTTTTATACTGTGCAGAAGCAAGCCTAGTGGATCCACAGATGTAAAACCAAAGCTTAAATGGATGGACAGATGAGAAAATAGGTGATGGCACAGTAAAAAAATTAAATACAATAAATGCCAGACCAAAAGGAGGTATTTGTCCCCCACCAAAGCCCACCAGTCTGGGTAAATTTGTCCGGCTGGGTTCTGTTCGATATTGGAAAGTTGTGCTACTCCAGATTTCCAGCATATCTGCTCTTGAGTTTTCGGGTCTGAACACTTAACACGGCTTCCACAAAGAGGTTCCACTCTTCACGTTGGACTTTTGATATTTTATAAATGATGAAAAATCTACCAGAAGTAGTGGGAGTGGTCAAAATTGGGCAGGAACATTTAGATGGACAATGTGATCCCACTACAGGAAGCCCAATGAGATATAAGAGAATAGGAGGAAGTTGTGTTGTAGCTCAGCAGAAACCATGTAAAGATGAAATATCATGTTCATGCAGGCAACCATTTGTGGACATGCCTGGTAGATATAAGCAGTTACTGATATTGGTATCACTGTTTGTAAATGTATGCCTATTTCTATCTACGTAATACTTCTGACGATTTCTTATTTTTTCTCTCTTCCATTTTCTTTTATTTCATCTTATTCCACCTACATTATACATCCATATCCTTCTTCCTCTCTTTTCCTCTTCCTGTGTGTCCCTTCTTCCTTACTTGTTGTTTCTTGTGTCCCTCTTTCTCCTATGCCATTTTCTTACCTTTTCTGTGTTGCTCTCTCACCTAATGTTTTATCCTTCTTATGATTCACTTTTCCTCGATGACTACATTCCTTCTCTGCCAATCTTCTTCTGTTTCAAATTTCCCCCATTGCCTTTGCCTCCCTTTTCCTATTTCACCTTCTTCTACTTCTTCTTCTGCCACTCTGGCCTACCTATCTCAAACTTTTACCACTTCCTCTTACTTTCTCTTCCTGTCTTATCCTTTTTCTTCTGCCTCTGTTCCTGGCCAATTCTATCTTATTCTTCTACCACTTTCTCTTTTCTTTTCTCTTCTCTTCTTGTCTCATCCTTCGTATTCTGCCTCTTTCACCAACCTATCCTATCTCATTCTTCCTTCTCTTCCTCTCTCTTCCTGCCTCTTTTCCTGGCTCTTCATATCTCATTCTACCTCTCTTTCTGTCTTGTCTCACCTTTCCCTTTCTGGATACCTCCCTGACCCTTACTATCGTATTCTTCATCCACTTCCTCTCTTCTCCTCTTTTTTTTTACCCTTCCTCTTCTGCCTCTCTTTTCCGGGCCCCTCCTATCTTATCTTTCCTCCACTTCCTGTCTGTTCTTGTTCCTATCTCATTCTTCCTCTTTTGCCCCGCTCTCTGGCCCTTCCTATCGTATTCTTACTTCACTTACTCTTTCTTCTCTTTTGCCTCTCTCTCCTGCCTTTCCTATCGCATGCTTCTTCCACTTCCTCTCTTTCTTCCTCTTCCTGTTTCATCCTTCCTCTTCTGACTCTCTCTATGGCCCTTCCTATCTCATCTTTCCACCACTTCCTCACTTTTTCTCTTCCTGTCGAACCCTTCTTTTTCTTCCTCCCACTTCGGCCCTTCCTATCCTCCACTACCTCATTCTTCTTCTCTATGTCTCGTTCTTCCTTTTCTGCCTCCCTTTTTTTCTCTTCCTGTTTTTTCTCCTCTCGTTCTTTTCTTTTTTCCTCATCTACTGGTTTCCCCTTCCCATGTTGTTCTGTCTTTCTCCACGTTCTTATCTTACTTTTCCTCCCCTTCTTGTCTTCTGTTGTTGCCCTCAATCATATCTTACTTTTCCTTCCTATGTTTTCATCTTCCTGTGTTTCCCATCCTCCACTCTTCCATGTTTTCCTTCCCTTCCTATATCCCCCTTACCTCATTCCCACCGGTTTTTATCTGCCCCTTCCTTCCCACCCGTTGTTTTTACTTCTCCCTCATGCTTCTGATGGCGGTTGGGTATGTAGAAGAAAATTATGATCATCATCTGTTGTGTTGTGTTGGGTGTTGTCTTGGCCTCCTCTATCGGAGGGACGCTGGGATTCTGAAATAAAACAAAACGCACAATGCAGATTAAAAAGGAGAGATAAAGAAGATAGTGAATTATAAAAAAAGAGATTAAAAAAAGAGATACAATATTATGTACATGACAAGTATTGGAATTAACGCACAGATCAGGAAGCTGTGAGTGCGTCAGCCCTTTTTTGCCTCTGTGGGTTTCACTCAGGAGTTAGGTTACCATCAGCTAATCCAAGCTGGCTGGGCGCATATTAAGAAGTCAATCTGTTCCCGTCAATGGTGTTAACTGACGTCAACCTAAAGCCAAATCCTCAACTGTCACCCACAGTTGCTGGGGAGCAAAAATGCACCCCCCCCCCCCCCCAAAAAAAAAATCCCAAATATTTTTTTTCTTAAATGTCTGTTACCCGTATGTTTTTGTTTTTTTTTTTATTTTTACATTTTTTTTGTTACCCGTCTGTCAAGGTTTAAAAAAAAAAAAAAAAAACCAACTGTATTTGTCGTTACTGGACGTGTTCCACAGGGACCCCCGGACATGTTGTGTTGGCAGAGGGTCCGACCTGGCGCTTTCTTTAGTCTTTTTTCTTGACTGGTGGCTGAGTGTGTTTCTGTTACTTGCCAAAGTCTTGTGTGTACGCGTCCGCCCGAATTTTTTTTTTCCGTTTTTGTTGGTGGTGATGTGAGCGTGCTGGGGTGGGAGGGGGTGGGGGGAGGGGAGGGAGCGCATGTACGTCGGCTGTGTGTCCGTCTTGGGAAACTGGCGGTCTGTAGATCCCCGATCGCTAGCCAAAAGAGACCAGATGCTGACCATGGTGTGTTGGCGTCTTAACGTGTGTTTTTTGTTTTCTGCAGTAATTAGCAATAGGTAGGGAAAACATTGTATCACCATATTCCTCATTTCGAGGAGAAGAATCTGCTGCTCGATCTTCCACCTATTTTGTATTTTTTTTTTTTTTTTACTTTTTTTCTTTGCCAAAGTTTTTTGTTACCAGTGTCAAGTCATCCGACAACTCATGAAATGTCTCGTACAGTCTGTTATTGTTACTTGATATTGGCTCTCCCGTCGGTTTTGTGTACCTCCTTACTGTGCAGTGTTATATTCAGTACTAATCTACCCACTGACAAGATGTTACGCCCAATGACATACGCTCTTATCTTAGAATATTATCCATCTTTACAATCCTTAAAAACTAATAGACCCCTCTGCTTATCCCACCCATCGTGTCGACATAATCTACTTGTCTTATATACAGTTGGTTTCAGAAATCTGAAACTCCTCCTACATAATAACGCTGAAAAAAAAAAAAGAAGATTGGTTTAGTTTTAAGATGCAGGAAATTTTTTTGAAATTTCCTTTTTAATGAAAGCTATTTTTTTTTTTAATGCACTGAAACATCCAAGGCAAAATTCGAAGGGCATATGGATCAATAAATAGCACGGATGATGTAAAAAATAGATTTACTTCTAAGGTGCATCTTAAAAAAAAAAAAAAAATACAAAAAGTTTACACACGTGAGAACTTTTACCTAGGGAGAAGGTCCCCTTAAAGTGCAAAGCTTCATGGGGAATTTTAGGTTTACCTATTTGTATTTCAGCATATCGTTGGCGTGTCTGTTTTCACATTCGTTGCCACTTTTAGTAAGTCAATACATTTTTTTTTTATATGTTTTTAATTTTTTTTATTATTATTTATTATTATTATTATTATTATTTTAATTTCCTTTTAACAAAAGCAATTTTTTTCAGTGCACTATGGAGACAAAATGTCCAAAGCACAATTTGAAGGGCATATGGATCAATAAATAGCACAGATGATGTAAAAATAGATTTACTTCTGTGAATATAAAGAAGGTGCAAAAAAAAAAAAATACAAAAAGTTTACACATGTGAGAACTTTTACCTAGGGAGAAGGTCCCCTTAAAGTGCAAAGCTTCATTGGGAATTCTAGGTTTACCCATTTGTATTTCAGCATATCGTTGGTGTGTCTGTTTTCACACTCCTTGCCACTTTTAGTAAGCCAATACATTTTTTTTTTAAATGTTTAAAAAAAACATATTATTATTTTATTATTATTATTTTAATTTCCTTTTAATGAAAGCAAATTTTTTCAGTGCACTATGAAGACAAAAGGTCCAAGGCACATTTTGAAGGGCACGTGGATCAAGGCCTAGCACAGATGATGTAAAAATAGATTTACTTCTGTGAATATAAAGAAGGTGCAAAAAAAAATACAAAAAGTTTACACATATAAGAACTTTTACCTAGGGAGAAGGTCCCCTTAAAGTGCAAAGCTTCATTGGGAATTTTAGGTTTACCCATTTGTATTTCAGCATATTGTTGGTGTGTCTGTTTTCACACTCGTTGCCACTTTTAGTAAGTCAATACATTTTTTTTTTTTAATGTTTTTAAAAAAATATATTATTATTTTATTATTATTATTTTAATTTCCTTTTACGTGGGAGGGTGGAAAAGGGTCCCCAAAAGTGCAAAGCTTCATGGGGAATTTTAGGTTTACACATCTGTATTTTAGCATATCGTTGGTGTGTCAGTTTTCACACTCTCTGCCACTGTTAGTAAGTCAATTCATTTATTTTTATTATTTATTTTTATTTTTTTATCCTTTTAATGAAAGCTATTTTTTTCAGTGCACTGTGAAGACAGAATATCTAAGGCACAATTCGAAGGGCACATAGATCAACAAATAGCACAGAGGATGTAAAAAAATAAAATTACTTCTGCGAATACCAAAAAGATTGAAAAGAAATTAAAAAATGACTAAAAGTTTACACATGTGAGAACTTTTACCTGGGGGGGGAGGTCCCCTTAAAGTGCAAAGCTTCACTGGGGATTTTAGGCTTACCCAGTTGTATTTCAGCATATCGTTGGTGTGTCTGTTTTCACACTCCTTGCCACTTTTAGTAAGTCAATACTTTTTTTTTTTTTTAAATGTTTTTAATTTTTTTATTATTATTTTATTATTATTATTATTATTTAAATTTCCTTTTAATGAAAGCTATTTTTTTCAGTGCACTATGGAGACAAAATGTCCAGGGCACAATTTGAAGGGCACATGGATCAAGGCATAGCACAGATGATGTAAAAAATAGATTTACCTCTGTGAATATAAAGAAAGTGCAAAAAAAAATTTACACATGTGAGAACTTTTAACCTGGGGGGGGTGGAAAAGGGTCCCCTAAAGTGCAAAGCTTCATGGGGAATTTTAGGTTTACCCATCTATATTTCAGCATATTGTTGGTGTGTCCGTTTTCACACTCTCTGCCACTGTTAGTCAATTTATTTTTTATATTATTTTTATTTATTTTTAGCCAAAACATATATATATATATATATATATATATAAGTAGACCAAAGCCTGCCCCCCATTCCCAATTTTTTTGCCAGTGTAGGGGGAGGTCTCACAGCAGCTGACCCATGCGCTAATGACGACGGACCGACCCTGACGGACTATCCTCCGATAACTAGTTAGCGCCTTCGTAAGAGATTCATCTTGTCATACAGCAATAAAGTATTCTGACCTCATAGCTGTTCCACTTGTGACATCGGGAGGGTGCCACAAAGGATGGCGGGCTAATTTTCTGAGGTTTAAGAGTGTTGTTGAGAATTTTTTTTTTTTTTTTTTTACATTATCGCGTTAATAATTTTTACTCGTGTTGTAGGAATTATGTTCTGTGTGCACAGGTATTGCATGAGTGCGTGGAAAGGGCCTCTGGTGTCTTTGCACTGTGAGTCTACCAAAGTGAATTTGAAATGAGAGAGTCTTCTTAGTGATACTTCAGTATTCTGTATGCGAAAGGGAAAAAAAAAAAAAGTGCGATAATTTAAGTTACATGGCCTACCTGTCATGTGTCATTGCCATTCCCTGCCAAAAAAAAAAAAAATAATAAGTGGAGAGGTGGTATGAAATTTTATGCAGAAAAAAAAAACAAAGAACAAACTGTCAGCAGGACATAGCAGCCCCCTTGAAGCTCTTCCTCCGTTCTGTCTGTTCGTCTCTCTGTTGCCTTTTTTTGCATGAATATGAGCTGTCTCTGTGGATATTTCAAGTCTCTTTTGTCTGGAAAATAAAATGGTAAAAAAAAAAAAAAAAAAAAGAAACACTTTTTCACTTCGGGGGAGAGGAGAAAGGGACAGGCAGTTTCTCGCGTGCATGCAAGAATTAAGAACTGAAACCGTGGGGCGGCCATTTTGAACCGATTTTTTTTTTTTTATTTTATTTTATTTTTTTATTTTATTTTTTGTCGACATGCAAAAATGTTGTCTTCAGCAAGCGGCGTGTCAGGTAGAATCGGATCAAGTCTATATATATTTATATATATATATATATTTTTTTTTTTATATCCGCCAGGAGGTAGCCATTTGGGGGGGATGTTAGTGTCGGCCTTCTCAGTTGGCATATGTCGTGCAACAAAAAAAAAAATGGCTTCCTCGACAGAGAGAAAGGTTATTTCTCCGTATCTATGCAGCTTTTCATTCTTATCACACCACGGTGAAAAGTGGTCTAACCTGCCTTCAGCTTTAATATTTAATAATTTAATATAAATAAATATATATATAGTGAAATAAAAATAGATATTAATTCTAATGTCAGAATAAAAAAAAATATAATTAATTCAGTAAAATAGGAAAAAAAAAAAACTAGGGAAGATGTCTGTTAATTTGTCTAAATCTGATGTCTTCTGTGTAAACTGAATTTCGTTTTTAAGTGTCTAAAGGGGATATCTAGAAAAGTAAGTAGCTAACATCCCCTCTTGTATAATACATGTATTTAATTTTTTTTTTGCTTTATTTTCATTTTATTTATTTTATTAAAAAAAAAAGAAGCCTAACTTGCTATTTTAACGGGCCTTAATCATATTAATTTTATTTATTTTTTTTTTTTATATAAATATTTTTTTTTTCTTTTGGAACAATTGTAAAGTGTAATTTATAGCTGCTTGGCACTAGACGATGTTCATTCCTGATTTTAGATGTAGTAGCACACAGTGTTAAATAATATATTGTTTATATTACAAGAGAGATATGGCAAAAATGGAAGCATGTTCAAAAAAAAAAAAGAAAAGAAAAAAAAAGAAAAAGGAGAGTGTCTATTAGCAAGTTTCAAAATGGCCGCCCTCAGCAGCCATATTGTATGAGCGTCTCCGGTCCCGTTGTGTGTGTTGTGCCCTTGGACTTCCGGGTGTCTAATTGGCTTCTGTCGTCTTTGGATTTTGCTGTAAATGTTTTTTCTCCGTTAGCGGCCTTGAAAATTTGCATGTTTGTTTCATTTTTAATGAGCGTCTCCGGTCGTGAGAATTATTGAAGTGGTCAACGAGTCCTACGGAGGGTTCATGCAGAGAGAGGGGGGTGGCAGGGCTGGGGGCGGGGGGCGGGAGGGGGTTAGCAAGCCGCCAATAAGAGCCAAAGATTAAGTCAACGGCCTGAGGAGGGGAGGTGTCTTGTGATGTCACACAGATGTGACCATTACCGTTGGTTCAAAGGCATTACCGAATGGTTCAAAGGCATTACCGTTGGTTCAAAGGCATTACCGGTCATCCCGAGGATTAAAAAAAAAATGGACTTGCTAATTTTTGTCTGATGTCACAGAGACATTGTCCATTAAAGAATGACCTTCTTTGTCTTAAAAATGGGAAATGAGAAAAAAAAAATTGGTTAATCAGAAAAAAAATAAAATAAAAGGACATACCAAAGGTTATCTTGAAAATGGGTTTGCGAAATTTGTCAAATATAAAGGCTAAGAAGATCTGCGAGTGTCAAAAATGGTTGACTTTTTTTCAAAGAGTGACATCATCAGTGGAGCCCCTCCCAGTCTCGGAAAACAAAATCTGTCAACCGCTCCATGCAGAAGATGGCCTGTGACATGTGACATCCTCCTGGTTCTCTCTTCCTCCATTCACCCTTCTCCACCAGAGGGGGTTTGTGACATCTCTCTGCTAGCAGAGAAAAGAATTAACTTCTTCTGCTTCCCCCTCCTCCCTTACTCCCTCCCCTCCTGTCTGATAATCTTTTCGATGTTTAAAAAAAAAAAAAAAAACGTCTCAGTTGAAAAAACAAAAATGTGAAATTGAAAAAAAAAAAAAAAGTTGTTTTAAGGTTGAAAAAAACATCAAAAAATGAAAAAATATGAAAAACTGCTTGCATGTTACAAAATGTGAAAAAAAAAAAATTACAGCAGAAACCGTGGAAAAAAGAGAAGAGCAAAAAAAAAATCTGAATTCTCGGTTTAAAAAAAAAAGTGTGTTGTCTTTATTTGTTTTTGTTCGTTGTTTTTTGTGTTTTTTATTGTGCTGCTGAAAAAAAAAAAAAAGAACAAAAAAGCATAACGTTAAAAAAAAAAAAAAAAAAAAAAAAAAACAACCCTCACCCTAATGTGTTTATGTCTCCTTGTGTCTGTATTTGACCTGATGTCTCTTGTCTAGGAGGGAAAACTTTGACTCACAAATGGGTAATCCATATACTGTATAGCCAAGAACAAGATACACTTTGCGTTTATCATATTTTCTTCAGTGAAAGTTATCATGAATGGCAAAAAACAAAAAATTTATATATTTTTCACATAGAAAAATTATCATTATTTTTTTTAATTTGGTCACTGAGAAAAAAAATTAAATCAAAATGATGCAAGTTTGCTTTAATCTCTCTAAAACTTGATTCCTCATTTTAGATTTCTGACTATGCAGTTGGTGCTGATTTAAAAAAAAAAAAAAACGTATTCTGTTAACTATTTAGGACAATGCTTAATATTGACCTTGTAATTATAAATAAGGATTTTTAAAACCAAATTTGCTTTTTTTATTTATTTTTTTTTATTTTATTAGACAGTGACCAAATTGAAAAAAAATATATATATTATGCAGCATTAAATTTGTTTGATTTTATCGTTCACTTTTGTCAATTTGTGTCCTTTGAAGTTACAGCAAACCATATATCAGGCATCTGAAACAAAGGACAGCTTTTATAAAAAAAAAAAAAAAAAAAAATGGAAAGAATCATCTTTGGCTTTAAACCTTTTGCACTTTCATTTTAAAAGTTTATTGGAAAGTTTTTTTTTGTTTGTTTTTAATTGTTTATTTTACTAGCATAAGAATTAACAGCTTCAAACATGACATAAATGAGTATTGGTTATACATTTCATTTCTAAAGTGTATATCCATTTAAGTTAACAAAAAAAATACTTTTCTCAATATCAGCTAACATCAGTGAAAATTTTTATATAATCTACAAATTTTAAAAACTTACCTCCTTTCGTTCAGTGAAACTTCATACATGCATTCCCCTTTCTTCCTATTCCTTGAGTGATGACTTGGAGGGTCTGACTACTACAGTCACATGGTCAATGATAATATAATGAAGAGACAAAAAAAGTAGAAAATTAAATTTCTAGGGGCATTCTGGAAAACATACAGAATTTCCCCCAATTGCCGTGGTTACAAGGACCTAACAAATTAATTTTTGGCAGCCTTTACCATAGCTGTCTGTAGACTTTCAAAGGTCATTTTCAATAATCTATTGCAAAATTGTATGGTAGATATATAAATTTTATATGTTTCATCAATTTGTTTTTTCAAAACAAAAGTGGTTAACATACCTTCTGTTTTGTTGGAATTTTTTAAACTATGCCAGAATATATGCAGCATTTTTTTTCAAAATTAAAAAATGCATTGATTTTATTTGGCATTTAATATATATATTAATATATATATATATATATATATATATATATATATATATATATATATATATATATATATATATATATATATATATGTCTGTTTTCCAGTCACCTATTCTGTAATTCACAGTTTTCTATATTAAGGAAAACAAAATTAAATTTGACCAGATGATACAATCTCCATCATTCTTTTTTGCAGTTGGTCCCTGCTACGTGTTTCATTCAAACTTCAAACAATTTAAATTGAGTGTTAAATATAGATTAGAATGATGGTATAGTAAAAAAAAAAAAAAGAAAAGAAAAAAATCTGCAAATGTCCATTTATCAAAGGAGCTTGGAAAAAAGTTAAATATTAATAATAATTAATTTAATTAATTTAATATAAATTGAAATAAATAAATTGAAAAATATAAATGAAGTAATGCATTTTAAAAATGTAAAGTGTATTATTTCATTTATTTTCACCTTTAAAAAAAAAATTTAATCTTTGTGATTCATTTAGAAAACTAATTTTTTTCCTTATAAACAAAACAGAAAAACAAAAAAATATATATTTATTTCCAACAAAATCTGTACAAGCCAAATATCAAAACTTTTTTTTTTTTTGGTCAGAGTAGGGATTTTTAGAACCCCTGTATGGTTTTATTACTGTTTTCATCCCTGTTGGTAGGATTCGCCACTTTCAGTTGTCCTGGTGACCACCCTCACCGCTACTGAATATGATTGTGAAATTAAAAACTTTGAGTGGTCATTGGAACAGGTATTGCTGGGAAATGGTCACCTGTTCCGCTCACAACTGTCTAAGGCAGCCATTCTCAACCAGGGTTCCTCCAGAGGTTGCTAGGGGTTCCTTGAGGTGTGACTGATTGACCTTCCATTCCATGGTGCCTGCAGGTTCCAGGGCCAACACTACTTGGCAGAGCCCCAGCAGCATGACACCATGACTGATCACCACTATAAGGGGCATTCTTCCCATTGGCCACCAATGTAAAGGGCATTTTATTTCCCACTGACCTACCAATGAATCAGTTTCCATGAGACCTGAAATGTATTTCAAGGGTTCCCCTGGGGTAAAAAGGTTGAGAAAGTCTGGTCTAAGGGCTCATTTACATTAGCATTGCCCTTGTTATTTCGCCTCCTCACCACCTGTTTTAATTCCTAAAAGATTGTGCCACCACGTCACAACTGTGTGCATTACAAGCATTTGCAGGGTGTTTGCTGTGCGGCCCCATTTATTTGAATAGGTCCATCCCATGGAGGAAGACAGATGGTATCATTCTTTGCACGGTTGCAAAACAAAGCAATGTGGCCATGGCATGTGTTGCCTTTGTAAGGGTTACCTTAGGCTTAGAGGGGATTTCTCCTCACTTTGGAAGAAATATCGCTCACCCTTAGTGATCCAAACCCAAGTTCTGCTGAACCCGGAAATAAGCTGGCATTGCCGGGCCAATTATCTGTGGCCAGGATATTGCCTGGTCTGCAACTACACTTACACAAAGGCGCAGGGATGCTTGTGACATTATTGACCTATTATGGCCCTATGCCCATGACATTACTGACCTAATACGGCCTTGACATTATTGACTTAATATGGCCAAATGGCCATGACACAATTGACCTAATATGGCCACATGACCATGACATAATTGACCTAATATGGCCACAAGGCCATGACATTATTGACCTAATATGGTCACATGGCCATGACATTATTGACCTAAAATGGCCACATGGCCATGATACAATTGACCGAATATGGCCACATGACCATTACATTATTAACCTAATATGGCCACAAGGCCATGACATTATTGACCTAATATGACCATATGACAATGACATAATTGACCTAATATGACCATGTGGCCATGACATTATTGACCTAAGATGGCCACATGGCCATGATACAGTTGACCTAATATGGCCACATGACCACGACATTATTGACCTAATATGGCCACAAGGCCATGACATTATTGACCTAATATGACCACATGACCACAACATTATTGACCTAATATGACCATGTGGCCATGACATTATTGACCTATTATGGCCACAAGGCCATGACATTATTGACCTAATATGGCCACATGGCCATGATACAATTGACCTAATATGGCCACATGACCATGACATTATTAACCTAATATGGCCACAAGGCCATGACATTGACCTAATATGACCATATGACAATGACATAATTGACCTAATATGACCATGTGGCCATGACATTATTGACCTAAGATGGCCACATGGCCATGATACAGTTGACCTAATATGGCCACATGACCACGACATTATTGACCTAATATTAATGTGACCATGACATTATTGACCTAATATGACCATGTGACCATGACATTATTGACCTAATATGGCCACATGGCCATGATACAATTGACCTAATATGGCCACATGACCATGACATTATTAACCTAATATGGCCACAAGGCCATGACATTGACCTAATATGACCATATGACAATGACATAATTGACCTAAAATGACCATGTGGCCATGACATTATTGACCTAAGATGGCCACATGGCCATGATACAGTTGACCTAATATGGCCACATGACCACGACATTATTGACCTAATATTAATATGACCATGTGACCATGACATTATTGACCTAATATGACCATGTGACCATGACATTATTGACCTAATATGGCCACAAGGCCATGACATTATTGACCTAATCTGACCATGTGGCCATGACATAATTGACCTAATATGGCCACATGACCACGACATTATTGACCTTATATGGTCACATGGCCATGACATTATTGACCTAATATGGCCATAAGGCCATGACATTATTGACCTAATATGACCATAGGACAATAACATAATTGACCTAATATGGCCACATGGCCATGACATTACTGACTTAATATGGCTACAAGGCCATGACATTATTGACCATAATGAGGTCATGAGCATCCCTGTTTCTTTGTGTACGTGTAGCTGCTGGGTGGGCAATATGGGGAATGTCCTGGTCACAGCTGATTGGCCAATGACAGCCTACTTCTGGGTTTGGTCCAAACCAGAGTACTTCACTACTCACTACTGGACAGGAGTTCTGCCCAATGGCACACAGGCAACAAAAGTAAAAACCTGACATGGGTTTAATTTCCTCACTCCATCCAAAAAATGGATTTAGGTATACTTGAAGTGTATCTGCAGGTGGAAAACCCTTTTATTCAAAGGATAACACTACCTACCCCAGTGGTGGTCAACTTCCTTGTTATAAGGGGCCGCAACTTGACATCACCAAAGGGCCACACATTATATATTTTTTTGTATTCAAATTTTATTTATAATTTTTCCACAATATAAAATTGACATACACATATAAAAAAATGAACAATATTGAAAACAAAAATCACAAAACAATTCATAACAAACCAAAACTGAAACTCTATCATCCATCAAGGTCATAGATGATAGGGGAACAGGAGAGCCATAGATCTTTCTATCCACCTATTATACATTATCTTCAGGAACGTCATGTTAGAGAAAGTCTGCATACATACAATATAATCAGAGATTTACCTCATCCATTCACAGAATGCATTGTACAAGGTGTTCTGCGATTGGATGAGGGGAGAGGAGTGGCAGCTAAACAACACTAACAGGAGCCATGAGCTATCTACCAAAAAACGCAACTGTATTGTAACTCATTTCAGCCTGTGGGATCACCAGGACAAAGCGAAGCACAAGGCAAAAAGTCACACTTTCCTGGCAAAGAGAAACATTATAAAGGTAAGCAGCGTTTCTGGCATAGGACACGGTGGCATTGTGAGCTATCTCACCTGGTGAGATACCTGCACTGAGTTCCTGGGTCTGTACACCTGCTGTGCCCATTATGAAGGGTTCCCACCATCCCTGTGCTGAGTTCCCAGGTCTGTACACCTGCTGTGCCCATTATGAAGGGTTCCTACCATCCCTGTGCTGAGTTCCCAGGTCTGTACACCTGCTGTGCCCATTATGAGGGGTTCCCACCATCCCTGTGCTGAGTTCCTGGGTCTGTACACCTGCTGTGCCCATTATGAGGGGTTCCCACCATCCCTGTGCTGAGTTCCCGGGTCTGTACACCTGCTATGCCCATTATGAGGGGTTCCCACCATCCCTGTGCTGAGTTCCCGGGTCTGTACACCTGCTGTGCCCATTATGAGGGGTTCCCACCATCCCTGTGCTGAGTTCCCAGGTCTGTACACCTGCTGTGCCCATTATGAGGGGTTCCTACCATCCCTGTGCTGGGTTCCCGGGTCTGTACACCTGCTGTGCCCATTATAAGGGGTTCCCACCATCCCTGTGCTGAGTTCCCAGGTCTGTACACCTGATGTGCCCATTATGAGGGGTTCCCACCATCCCTGTGCTGAGTTCCCGGGTCTGTACACCTGGTGTGCCCATTATGAGGGGTTCCCACCATCCCTGCGTTGAGTTCCCAGGTCTGTACACCTGCTGTGCCCAATATGAAGGGTTCCTACCATCCCCGTGCTGAGTTCCTGGGTCTGTACACCTGCTGTGCCCATTATGAGGGGTTCCCACCATCCCTGTGCTGAGTTCCCGGGTCTGTACACCTGCTGTGCCCATTATGAGGGGTTCCCACCATCCCTGTGCTGAGTTCCCGGGTCTGTACACCTGCTGTGCCCATTATGAGGGGTTCCCACCATCCCTGTGCTGAGTTCCCGGGTCTGTACACCTGCTATGCCCATTATGAGGGGTTTCCACCATCCCTGTGTTGAGTTCCCAGGTCTGTACACCCGCTGTGCCCATTATGAGGGGTTCCCACCATCCCTGTGTTGAGTTCCCAGGTCTGTACACCCGCTGTGCCCATTATGAGGGGTTCCCACCATCCCTGTGTTGAGTTCCCAGGTCTGTACACTTGCTGTGCCGATTATGACGGGTTCCCACCATCCCTGGGTCATAAACACCTGCTGTGCCATTATGAATGGTCTCACCATCCCTGCCGTGAGTTCCCAGATCTGCACAGATGTTATGCCCACTATGAGTTGTTCCCACCTTCCCTGCAGTGAGTTTCTGATGTCTGCAAACATGTTGCCGCCATTATGAGGGGCTCCCACCATCCCTGCCATGAGTTTATGGAGAGTATAACAGTTGTAAGATGGTTGATCTGTTGCTCAGAGCAGGTTGTGTAACACATAATCCTCATTCCCTGCCATAGGTCTAAACCGTTATGGCAATGTCCTTTTCTTTAAACTGTTCATCAAAAAAATAAGTCAGAACACCCAGATAAATAGCGATCTACATTATGTACATAACATGTAAGAAGTGTGCTTCTCCTTCCTCCATGAGATGACCTGGGAGCACTGACCTCCATCCCTGACATCAGAATAGCGCCCCCCACAGGCAGCACACAGCCCAGCTCTGGGCCAACCTGCAGGAGCAGACAGCATTTTAATAAAGGAGCAGAATGGACAATTTGCCCCACAAGGACAGATATCCATCCAGAAAGTTCTAAAGCAACTGATATCTCAACTCCTGGTGGTCCAGGGAGCCATTATACTCTGTGTATTATAGAGATAAAGCGCCAAAAAAAGGTATGTGAACCCTTTGGAATGAACTGGTTTTCAGCAGTAATTTGCTATAAAATGTGCTCTGATCCTCCTCCAAGTCACAACAATAGACAAACAATGTGCTTAAGCTGGTAACACACACACACACACACAAAAAAAAAATCCCATTTCTCATGTATTGAACACACCCATGAAACATTCACAGTGCTGATGGGAAAAGTAAGTGAACCCTTGAAGATAATAAGCTGGTTGAACCTCCTTTGGCAGCAATGACTTCAAGCAAGTGCTTTCGGTAGCTCTGGGTCGGACCTGCACAACGTTCGGGAGGAATTTTTGATCATTCCTCTTTACAAAACTGCTTCAGCTCAGACACATTTGTAGGATGTCTGGTTGGGAACGGCTCTTTTAAAGGTCATTCCACAGCATCTTTGTGGGGTTAAGGTCTGGGCTCTGACTGGGCCACTCCAAAAGCCACATTCTCTTTTTCTGAAGACAGTCTGTGGTGCATTTACTTCGATGCTTAGGGTCATTGTCCTGCTGCATCACCCAACTTCTACTAAGCTTCAGTTGGCAGCCACCCTGACATTATCCTGTAGGATATTTTGGTAAACTTGGGAATTTATGTTCCCCCTCAATGACAGCAAGTGGTTCAGGCCCTAAAGCAGCCAAACAAGCCCAAATCATGACGTTTCCTCCACCATACTTCACCATTGGTAAGATGTGGCCTTCATGTTCCATACATAGTGCAGTGTATTTTCCTTGAACAATTACTTTTGTTTCATCAGTCCACAAAACATTTTTTTAGTAGCATTGTGGTTTGCCAAGGTGCTTGTAGGCAGGTGCAGTCTGTACACAGTAGGGGGCGCTTGACCGAAGTGGCAATGCAGAAGGGGGAAGGAAGTCGTGAGGAACTTGGTTCCTCTATGATTTCCTGTGGTCACTAGGTGGTGCTTGATCGAAGCGGCAATGCAGAAGGGGGGAGGAAGTCGTGAGGAACTTGGTTACTCTATGATTTCCTAGGACAGTGATAGCGAACCTTGGCACCCCCCGATGTTTTGGAACTACATTTCCCATGATGCTCAACTACACTGCAGAGTGCAAGAGAATTATGGGAAATGTAGTTCCAAAACATCTGGGGTGCCAAGGTTCGCCATCACTGTCCTAGGATCACTAGGGGAACAGCTGTCCGATTGGACACTGGCGCCCCATGTGACCTCAGTGGCCATCTTTGGTCAGGGCAGTGTCTATTTAAGACTCTGGTTCCTTGGTTTGGCTCGCTTTGTGCAAGTGGCTAGAGTAGGGACAGGTTCTCCGTCTGACAGGGACAGGGACATAGCAGCAGGGAAAGGTTCCTGAGGAGTAGGGAAAGTGTAGGGAGGACGTTATCTCCACTAAGGGAGCTTCCTATTTGGGTAAGGAGCGGCCAGGCTGCATTCCCGCTCCTCACTGCAGAAACTGTTGGCATCATTTCAAGCTCACAGTTCTCTACTACAGTTTGTAAGTGGCTCTGATCGGCTGTGTCTACCCTCCGGGCCTGATTATACACCGTTGGAATTCTCTTAATATATGGTTCTCCTCTATGTCGGCCACTTAGTGTATTCTTTGCTGCTGGCACTGCACCGTAACCACATGCTCTTTGTTAAACTTCAGTCAAAAAAGGAATGTTTTTTTGGAGAGCAGAAGCTTCATCTGGGTTTTTCTGCCAAGGACACTGTTGTGGGCGGTGCCAATATGGTGACAAGGAGAGAGCGCTCACTAGTGCCCCCAGAGGTGGGCTGAGGCTGCTATACAATTTCAAGTGTGACATTAAAAGCAGCACTCTATCTTAAAAGCAACACTTCTCCACACAGACATACAGTATCTCACAAAAGTAAGTACACCCCTCACATTTTTGTAAATCTTTTCTTCTATCTTTTCATGTGACAACACTGAAGAAATGACACTTTGCTACAATGTAAAGTAGTGAGTGTACAGCTTGTATAACAGTGTAAATTTACTGTCCCCTCAAAATAACTCAACACACAGCTATTGTTGTCTAAACCACAAAAGTGAGTACACCCCTAAGTGAAAATGTCCAAATTGGGCCCAAATTGTCATTTTCCCTCCCCGATGTCATGTGACTCGTTAGTGTTACAAGGTCTCAGGTGTGAATGGGGAGAAGGTGCGTTACATACTGAAGCAGAGCACGATCCCCTCCCTTCGGAGACTGGAAAGCAGGGCAGTATTCCAACATGATAACGACCCCAAACACACCTCCAAGATGGCCTTGCTAAAGAAGCTGAGGGTAAAGGTGATGGACTGGCCAAGCATGTCTCCAGACCTATTGAGCATCTTTGGGGCATCTTCAAATGGAAGGTGGAGGAGCACAAGGTCTCTAACATCCTCCAGCTCTGTGATGTCATCATGGAGGAGGGGAAGAGGACTCCAGTGGCAACCTGTGAAGCTCTGGTGAACTCCATGCCCAAGAGGGTTAAGGCAGTGCTGGAAAATAATGGTGGCCACACAAAGTATTGACACTTTGGGCCCAGTTTGGACATTTTCACTTAGGGGTATACTCACTTTTGTTGTCAGCGGTTTAGACATTAATGGCTGTGTGTTGAGTTATTTTGAGGGGACAGCAAATGTACACTGTTATACAAGCTGTACACTCACTACTGTAGCAAAGTGTCATTTCTTCAGTGTTGTCACATGAAAAATATTTACAAAAATGTGAGGGGTGTACTCACTTTTGTGAGATATTGAATTTAACTCCTTGTAATATGTGGCCCAACTACTCTACCTCTTTACATTGTACACAATAACTGTTGTGTAAACCTCACTATTGGGATTTTAAAGGCAATTCAAACAAAATTGATTATTCTTAAAAAGAGTATCTTTAACCACTTGCCGACCGCCTCACGCCTATATATGTGAGCAGAGCGGCACGGGCAGGCAAAATCACGTACCTGGTACGTGATTGCCTTCCCGCGGGCGGGGGGTCCGATCGGACCCCCCCCCGGTGCCATCGGCGGTCGGCTTTTGGTTGGGAGCGATGAAAGACGAGGGGGAGACCATCCGATCGTGGCCCCCCCCTCGCGATCGCTCCCAGCCAATGAGAAACATCCCCTGCCTCTGTATAGTACACAGAGGCAGAGGATGTGATGTCATCTCTCCTCGGCTGGCCAGTTTCCGTTCCAGCGCCGAGGAGAGACGACATGTAAGTGCACCAACACTCACACACAACACAGTAGAACATGCCAGGCATACCTTACACCCCCGATCCCCCCCCCCCCGATTGCCCCCAATCACCCCCCCGTCACAAACTGACACCAAGCAGGTTTTTTTTTTTTTTTTTTTCCTGATTACTGCATAGTGTCAGTTTGTGACAGTTAGCAGTGGTAGGACAGTGAGTGGTAGCCCCCTGTAGGTCTAGGGTACACCCCCTAATAAAGTTTTAACCCCTTGATCACCCCCTGTCGCCAGTGTCGCTAAGCGATCATTTTTCTGATCGCTGTATTAGTGTCACTGGTGATGCTAGTTAGGAACGTAAATATTTAGGTTCACCGTCAGAGTTTTATAGGGACAGAGACCCCCATATACTATCTAATAAATGTTTTAACCCCTTGATTGCCCCCTAGTTAACCCTTTCACCACTGATCACCGTATAACTGTTACAGGTGACTCTGGTTAGTTTGTTTATTTTTTATAGTGTCAGGGCACCCGCCGTTTATTACCGAATAAAGGTTTAGCCCCCTGATCGCCCGGCGGTGATATGCGTCGCCCCAGGCAGCATCAGATTAGCGCCAGTACCGCTAACACCCACGCACGCAGCATACGCCTCCCTTAGTGGTATAGTATCTGAACGCATCAATATCTGATCCGATCAGATCTATACTAGCGTCCCCAGCAGTTTAGGGTTCCCAAAAACGCAGTGTTAGCGGGATCAGCCCAGATACCTGCTAGCACCTGCGTTTTTCCCCTCCGCCCGGCCCAGCCCAGCCCACCCAAGTGCAGTATCGATCGATCACTGTCACTTACAAAACACTAAACGCATAACTGCAGCGTTCGCAGAGTCAGGCCTGATCCATGCGATCGCTAACAGTTTTTTTGGTAGCATTTTGGTGAACTGGTAAGCGCCAGCCCCAGGCAGCGTCAGATTAGCGCCAGTACCGCTAACACCCACACACGCAGCATACGCCTCCCTTAGTGGTATAGTATCTGAACGCATCAATATCTGATCCGATCAGATCTATACTAGCGTCCCCAGCAGTTTAGGGTTCCCAAAAACGCAGTGTTAGTGGGATCAGCCCAGATACCTGCTAGCACCTGCGTTTTGCCCCTCCGCCCGGCCCAGCCCAGCCCACCCAAGTGCAGTATCAATCGATCACTGTCACTTTTTTTTGTAGCGTTTTGGTGAACTGGCAAGCACCAGCGGCCTAGTACACCCCGGTCGTAGTCAAACCAGCACTGCAGTAACACGTGGTGACGTGGCGAGTCCCATAAGTGCAGTTCAAGCTGGTGAGGTGGCAAGCACAAGTAGTGTCCCGCTGCCACCAAAAAGACAAACATAGGCCTGTTGTGCCCATAATGCCCTTCCTGCTGCATTCGCCAATCCTAATTGGGAACCCACCGCTTCTGCAGAGCCCGTACTTCCCCCATTCACATCCCCAACCAAATGCAGTCAGGTGCATGAGAGGCATTTATATGTCCTCCCGAGTACCCCTACCCAACGAACCCCCCCAAAAAAGATGTTGTGTCTGCAGCAAGCGCGGATATAGGCGTGACACACGCTATTATTGTCCCTCCTGTCCTGACAATCCTGGTCTTTGCATTGGTGAATGTTTTGAACGCTACCATTCACTAGTTGAGTATTAGCGTAGGGTACAGCATTGCACAGACTAGGCACACTTTCACAGGGTCTCCCAAGATGCCATCGCATTTTGAGAGACCCTGGAACCGGTTACAGTTATAAAAGTTACAATTACAAAAAAAAAGTGTAAAAAAAAAAAAACACAAACAAAAATAAAAAATAATAGTTGTCGTTTCATTGTTCTCTCTCTCTCTATTCTCTCTCTATTGTTCTGCTCTTTTTTACTGTATTATATTCTGCAATGTTTTATTGTTATTATGTTTTATCATGTTTGCTTTTCAGGTATACAATTTTTTATACTTTACCGTTTACTGTGCTTTATTGTTAACCATTTTTTTGTCTTCAGGTACGCCATTCACGACTTTGAATGGTTATACCAGAATGATGCCTGCAGGTTTAGGTATCATCTTGGTATCATTCTTTTTAGCCAGCGGTCGGCTTTCATGTAAAAGCAATCCTAGCGGCTAATTAGCCTCTAGACTGCTTTTTCAAGCAGTGGGAGTGAATGCCCCCCCCCACCGTCTTCCGTGTTTTTCTCTGGCTCTCCTGTCTCAACAGGGAACCTGAGAATGCAGCCGGTGATTCAGCCAGCTGACCATAGAGCTGATCAGAGACCAGAGTGGCTCCAAACATCTCTATGGCCTAAGAAACCGGAAGCTACGAGCATTTTATGACTTAGATTTCGCCGGATGTAAACAGCGCCATTGGGAAATTGGGGAAGCATTTTATCACACCGATCTTGGTGTGGTCAGATGCTTTGAGGGCAGAGGAGAGATCTAGGGTCTAATAGACCCCAATTTTTTCAAAAAAGAGTACCTGTCACTACCTATTGCTATCATAGGGGATATTTACATTCCCTGAGATAACAATAAAAATGATTTAAAAAAAAAAAATGAAAGGAACAGTTTAAAAATAAGATAAAAAAGCAAAAAAATAATAAAGAAAAAAAAAAAAAAAGCACCCCTGTCCCCCCTGCTCTCGCGAACGCAAGCGTCGGTCTGGCGTCAAATGTAAACAGCAATTGCACCATGCATGTGAGGTATCACCGCAAAGGTCAGATCGAGGGCAGTAATTTTAGCAGTAGACCTACTCTGTAAATCTAAAGTGGTAACCTGTAAAGGCTTTTAAAGGCTTTTAAAAATGTATTAATTGTGTTGCCACTGCACGTTTGTGCGCAATTGTAAAGCATGTCATGTTTGGTATCCATGTACTCGGCCTAAGATCATCTTTTTTATTTCATCAAACATTTGGGCAATATAGTGTGTTTTAGTGCATTAAAATTTAAAAAAGTGTGTTTTTTCCACAAAAAATGCGTTTGAAAAATCGCTGCGCAATTACTGTGTGAAAAAAAAAAATGAAACACCCACCATTTTAATCTGTAGGGCATTTGCTTTAAAATAATATATAATGTTTGGGGGTTCAAAGTAATTTTCTTGCAAAAAAAAAAAATTTTTTCATGTAATCAAAAAGTGTCAGAAAGGGCTTTGTCTTCAAGTGGTTAGAAGAGTGGGTGATGCGTGACATAAGCTTCTAAATGTTGTGCATAAAATGCCAGGACAGTTCAAACCCCCCCCAAATGACCCCATTTTGGAAAGTAGACACCCCAAGCTATTTGCTGAGAGGCATGTCGAGTCCATGGAATATTTTATATTGTGACACAAGTTGCGGGAAAGAGACAAATTTTTTTTTTTTTTTTTTGCACAAAGTTGTCACTAAATATTATATTGCTCAAACATGCCATGGGGATTTGTGAAATTACACCCCAAAATACATTCTGCTGCTTCTCCTGAGTACGGGGATACCACATGTGTGAGACTTTTTGGGAGCCTAGCTGCGCACGGGACCCCGAAAACCAAGCACCGCCTTCAGGCTTTCTAAGGCCGTAAATTTTTGATTTCACTCTTCACTGCCTAGCACAGTTTTGGAGGCCATGGAATGCCCAGGTGGCACAAACCCCCCCAAATGACCCAATTTTGGAAAGTAGACACCCCAAGCTATTTGCTGAGAGGTATAGTGAGTATTTTGCAGACCTCACTTTTTGTCACAAGGTTTTGAAAATTGAAAAAAGAAAAAAAAAAATTCTGGTCTTACTTCATTTTCAAAAACAAATGAGAGCTGCAAAATATTCACCATGCCTCTCAGCAAATAGCTTGGGGTGTCTACTTTCCAAAATGGGGTCATTTGGGGGGGGGGGTTTGTGCCATCTTGGCATTTTATGGCCTTCAAAAATGTGATAGGTAGTGAGGAGTGAAATCAAAAATGTATGCCCTTAGAAATCCTGAAGGTGGTGCTTGGTTTTCGGGGCCCCGTACGCGGCTAGGCTCCCAAAAAGTGCCACACATGTGGTATCCCCATACTCAGGAGAAGCAGCTGAATGTATTTTGGGGTGCAATTCCACATAGCCCATGGCCTATGTGAGCAATATATCATTTAGTGACAACTTTTTGTAATTTTTTTTTTTTTTTGTCATTATTCAATCACTTGGGACAAAAAAAAAAAAATATTCAATGGGCTCAACATGCCTCTCAGCAATTTCCTTGGGGTGTCTACTTTCCAAAATGGGGTCATTTGGGGGGGTTTGTACTGTCCTGCCATTTTAGCACCTCAAGAAATGACATAGGCAGTCATAAACTAAAAGCTGTGTAAATTCCAGAAAATGTACCCTAGTTTGTAGACGCTATAACTTTTGCGCAAACCAATAAATATACGCTTATTGACATTTTTTTTACCAAAGACATGTGGCCGAATACATTTTGGCCTAAATGTATGACTAAAATTTAGTTTATTGGATTTTTTTTATAACAAAAAGTAGAAAATATCATTTTTTTTCAAAATTTTCAGTCTTTTTCCGTTTATAGCGCAAAAAATAAAAACGGCAGAGGTGATCAAATACCATCAAAAGAAAGCTCTATTTGTGGGAAGAAAAGGACACAAATTTCGTTTGGGTAGAGCATTGCATGACCGCGCAATTAGCAGTTAAAGCGACGCAGTGCCGAATTGTAAAAAGTGCTCTGGTCAGGAAGGGGGTAAATCCTTCCGGGGCTGAAGTGGTTAATTATTCATTTAAAGGAAATTTAATAGGATATTGTAAATATTAATAACAGTAAATCATCTTTACAGAATATTTCATCACAATATACACAGTAATATTCATGGTGTGGGGACATCAGAACATATTGAAGTGCTATTCCCCAGCTACTTGCTGTTCCGCCATCAATTGTGTACTAAAGATGGTTTCCAACGGGTGGGGGTGTCCAACGTGTTTCAAAATATAGACCTAAGTAATTTCTTCTTCAGGGGTTCATACTACTTATGAAATATAGAGTAACTACATTTTAACATCAATGCTTCTTAAATTTTTATATGGGATTTTTTTCAGTGCATACATACACACTTAAGCCCTGTACACACGATCGGATTTTCCGATGGGAATTATGTGATGACAGGCTGTTGGCGGAAAATCCGACCGTTTGTACGCTCCATCGGACAATTGTTGTCGGATTTTCCATGGACAAATGTTGGATGGCAGGCTTTAAAATTTTCTGCGGACAAATGTCTGTTGTCAGATTTTCCGAGCGTGTGCACACAAGTCCTTAGGAAAAAAGTCCAAAGTACAAACACACATGCTCGGAAGCAAGGGTGAGCTGGAAGTGGTCGGTCTTGTAAACTAGCGTTTGTAATGGAGAATTAATATTCGTGACGCAGCAAATTATGAAATCTCGAAATGTAGCGCACAATTCTCTTCTTCTTTAATGGGATAATAATGCAGCTGCTTTGCTGGTGATATTGGTGGAGTAACGGCAAACGTATTTTAAAAGGCTTTTGTTTTCTAGTGATATCAAGAATAATATTATTATGGTTTTTTTTTTGTTTTTTTTGGACAAGTTATCACAACACCATTATCTCGTCGTTTTTAAGATCAAAGATACAACTATGTTGGTGTCCCTTGTCAATTTTAAATTGTATTTTTTTAAATGTAACTGCCGACTCCCAAACTGTCATTAACTGCCACATAGCCAAGTATAATTCTAATTCTACAAAAAAAATGTTATTGTGCATTAAAAAAAGAAAACAAATAAAATTAGACATGCTATCTGCCAATAGAGATTAACCAAAAAGTGCATTCTATGCATCCAAAAATATAGAAAATATACCAAATCAAATCATTATTCAACCAAAAAATAAAATAAAAGCCTCATGCATGTGTCCTGCTTCTTAATATAGGGGGTCAACAATGCCAAGAGTTGGTGAAAGCAGGGGTCCGTCATCCGGAGATAATTCTGAAAGTCATCTGGATAATTCTCCTGGAGCTCCCGCAGCAAAGGCATATGACATAATTGGTCACGATTAATAAAGCAACCAATTTTTGGTCCAAGAAATCCTCCTTCTCCTGTTCCTGGACTGGACTTGGGTCAAAGCAATAACTCCAAGGCCAATAATAACACATTATCTCCTCCGATTCCGCAACATGTCTGGTTGACGAACGGCTGAAAAGCTGAAAAGCACAAAATGAAAAGCGCAAAATGAAAAGCGTGAATCAACACTCACCAAACTTCTACTAACACAAAATTAGCAGAAGGAGCCCAAAGGGTGGCTCCTACAAAATTGTAGGGGCCTTTCTGTGCCAGGTATATACAGGAGATCCCTAAACAGAGGAGAGCACTTGCACCAGTACATTAAAACATTGATATTGATAATATTACATATAAACATATATGTGAAAAAAAACAGAAAAACAAATATAATATGTACTGTATTCATAACCCATATTCATACATTGTCCACTAAGGACAACATTTCCTTATTACACTTCAGAACTCTTCTCTCTGTTTTGTGCAGTATTTCTAAGATGGTGCCATGGAGCACCAGACTCCACCAGCCTAGTTACCAGTCACCTCATCCCACTGACATCAATTCGTGTATTATACTTGAATACTAATAAGCTCAACTTTGTACATCCCCATGACTAAGCTCTGGGGGCGGAGTAAAACATGTTGGGGGCGTGGCCTGGTTGCAGTCCAGGCTGAGGTTGCCACTCCATTCGTCTCTCTAGGCCGCCTTATATGTGCGACTTCCAGGGGCTACCCTTTTTCTCTTGAACCTTGCAGGAGCCAGGACGGCTCAATCCCCTATCAGCACTCTTAACAGCAGCTCCGGGAGCACCGTATACATAACCCCTTCATACTGAGCCTGAGCGGCACACATACACCTTCTAGTACATAACCCATGCTTATTCTCTCCCGAGGCCTCACTCATCTTCCGTGACTTCCAGGTTGAGTCCCTAGGATGCCAAGGAAGGAGCCTAAGTACACAAGCTCCTTCACAACCAGGTTCCTCCACCACCTATGCCAGGTCATACCGCTTCCCGACTGGCTGGTTGGATATTTTCAACACACATTCCTGTAAAAGTTCTTGAAGAAGTGCAAATTTTTGCCCTTGCCCCTTAAGGAGGTTATACAGTAGTGGATGAGAAAGTCCTTCAGAGCCCTTAGATGAGAAGCACAAGTCCATACCCCTGGAACCCCGACTGGGTTCCCATAAGGGGTGGTTAAGCGCAAGTAATAAATCACATTCTACTTATTGGTAAGGTAGGGAAACCTGGAAAAGAATTTCCGGCTGACTTGCTAACAGAGGATGCCCCCTAGAGGTTGTTACCTCCCTCTTTTTTCATGTGTTTGCCCCAGCACAGGGCCGTACTTCCCAAAAAAGCCTGGGAAAAACCTGGTCAGCAGTGTTAACCCTTACCTTTCAGAGAGGACCGCCTCAGCAGGGCAACACAACAAATCAATAATTACAACACAGAAATACAACCAACAGATTTTAACTATGAGAGAACACAATATTTTGGCAAAACATAGGAACAAATTACCACCATTTTATCACCACCTGCTTACATCTTGCCTGTTCAAAGCCTGACGTATGGTAGACTCATAAACAGGAATGTTTGCACGTTCCAGTGATTTCTTCGAGCCTTTAGCTGTAACTCATGGGTTCTTCTTTACCTCACGGAGAATTCTGCATTTTGACTTGGGAGTCATCCTAACTGGGTGCCCACTTCTAGGAAGAGTAGCCACAGTACTAAACTGTCTCCATTTATAGACAATTTGTCTGTCAACTGATGGAAGCCTAAACAGTTGAGGTTTCTTTGTATCCCTTTCCAGCCTTATGCAGATCCACTACTGTTGATTGTATGACTTCAGGGAGCTCCCTTTTCGAGGCATGGTTCACATCAGCGGATGCTCCTTATGAACAGCAATCTTAAAATGTTTGAGTGGTTTTTTTTTTTATCAGAGGAGCTCTAAACCACACTTTTAGAATCATTTAATTGGACTGGACTCCAAGCGGGCTGACTCTGGTGGATGGCCAAGTCCTGCAGCTGTTCGAGCACCAACAAGCCTATTGCAAGGTTACCCTGAGAAGCAGTCCATCCCTCTCTCTTCAACCTGACACAGAGGAACTTTTGCAGAAAAAAAAGTTTGTGCTTTAAAAGGAACTTCTTCCGGAACTTGGATCTTGGTGCTGCGTGACTTTGGACCACAACCTGCATGCTATCAGCACAGAGGCTCCTGGAACAGGACAAGATAGGTATGTTGAAGAATTGGGGTTAAGCATTGGGGAAGTTTAAATGCAAAAGGTTATTTTTAGGGGGTGAAGTTAAACGTTAAGGTTGGGGGATCAAGTTAAGAAACATGTTGGGGAGCTGCAGGGTTGTTTTGGTTTTTTTTTTCATCATGGCTCTGAAAACTACCAATCTCATGGTACTAGGAGCAAATAAAGCAAATTTGGTTTGAAGTACAGTATGGAGCAGCCTTTCTCAACCTTTTCAACACATAGGAACCCTTGAAATAGTTCTCCGGTCTCGGGGAACCCCTGCTAAAAATTAGAAGTCTACAACTCATGACACATTAGTGTGATGGTCAATGAGAGGAATGGTCTTTACACTTGTGGTCATTGGGAAGAATTACCTCCTTACAGATAGCTAAAAAGATCAATGGTGTCAGTTAGAACCTATCTGAGAGGCAGAAATTGCCCATTCCTGAAGGAACCCCTAGCAACCTCTGGAGGAACCCTGGTTGAGAATCACTGGTATGGAGGCTGACTTTGATGGCCTGTCCTTCTAATGTCCTGATTGTCATGCTTCAGAAAGTCTTTAAGCCAGATTATTAGTTTCACCGCTGTCATTAACTGTTCAGCCTTTTTCATAGCATGACTGGTGTAATGTGGTGTAAATCCAGCTGCCAACATTCCCACATTAGGGCCTATACAGTTTGCTCATAGCTGAGGCTAGCCGTCTCTGTGGTTAGCTGTTTGCAACAGCCAATTGTGTTCCTGCACAAAAGTACCGCATCTGTGTAGACACAAGATGGCGCTGTTGATATACCTGTGAAAGCTTGCAATGCTCTCAGTGACCACATGATGCCACTATTATATACTGTATGTAATGACCATAAGAAATACTCCAGTGTGCAACAATGATAAATACATATTATTTTGTTAGGAAAAGTACTGTATACACACAGTAGTTCAAGGAGAGGAAAGGGGGAAGGAGGAGGGGAGTGGGGGGAGACAGGGGGGGGGGGAGGGAAGGAAGAGAGGGAGAGGGAAGAAAAAAAGGGGAAGGAGGAGAGGGGGAAAAAAGGGAAGGAGGAGAGGGAAAAAAAAAAGGGAAGGAGGAGAGGAAAAAAAAAAGGGAAGGAGAAGAGGAAAAAAAAAAAGGGAAGGAGAAGAGGGAAAAAAAAGGGAAGGAGAAGAGGAAAAAAAAAAGGGAAGGAGAAGAGGGGAAAAAAAAGGGAAGGAGAAGAGGGGGAAAAAAAGGGAAGGAGAAGAGGAAAAAAAAAGGGAAGGAGAAGAGGAAAAAAAAGGAAGGAGGAGAGGAGAGGAGAGAGGGAAGAAGAGAAAAGGAAGGAGGGAAGAAGGCAGAGGAGAGGAGAAAAGGAAGGAGGCAAGAAGGGAGGGGAGATGAGAAAAAAGGAAGGAGGGAATAAGGGAGGGGAAATGAGAAAAAAGGAAGGAGGGAATAAGGGAGGGGAAATGAGAAAAAAGAAAGGAGGGAATAAGGGAGAAGTGAGGGAAGAGGAGAAAAAAGGAAGAAGGGAATAAGGGATGGGAGAGGAGAAAAAAGGAAGGCGGGAATAAGGGAGGGGGGAGGAGTAAAAAGGAAGGGGGAAGATGGGAAGGGAGAGGAAAAAAAAATTAAGGAGGGGAGATGAGGGAAAAAAAGGAGGGAAGAAGGTAGGGGAAAGGTGAAAAAAGGAAGGAGGGAAGACAGGAGGGGAGAGGAGAAAAAAAGAAGGAGGAAAGAGGGGAAAAGGAAAGGGGGAAAGAAGAGAGGGGGGAAGAGAAATGAAAGTAGGGGATGAGGGAGGGGAGAGGAGAGAAGGAAGGAATGAAGAAGGCAAGGGAGAGGAGAAAGGGAAGGAGGGAGGGAGAGGAGAAAGGGAAGGAGGGGGAGGAGGGAGGGGAGAGGAGAAAAAGAAGGAGGGAACGAGGGAGGGGAGAGGAGAAAAGGAAGGAGGGAAGAAGCGAGGGGAGAGGAGAAAAACCAAGGAGGAGGGAAGAAGGGAGAGGAGAAAAAGGAATGATGGAAGAATGGAGAGGAGAAAAAGGAAGGATGGAAGAAGGGAGAGGAGAGGTGAAAAGGAATGAGGGAAGAGGGGAAAAGGGAGGAGGGAAGAAGAGAGAGGAGAGGAGAAAAGGAAAAAGGGAAGGAAGAAGGGGAGGAGAGGAGGCAGGAAAAAAGAGGAAGCAAGAGGACAGGGGAAGAGAGAAGGAGATGGAATAGGACAAGGGGTAGAATAGGGAGGAGAAAGAGGAATAGGAAAAGAGAGAGGATAGGAAAGAAGTGTAAAGGGGTGGAGGAAGGAAAAGAGAGGGGGGAAAGAAGAGGAGGAGTTTATAGAGGGTGGAGGAAGAGGAGAGAAGGCAGAGAAGAGGAAAAGGGCAGTTAAAGGAAGAGTAGAGCTCAGAAGAGAAAAGGGAGAGGAGAATAGAGGAAAAAGGAAACGAGAAGGGGGTGTGAGGTAAGGTAGAAGTTTAAGGAGAGAAGGGTGAGAAAGTGGAGGGAAAAAGAGAGGAGGAGCATTGTGGGGGAGGGGGGGAAGAGGAGGAGAGGAAGGAAACAGAGAGAGGAGTGTGAAGGAGAGGAGTGAAAGGGCTGCAAAGTAAAACCTTCTTCTGTGCGCACTCAATGGTAATTGTAATATTAAACCAAAAAAGAGCATTTGCGCCCCTCATCCCTTACAGCCACCCCCCAATAACAGACACCGGACACAGCTACCATAATCATATTATTTATTTGTAGAGCTCATTTATAATTACAAAATAAATTACTGCAGGTCCTGCACATCTGCTCGACTTTTACTGTCAGATTTACTGTAAACAAAAAAAATAAAAGGTATTCTCAGTTGAAGCTGAGCTCAGCCCCGACCTGGCTATCATGTCTGCACACCTACCTGACATAGAACTCTCCTTTATGTTTTCAGAACCACATATGCATCCAATACTTTGCATTCTGCCGGCTTGTATTTTCATTGAGCCTTCCCAGGAGTGAAATCTCCATAGTAAGTAGACTCACCCTTTCAGAACCCACAATGACAC
>JBBDGP010003586.1:0-227500 GCA_037952835.1 Lithobates septentrionalis
CCTGACCCCCTCTCTCTCTCCCTGACCCCCCTCTCTCTCTCCCTGACCCCATCTCTCTCTCCCTGACCCCTCTCTCTGTTTGACCCCTCTCTCTCTCACTGACCCCCCTCCTCTCTCTCTCTCTCCCTGACCCCCCTCTCTCTCTCCCTGACCCCCTCTCTCTCTCCTGACCCCCTCTCCTTCCCTGACCCCCTCTCTCTCTCTCCCCCTCTCTCTCCCTGACCCCCTCTCTCTCCCTGACCCCCCCTCTCTCTCCCTGACCCCCCTCTCTCTCTCCTGACCCCCCCTCTCCTCCTCCCTGACCCCCCCCCTCTCTCTCTCTCCCTGACCCCCTCTCTCTCTCCCTGACCCCTGCCTCTCTCTCCCTGACCCCCCTCTCTCTCTCCCTGCCCCCTCTCTCTAGCTGACCCCCCCTCTCTCTCCCTGACCCCCCCTTTCCCTCTCCCTGACCCCCCTCCTCTCTCCTGACCCCCCTCCCTTTTTCCATGACCCCCCTCTCTCTCTCCCTGCCCCCGCCTCTCTCTCTCTCCCTGCCCTGCCTCTCTCCCTGCCCCCCTCTCTCTCTCCCTGACCCCCTCTCTCTCTCCCTGACCCCTCTCTCTTTCCCTGACCCCCCTCTCTCTCTCCCTGCCCCCCTCTCTCTCCCTGACCCCCCCTCTCTCTCCCTGACCCCCTCTCTCTCTCCCCCTGACCCCCTTCTCTCTCTCCCTGACCCCCCTCTCTCTCCCTGACCCCCCCCTCTCTCTCCCTGACCCCCTCTCTCTCTCCTTGACCCCCGCTCTCTCTCCCTGACCCCCCTCTCTCTCTCCCTGCCCCCTCTCTCTAGCTAACCCCCCTCTCTCTCCCTGACCCCCCTCTCTCTCTCCCTGACCCCCCTCTCTCTCTCCCTGACCCCCTCTCTTTTTCCCTGACCCCCCTCTCTCTCTCCCTGACCCCGCCTCTCTCTCTCTCCCTGACCCCCTCTCTCTCTCCCTGACCCCCTCTCTCTCTCCCTGACCCCCTCTCTCTCTCCCTGACCCCCTCTCTCTCTCCCTGTCCCCCCTCTCTCTCCTGACCCCCTCTCTCTCTCCCTGTCCCCCTCTCTCTCTCCCTGTCCCCCTCTCTCTCTCCCTGACCCCCTCCTCTCTCCCTGACCCCCATCTCTCTCTCCTGACCCCCCTCTCTCTCTCCCTGACCCCCCTCTCTCTCTCCCTGACCCCCATCTCTCTCTCCCTGCACCCTCTCTCTGTTGACCCCCCTCTCTCTCTCCCTGACCGCTCTCTCTCTCCCTGACCCCCCTCTCTCTCTCCCTGACCGGCCTCTCTCTCTCCCTGACTGGCCTCTCTCTCTCCCTGACCGGCCTCTCTCTCTCCCTGACCCCCCTCTCTCTCTCCCTGACTGCCCCCTCTCTCTCCCTGACTGCCCCCTCTCTCTCCCTGACCCCCCTCTCTCTCTCCCTGACCCCCCTCTCTCTCTCTCTCTCTCTCTCCTGACCCCCTCTCTCTCCCTGACCTCTCTCTCCCTGCCCCTCTCTCTCCCTGACCCCCCTCTCTCTCTAACCTCTCTCTCTTCCCAACCCCCTTCTCTCTCTCTCTCTCTCCCTGACCCCCTCTCTCTCCCTGACCCCCCCTCTCTTTCCCTGACCTCTCTCTCCCCTCTCTCTCTCTGACCTCTTTCTCCCTGACCCCCCTCTCTCTCTTACCAACCCCCTTCTCTCTCTCTCTCTCTCTCTGACCTCTCTCTCTCTCCCTGACCCCCTCTCTCTCTCCCCTGACCTCTCTCTCCCCTCTCTTTCTCCCTAAACCCCCTCTCTCCCTGACCCCCCCCCTCTCTCTCTCTCTCTTTCTCTGACTCTCTCTCTCCCTGACCCCCCCTCTCTCTCTTCTCAACCCCCTTCTCTCTCTCTCTCTCCCTGACCCCCCTCTCTCTCCCTGACCCCTCTCTCTCTCTCCCTCCCTCTCTCCCTGACCTCCCTCTCTCTCTCTCCCTGACCCCCTCTCTCTCCCTGACCCCTCTCTCTCTCCCTGACCCCCTCTCTCTCTCTGACCTCTCTCTCTTCCCAACCCCCTTCTCTCTCTCTCCCTGACCCCCCCTCTCTTTCCCTGACCTCTCTCTCCCCTCCCTCTCTCTGACCTCTTTCTCCCTGACCCCCCTCTCTCTCTTCCCAACCCCCTTCTCTCTCTCTCTCTCTCTCTCTCTCTCTCTCTCTCTCCCTGACCCCCCCTCTCTCTCTCTCCCCCTCTCTCCCCTCTCTCTCTCCCTAAACCCCTCTCTCCCTGACCCCCTCTCTCTCTCTCTCTCTCTCTCTCTCTTTCTCTGACCTCTCTCTCCCCTGACCCCCCTCTCTCTCTTCCCAACCCCCTTCTCTCTCTCTCTCCCTGATCCCCCTCTCTCTCCCTGACCTCTCTCTCTCTCCCTCCCTCTCTCCCTGACCCCCCCTCTCTCTCTCTCCCTGACCCCCTCTCTCATCCTGACCTCTCTCCCTCCCTGCCCCCCTTCTCTCTCTCCCTGCCCCCCCTCTCTCTCCCTGACCCCCCCTCTCTCTCTGACCTCTCTCTCTTCCCAACCCCCTTCTCTCTCTCTCTCCTCCCTGACCTCTCTCCCTCTCCCTGACCCCCTCTCTCTCCCTGACCCCCCTCTCTCTCCCTGACCTCTCTCTCCCCTCTTTCTCTCTGAAATACACTTTGACTGGTGATAGTTGAGAGCTAGGAGAACACAAGCAAAGTAGAAAATTTAAGGACATAATTGTGGTAAAAAAAAGCAAGTGTCAGGGCAGGTAGGAGACAGGCAACAAGTTGGGGCAGGCAGCAGACAGTAGTCATATTCTAGGGCAAGCTGAGTCATTAACATAATTCGGAAGCTGGGATTAAGAGCAAAGTTACGCAAACTAGGGCCTGGGAACAGAGTTGGCAAAACAAGGTATTTTCTCATGAAATTTCAAATTGCATTAACCAAGTTAACATAGGTTTGGACATGGCATCAGAGGCTATGCAAATGTGGCACCTATCTGCACTTCATTTAAACCGTCAGGGAAAAGTGGATAGACCTAATCTCCTGGTGTCTAACTTGCAGCTGCATTGAGCTCTTTGGTACTTTTGGTGTGACCCTTGGATCCCAGCAGACTGTAGTGTGAACGTTGATTTCTAAAGAGGTAGTGCTCATTACCAGCCTCATGCTACATGTCCCCAGCCTCTCACTCTATTCTGCAGCATATCTCCAGCCTCAAACCAAACCTATAGCAGTCCCAAGTCTTTGACCATAATTTCCTCTAGTACAGGATTTCTCAGCCTTATGGAGGCAGGGGCCCATTAAATTCTCCAAAGTCTTTCATGTCCAAATAGTAGAAAAAAAGTTAATATACAATAAGAGTACGGGCATTAGAAATAAGTATTAAAATACTGGAAGTCTCTAGATGGGGCTAGGTTTTACTTTGGAGGTTGGAGGTTCTGAAGGGGATTAGTGGACTCTTCAGCAGACTTGGTGGCCTTGTAGGGATTGAGGTTTCAGAAAAGGGCTGGATTCTCTCCAGGAGGCTGGGTGCTTTGGGAGACTGGAGGACACTTTGGAGGCTAGGAGGCACAGTGGGAGGCCGGAAGACACTGTGGGACCCTGTTGGTGGTTGGAAGCATTATGTGGGGCTAAAGGCTCTGCAGCAGACTGGAGGGGCACTGTGAAAAGCTCTAACAATCAGGACCCTCTGATTCCCCCTGTATTGAATTGTATTGTAACTGTACTGTCTACCACTGTGTATACGCCCACATGTGTAACTCTATAGTCACATGGGCTGCTCAGATGTGATAGGGAGGAAATGCTCACCATAGAAACTCACTGAAAACTGAGCATGTGCAGAGCTGACAACACTGCTCTACAAAATCCCCAGCTGAATTGGGGACATGACAGAAGGGGAGATAAAGGAGAAAAGAGCAGCAGGATCAACCAGGTCTTTTGCAGAATACAGAAAATGAATCTCATAGTGACTAAGCGAGTATGAACAGTACAGAACAGAACAAGATCATCCAGTGCCCAGGGCAAAGATGCCAAATGCAACCCCACCCCCCTTCATGTGTGCAAGCTTATGAGGAGTAGGGGGAGAGAGAGCACAGCCCGCACCCCCTCCCGGCTCTCTCCACCTCTCCTTGAGGGAAAAAAGAGGAAGAAAACTCTAGTGCCGCACATCCACAGAGTCCTGTAGTGGTAATGAGAGTGGCAACCTCAGCCTGGGCTTCCACCAGGTCACGCCACCCAATGCGCTCCACCCCAGTAGCTTAGTCATGCAGACTCCTCCTCTCCTTGCTGCATCCAGCGCTGGGCTGACAAAAGTAGTGGTGCCACTGTCACTACACCTGTCAGCCTTATAGTTGAAGGAACCTACGGCGCCCCATCTCAACAATACATGCTGTGCCCAGGGCAGCTGCCCCTTCTGCCCACCCTTTGTCCCAGCCCCGAATGTAACCAATAAAAATAGCCACACAAATCCACTGATCACCATCAGCTCATCCTCCACAGCTATAGCCTTTTGTATCACTTGACCCTCTCTTCTAGATTGTAAGCTCTAACGATCAGGACCCTCTGATTCCCCTGTACTGAATTGTATTGTAACTGTACTGTTTGCCCTCATGTTGTAAAGCGCTGTGCAAACTGTTAGCGCTATATAAATCCTGTATAATAAAAATAATGATAAAAAAAAGAGCAAAAAATAAGGGATAGGGAAGGATGTGTATACCAAAAACTCAGAGAAAGTTATATAAACATTTTATTTATTACAGAAAATTGATAAAAAGTAGAGAGTACAGTATAGGACACAGTCATAGGTATATACACATTTTCCTATTATTGACAGTGAAACAAACTGTAGTCACATAAAAGAACTAGTGCGTCTACAATTCGACATGTTTCGCCGGTGTGGCTTCATCAGGAAAAAAGGGGACGCTTTATCGAGTGACTATAAAAACATACATTTTTCACAGCTATAGGTGTATAGAGAAAGAAAAGAAAAAATATGAAATATTATTCAATATTAATATATGACAATTTTGTTAAACAAAACATAGACTTCTTTCCTTCCTTCCTTCCTTCCTTCCTTCCTTCCTTTCTTCCTTCCTTCCTTCCTTCCTTCCTTCCTTCCTTCCTTCCTTTCTTTCTTTCTTTCTTATGCAAATGTCTATGTTTTGTTTAACAAAATTGTCATATATTAATATTGAATAATATTTCATATATTTTCTTTTCTTTCTCTATACACCTATAGCTGTGAAAAAAATGTATGTTTTTATGGTCACTAGATAAAGCGTCCCCTTTTTTCCTGATGAAGCCACACCGGCGAAACATGTCGAATTTTGTGACGCACTAGTTCTTTGTATGTGACTACAGTTTGTTTTCACTGTCAATAATAGGCAAATGTGTATATACCTATGACTGTGTCCTATACTGCACTCTCTCTGTTTTTCAATGTTCTGTAATAAATTAATTTTTATATAATTTTCTCTGAGTTTTTGGTATACACATCATTTTCTCTATACAAAATGTACCTTTAAAGTCCCCTATCCCTTTTTTTTTTTTTTTGCTCTTTATATGTTTTGGGATGCTGGTACCATATTAGGACTAAGGTCCTTTGGAGCTGAACTCTGCCATATGTTTGTCTCTAATGATAAAAAAAAATAACAATCACTAATCAATATTTTTTTACATTCTGAAACAGACCATAACCATGCACTTGAATTAAAACCTGGAAACTAACAAGTTACACATTGCAAAATACTGTACAGCCGCACTTTGAAGAAACACCCAAACCTCTACTGCAAGGGCTACGCGTTCAGTGCCTGTCTCCAAAGAGAAAATATCAGATTTTTTTTTTCTGAAGTGGAATATTTTAATTCTGCCCTCCAAATATGATCGCTGTCATCAGATTTCATGCAAAAAAAAAATAAGAGCCTTGAAAATTCCCTTGATGTTCTAAAGCAGCTGTAGCATGAAGCATACTGCGAGGGGAAAAAAAAAAAGAAAATTAAAAAAAAAGAGAAGCGTGTACAAATGAATAACATACACATTTCTGAATTTCTGAGATGTAAAAGGTGTGGGAAGTGTTGAAGTAATAATTGATATGTTTTAATTCTAAGCAAGAAAAAGGGAAACATTGTATAATTCATGCTATGGGTAAGGAAACAAGCAGAGGGCTCCCTCCTGTGGTACTGAGGGATAGCACAATATGCCGTTCATAAATTAGTATTAACTGAAGATGTTTTAAAGGGGACCTGTCATAAAAGAAATATACAGACTTCCTTCTGAAAAAAAAATAAAAAATGGCAGGTGCCTAGATTTTATTGGTGAAGTTGTCTCTCCCGAGTGTTGGTATCATCTGACATTAGATAAAAATGATGGGTGGAAATGGAAATCCTATTAAATATAGTGATGATGTTGTCATATAATTTGCAGCACTAACTTCTGGGATTTAAATGTCAACACATATCATAAATAAAGGAACATACTGTATATCTAAACATATAAAATGTATTTATGAAAAATACTTTTAGTAGATAAACAGAGATTTGTTACAACAGTTAAGTAAAAATATGCAACAAACTGAGTTTTCCCATCTATATGACTATTGATTGAGATGGATGAACTATTTAACTATTTCTGGTTACTTCATATATATATATATATATATATATATATATATATATATATATATATATATATATATATATATATATATATATATATATATATATATATATATATATATATATATATATATATATATATATATATATATATATATATATATATATTCATTCACAGGATTGCTGCACAAAAATGAAAAAAAAAAGAAAAAAGTAAATATATATATATATACATTATATACATTATATACACTATATACACTCACCGGCCACTTTATTAGGTACTAGTCCCAGGTTTGACCCCCTTTTGCCTTCATTCTTGGTGGCATAGATACAACAAGGAGTTGGAAACGTTCCTCAGAGATTTTGCTCCATAGTGACCTGATAACATCACACAGTTGCTGCAGATTTGTTGGCTGCACATCCATGATGCCAATCCCACCGTTCCACCACATCTCAAAGGTGCTCTATTGGATGAGATGTGGTGAGTGTGGTGCTCTATGGGATATGATGTGGTGAGTGTGGAGGCCATTGGAGGACAGGGACCTCATTGTCCAGTGGTGAGATGATTGGAGCTTTGTGACATGGTGCATTATCCTGCTGGAAGGAGCCATCAGAAGATGGGGACACTGTAGTCATAAAGGGATGGACATGGTCAGCAACAATACTCAGGTAGGCCGTGGCATTTAAACCATGCTCTATTGGTACTAAGGGGCCCAAAGTGTGCCAAGAAAATACCCCCCACACCATTACACCCCCACCACCAGCCTGAACCGTTGATACCCCATCCCCCACACCATTACACCCCCACCACCAGCCTGTACCGTTGATACAAGGCAGGATGGATCCATGCGCCAAATTCTGACCCCACCATCTGAATGTCGCAGCTTAAATCCAGGCTCATCAGACCAGCCAACGTTTTTCCAGTCTTCCAATCTTTTTTCAGTTTCCAATCTTCTATTGTCCAATTTAGGTGAGCCTGTGCCAATTGGAGCCCCAGTTTCCTGTTCTTGACAGGAGTGGCACCCGGTGTGGTCTTCTGCTGCTGTAGGCCATCTGCTTCAAGGTTGGATGTGTTGTGGGTTCAGAGATGGTATTCTGCCTACCTTGGTTGTAACAAGTGGTTATTTGAGTTATTGTTGCCTTTCTATCATCTGGAACAAGTCATTTTCCTTCACACAACTGCCTCTCACTGGATATTTTCTCTTTTTCTGACCTTTCACTGTAAACCCCGAGAGATGGTTGCGTGTGAAAATCCCAGTAGATCAGCAGTTTTTTAAATACTCAGACCAGCCCGTCTGGCACCATATATATATATATTTATAATGAAATCCCAGAATCCCATAAATCAGTGCAGTGAATTATCATCTGACATTGACATGGGATGGGAACCTGAGATGGCCTCTAATATTGTAGGTCAATTGTGAGGAGTTGTCTATTTATCCCCAGGGGGTTAGGTTTTTCTGAAGGTATTGTTTTGTTTTTGCATTAAGCTATTCCATGGCATGGACATCTTGAATGCATGTCATTTATAGCCTGGGCAACACCAAGTTGTGTTGGTTGCCAATAATTCAATGCTATTAAAGTGACCCTGTCACCCCTATATTAAAACAACAAAGGGGCTCTATGCTTACCTTTCCAATGTCCCAAGTTTTTAAATACTGCTGCAGTACTGCACTTTCTCTTTCTTTCTCTCTTATGGGACCTGCTTGCAATAGCTAGTGCAGGCAGTACTGAGAAATGTTGTCATTTTATGCAAAAAATAAAATTATAAAACATAAAAAATACTTTGCAAAAAAAAAATCTTTATACTGCATTATGAATATTATTATTATTATTATGTGAGACTGGTACTATAAATCAAGGTCAGCTGATTACATCAGGCCCCCCTACACCCTTTAACAACCCGCCAAAGGACATAACTTTGCTTCTGGCAAGGTCTCAGGAAATGATGAGAATCAGGAGAAGATGCTCCGGCACAATGCACAGATTTGGAATCCTCATAGTTCCTAGAATCACACCAGAAGAATTGTGATAGGTGAACTGAAACATCCTTGACTAGGTGCCTTGGGCTGAATCCATGGTAAGGTAAGTATAATTAATAGTGGTCCCCGAGGACGTCTGCTTAGACAAAACATGCAGGGCGGCGCTTCTGGGCACTGACACCATCACATTACTTGTGTTATTGCTGCAATGTCTGAATTTTTGTTAAGCTGCCATTTTAAAGTGTTAATAAATTGGACCTTTGGTACAATCTGTACCACTGGATTTTTTTATTTATTTTTTGGTGACATCTGAGGATTATCTTTTATCATTTGATCCAAGTGAGGAGTCTCATGGATGACAACTACTGATTTTCATTTTATATTTTGTGGATACACTGAGACTGGATTCAAGCTTCTATTGGTCTCTAACCACAATTACATATCTTCCAACCTTTTGAGATGGAAATGAGGGGCACCTATTAGACAATGTATGAAGGTACAGGCCATACTCCCTGCCACACCCCCTTAAAAGAGAATTGTACCAAAAAAATGATTGGTTAAACAACCCACAAGTGTTTTTTTTTTTACCACTACTATTCCTTTATATTGGCTTTTGGAATTTGCAAATGCAGCAATTTAATTGGATGAAAGGTTTAGCACTGGGAAACACTTTTTTGATAGATAAAAAGTACATTTTATATACAGCTATTTAGATCAGACAAATGATGAGGAAAGAGGGACAGAGGGACTTTGTTCATAATCATGGACAGGCCCAAGAAATCAGGGACAGTTGGGAGCTATGCAATTATAGAGACCTGACCTAATAAGTGGACCTTGCTTTCCAATGTAAGGTCTTCTTTAAACCACTTGCTGGCTGCCCACAGTATATATACGTCATTACTTTGACATTCAATACTGGGGTTATGGCAGCAGCTAGCTCAATGCCATAACCCCAATATAAATTGAAAGTGTCGCCTATGGAGATTTTTAAGTACCGTAGTTTGTCGCCATTCAATGAACAATTTTAAAGCATGACATGTTAGGTATCTATTTAACATCATCTTTCACATTATACAAAAAAATTGGGCTAACTTTTGTGTTTTTTTTTTTTTTTAATTCATTCAAGTGTACATTTTCCTAAAAAATTGTGTTTGAAAGACAGCTGCACAAAAACACCGTGACATAAATTATTGCAACAATTGCCATTTTATTCTCTAGGGTCTCTGCTAATTATATATATATATATATATATATATATATATATATATATATATATATATATATATATATATATATATATAAATAATTAGCAGAGACCCTAGTGAATATATATATAAATAAATAAATATATATATATACACACATATACATAAATAAATATATACATAAATAAATAAATATATATATATATATATATATATATATATAAATAAATATATATATGTATATACATATATATATATATATATATATATATATATATATATATATATATATATATATATATATATATATATATATATATATATATATATATATATATATATATATATATATATATATATATATATATATATACAATATATATATGTATATAATGTTTGGGGTTATAAGTAATTTTCTAGCAAAAAATACTAATTATAACTAGTAAACAATAAAGTTCCAGAAAAAGACTGGTCAGCAAGTGAACTAATCTATGGGCATTCAAATATTTACAAATTCTCAACAAGCAGTACACAAAAGCTTTAAAACAATTACACACTGACCTCTGTAATTACAGCCGCTGTGGAGCAATTCATCCTTCACGCTCACAATAGAAGCAGCAAAGTCCGATGTCAGCACTCTGTCTCCCCTCTTCCTGCACATCTACGCTGTGTTTACTTTAGAGATTAAAAGACTGGAACAACTTCAAGATTGATATTAAAACTGAAAAGCTTCTGCTGTAAACTTTGAGGATGAATTATTCCACAGTGCCTGCAGCTACATAGGTTAGTGACAGCTTTGTTTTAAAATGTCTTCACTGCTTATTGAAACCGTGTATATTTTTGCAGCTCTCATGCTTCTTGCTGTTCAGCTTTCAGAGGATAAAAAGAAAACAAGAGTGTATGAAGTCCTAAACATTCACAGTCAGCTATAATGTGATACAATTTCTGTGATAAACAAAATAAACATTTCAATTTGGGGAAAAAATTACAGCGTTGTATGAAATTGCATATTTGTTCCCTTATTACTGCTCCTTTTAAGTGCTTAGCAAATATTTTAAGACTCAAAATTAAATACATAAAACTTATTTATTTTTATTATTTACATTTTTTAAAAATTTTTATTTATTCTTTTAACCACTGCACCAAGACTTTGTAAATCGCATTCAAAAGAAAAGGAATTTTAATATTGCATAAAAAGTTTAATTATTTCCGTCCCAATTATCTTATGGCGTCACTCGTAAATTTACATGATGAATGAAGTAAGCTGTGTAGCTGAGTAGATAGCATTTAAAAATGTTCTGACATCATTAATGATACCATTTATCATTATTTATTATTATGCTTGTTTTGTGGATTTTATGAATGATGCCGTGAGACGGTCTTGGCGGAATGGTGTAATCTTTATATACACAATATTTTGGGATAACTGTGAGTTTTAGGATAATAGTACTTTCCTATAAAAGTAAACTCACACTTATCTAAAAAAATAAATGCAGTTGTTAACACATTCCTTTATCAATCCCAGACTAAATGCAATGTTATATGCAAGATGTCCAATAAAACAAAATGAGAAATGAAGGGGCTTTTTAACCCCTTCACGCCTAGGGGGGAAAAAACAAATGTTAATGCCTAAGCACAATTTTGCAACTTTGACATGTGTAAGTAAAAATGTACATATCATCACAACTACTTTGTGCATCCCGGTGGATTAGACCGCGTTTTTTTTTCAGGACAAATTTGGCTTTTATTTGGTGGTAAATGGTTATGGATATCTACTGATTTTTTTTTTATTATCAAAGGAAAACTGTTGATATTAACCACTAAAAATAATAAGCACAAACCATCCAACTTGAAGGAGCTGGATCAGTTTTGCAAGGAGGAATGGGCAGAAATCCCAGTGGTAAGATGTGGCAAGCTCATAGAGACTTATCCAAAGCGACTTGGAGCTGTGATAGCTGCAAAAGGTGGCTCTACAAAGTATTGACTTTAGGGGGGTAAATAGTTATGCACATTGACTTTTTCTGTTATTTTGTCCTATTTGTTGTTTGCTTCACATTAAAAAAAAACATCTTCAAAGTTGTGGGCGTGTTCTGTAAATTTAATGATGCAAATCCTCAAACAATCCATGTTAATTCCAGGTTGTGAGGCAACAAAACACTAAAAATGCCAAGGGGGTGAATACTTTTGCAAGGCACTATATTACATACCTTATTTTAGATCCAGTGATGTCATTCCTCTGTGCTTCTCCCTGCACTGCAGACTGATCATGGCTGGTGGGAAGAGCCAACAGGGTGCTGTACATAGCTTCCTGAGTCACCCCAGCACCCTGCCCCACTACTCCTCTCAGCCCTGATGCAGGCAGTGGACTGGTTCTTGGGAGGAGCTATGCAAATATTGAAATTCCATATAGGTAGTTGTCAGTCTGGAGCAGCTGGGGTTCCTATTCTAGCTGCACCCTCCACTTGTGATGCTAAACCTCCATGATTAAAAACACTAAAATCCAATGAATGAAAAGGGGGCGGCCAGGGGCAGTCAGGATGGGGAGGGAGGGGCTGGATAATGCTGGACATCTTTCGGCCAGGGAAAGAGGTGGGCTCTATCGGACAACTGTGCAAGACTGAAGGCAAGGCTGAATTTCAACTAACGTCTTCTACCAATTGTCCACATGTCCTTCTCTTTCCTGTGGCTGATTTCCTCTGCATAAGGAATTATGTGACCAAAAGATTGTAGTCAGGTGCAGTAAGCTGCTTTGCCACTAGGTGGCTCTGTACCAGAACTGTACTGTAGTGTTGCAGCAGACAGTGTCATCAGGTGCTAGGCCCCTTTTAGGTAAAGCCCTCCTGCAGCGATGTCAGGGGCGAATCAGTACTCATATATATGTCAGGAAGGTAGGAGCACACATACACACTTGGGGCATTGCATGGGTGCTAAACACCCCTCACCTATGCAAATGTAACAAGCACACGAAGGCCCTGGGCAGGAGTCTGGGTGGGGTGGACAAAGGAGGAGCCGGCTGTAGTCTTTCTGTCCCTTATAGAGGCAGGGCTAAGGCCAATTGCAAAAGGACTTAGACTAAGCTGAAGATTCCTGTGTGAGGTGTATTCCCTAGAGGGTCCTCGAAGAGGTGTACCTAGCGAGGAGGTGACTACAGAGAGCACAGTCCTCTGTGTACGAATGACCCTGGGTAGAGGATTGACTATTAGAGGAGAGAAATGCTGTTTAAGCTGCTGCATATGCTTTCACATGTGACTACTGTGGATCGTCCACTAAATGTGATTGAATGTGTGGGGGAGATTTACTAAAACTGGTGCACACAGAATCTGGTGCAGCTATGCATAGTAACCAATCAGCTTCTAACTTTACCTTGTTCAATTAAAGGAATATTAAAGCTTCAACTTAAAAAAAAAATAATAAAAATGTTCATGCGTACCTGCTCTGTGCAGTGGTTTTGCACACTTCCTCTTCTTCTCAGGTCCCCTGCGGGAACTCCTGGTTCTTCCCCCTTGACTACTGCTGCGTGATTGCTCCCGAGCCCCGCTCTATGCGTCCATAGGACACGCAGCTCGACCCTGCCACCTGCTCTGTCCTCATGGCTCACTAGCTGTGATTGTGATTGTGTCAGCCAATGAGGAGAGGGAGTCCTGGGGCAGTGAGGCTCCCATCGGATCGAGAGGGAGTTAAGGTGAGTATTGGGGGGAACAACACAGAAGACTATAGAACATAGAATGCATGAGAGTACAGAAAACATTTAGCATTTGCAACCACTTTAAGCTTTGACAACAAAACCTAGAAGCTGATTGGTTACAATGCAGAGCTGCACCAGATTCTGTGTGCAACAATTTTAGTATATCTCCCCCTGTAGGTTAAGTGACCCCAGAATGTATGTCCTAGTGGGGTGAATGTAATGCCATTTCCTGAATGCAACCAGTAAAGTGCAGCAAAACTACTTCTTGTGTGGACATGCCTTCCTTTGGGATACAAAGGTCTGTGGTCCGGAATGTCGTGTGGAGGCCTATAGCATGGAGTGGGCCACAAGATGGCAGAGGGTATGGCCTCAGCAGGAGGTAAGTGTTTAAGTAGGACTGAAGCAGGAATAGACATGGCTCCCAACTCTCCCTAATTAAGAGTGCTTGTCCCTGATTTGGAACCAAGTCCCTCTGTCCCTCTTTTCTCCTCATTTGTTCCTCATTTTGGTCTACTGTATAAAGTTGTATATAAAATGCACTTTCTGTCTTTCAAAAAGTGTTTCCCAGTGCTAAACCCTACATCCAATTTCTAAATGTATGCATTGCTGTCAGGAACCATAAACCAGACGTAGATAGAAAGTGCAGTTAAAATCACACATTTAATGAAATGGCAAAAATAACACAGTTTAGGAACATAGTAAAAAAACAGAAGCCAAGGTTTGGATGGCAGAGTGGGTAATCAGACAAGCTGGGGTCAGGAAATCAGATATAAGTCCTAAAAATCAGGAGCAGGAATCGGAAGGGAAGTCAGCCAGGCCAAGTCATACACAGAAGCACAAGATGGAACGGAACGCACTTATGCCCCGTACACACGGTCGGACTTTGTTCGGACATTCCGACAACAAAATCCTAGGATTTTTTCCGACGGATGTTGGCTCAAACTTGTCTTGCATACACACGGTCACACAAAGTTGTCGGAAAATCCGATCGTTCTGAACGCGGTGACGTAAAACACGTACGTCGGGACTCTAAATGGGGCAGTGGCCAATAGCTTTCATCTCTTTATTTATTCTGAGCATGCGTGGCACTTTGTCCGTCGGATTTGTGTACACACGATCGGAATTTCCGACAACGGATTTTGTTGTCGGAAAATTTTATCTCCTGCTCTCCAACTTTGTGTGTCGGAAAATCCGATGGAAAATGTCCGATGGAGCCCACACACGGTCGGAATTTCCGACAACACGCTCCGATCGGACTTTTTTCATCGGAAAATCCGACCGTGTGTACGGGGCATAAGAGATCATAGACCATGCAGAGGCATGAAGAAAATGAGCTAAGCTTCTGTCAGGGCTGGGCTCAGCTCTTCCTTCTCTGAGCTGGCTGCTCAGCTGTCGGCTAATTGCCAGCTCCTATCTCTCTCCACAGTTACTCAGCTGTTGATGATATCCTGCTCGTCAGTCCTGCCTACTTAAGCAGTCCAGTCCAGAGGTTCTCTGCCTTCGAATTGGTCAACATCACAGAAACTATCTCCTTCGATCCTGTTCAACACTTTCTTTGCTGATATCCCTTCTGGCTCCAGATCCTGCTTGCTGCTCCACTACATTGATCCCTGACTTCTGGCTTGGCTGACTATCCGTTCCGGTTACTGAACTTTGGCTATGTTTTGACTACGTTTGTTCTTTTTACTTTTATTATTAAATAAGTGTGATTTAACTGTACTTCTGTCTCGGCCTGATATAATGGTTTCTGACAGCTTCTTAAAAAGCAAAAGGGGCTGGTTGTAGACTGGACTAATGAGGCTGGTATGGTAACCATTTTTTTTTACTAGCGACTTTTAGAACCTGATCATGATTTTCCTCATGGTTCTCTATTGGGTCTCATCTAGGAAGAGGTCTGGTATGTCTATATGGAATATCCACCGAAGGATGGTAGCAGACAATTGTTTTCCCATCAGAAGTCATGGCCAATTCCAATTTACAGTTGTAGTCATCAGGAAGAGCTGAATAGGTTGATTTTGCACAGTGTAAACTTTGATCTCCGACTCGCCCCGTGTTTCCTCTCCCCCATACAACCGGCAGGGAGCAGCAGACAGCCCACACCGAACAACACCCCCCGGCATCCAATCACTACAGCACCCACCATGATGATGACCGGCCAAGGACTTCGATTATTATTTAGATTTTTTCACTTTACCACATTATTGTGTTTTAGATTGTTTCACTGACACATTTGTGCACACCTATTATGGCAGTTTATTTACACGTTTTGTATTGTATTTTTTCCTCTACACGTACAATATTTACTGTGGGTGCACAACAATCAGTCTTTGCCCCATAGGTCAATTTATTTAGCGCAGCTTCCCCTTTTTTACATATTTGATTGAAGTCGTATAACATCTTAAGTTGCAGCTTGATTTCTTTTTGCTATTAGCGCAGTTTTTTTTCTTTTTTCCATAAATAATTATTTGTCAATAAGTTATTACCTGGAATAAAAAGAGAGGCTAGATTGCAAGTAAAAAAATCTATAGTTAGCTTGTCAATAAAAACAACAAATTATGAGAGGATGGCAAATATAAGTGAGAATCACATCCCATTATCATAGACAGAGAGGTAGATAGATATTTGCCTCCGTTATCCTAATGAACTGCTCATGTACAGGACGTAATAAAGAATTATATCTGTGGATACCTGACCAACACAACTATATGAGCTTTTTAAACATTCCATTGCAAAGCTGTAGCCATTAATATGGAGAGGGGCCATAACATCCTCCACCCTTCTAGGAAGACTTTCCACAAGATTCGGGAATGTGTCTGTAGGAATTTGAAGAGCATTTGTGAGGTCAGGTCCTGATGTTGGATAAAAAGACCTGGCTCGAAACTAATGCTCTAGTTTATCTCACAGCTGTTCAATAGGGTTGAGGTCAGGACTCTGTGTAGGCCACACAGGTTCCTCCTTACCAAATTCATACCACGTCTTTATGGCTTATGGCTTTGTACACAGGGGCAAAGTCAAAGAGTCTTCCTGAAAGTCTTACCACAAGGTTGGAGGAGCACAGTTGTCTAAAATGCCTCTGTATGCTGTAGCATTTATAAGGTCAGGTGCTGATGTTGGAACAGAAGACTTTTCTCACGACTTCAAGGGTGTTCAGTAGGGTTCAAGGCCTTGTGAAGACCACTCGAGTTCCTCCATGCTAAATTATGCAAACCATGTCTTTATGGAGATGGCTTTGTACACAGGGGCACAGTCCTGCTGGAACAGAAAAAGGTCTTCACCAAACTTTTACCTCAAGGCTGGAAGAGCTTACTTGTCCACAATGTCTTTGTATGCTGTAGCATTTATGAGGTCAGGTTCTGATGTTAGAACAGAAGACTTTTCCCACAATTGCAGTCTTAGTTTATCCCAAAGGTATTCAGTAGGGTTCAGGGCCCTGTGCAGACCACTCAAGCTCCTCTACACCAGGGATGCTCAAATTTCTGAAGAGCGAGGGCCACTTAAGAGATTTGGTAACCGGCCACGAACCACAATGAACTATGGGGTTTTAACACCCCCCCCAAACTGCAAATGTAAACAAGCCCTTACTGTCCTGAACCCCCTATAAGACTGCTTTCAGACTGATGCACTGTGACTTTGCCATAGACGTCTGTTACATCTTGCAGGTGTGGTGCACTTTCTGAAAGCAAGCCAAGAATCCACAGGATAGATTAGATGTCTACGGCTCAGTGCTGCTAACCTGGAAAGCTGAAGGTGCACTGCGTTGCACCTGCAAATCAGTGTAAAGCAGCCTAATAACCCTAAGTGCTAAAATGCCCAAACATGTAGTGTATATGATGTTTAATATACTGACCTTTTCCTCTTCCAGCTTCTCTGCTAGAAAGGTCCCAGGTGAAGTGCACTTAGTATCATTCTGCCTGGGACAGGAGCCAGCGCTACAGAGGAAGCATCGACTTATGCGGCTCCTGCTCCCTCTGCAGCCACCTGTTCCCTCCGTTGCCGGTTTCATGCACTCTGATGCTCTGGGATGGCAGATGAGCAACCCGTTCATCACAATCTGGGCTTGCTGATCCACAACCCCAGAGCATAGGCATGCACTCCCCTCATTTGAGAGTGTGGGTCACATCACAGGGCACCCCTGTTCTACACTAAATTATGCAAGCCACGTGTTTATGGAGCTATTTTTGTGCACAGTCATGCTGGAACAGTAAAGTGTCCTCCGCAGATGGTTACCATAAGGTTAGAAGAGCACAATTATCCAAAATGTCTTTGTATGCTGTAGTATTTATGAGATGAGATGCTGATGTTGGAGCAGAAGACCTGTCTTACAATGGCAGTTCTAGTTCATTCCAAAGGCATGTCTTTGCAGACCACTCAAGTTCCTTCACATTAAGTTATGCAAACCATGTCTTTATGAAGCTGGCTTTGTGCACAGTAGCAAGTCATGCTGGAACAGGGGTTTCTGAAATTGCTGCCACCAAGTTGGACACACACAAATATCTAAAATGTCTTTGTGGCCTTAAAGTGATTTTAAAGGCAATTATCTTTTTTTAAATATCAATGTCATACTTACCTGCTCTGTGCAGCAGTTTTGCACAGAGCAGCCCCGATTCTTCACTTCTCAGGTCCCCTGCCTGCAGTCTTGGTCCCTCTCTCCTGCCGAGGGCCCCCAGAGCAAGCAGCTTGGAATGGGGGCAACCCGAGCAGGCTTTCTCCCGAACCGTCGCCTCAGCTAATGAGGAGGGAGAGTTCCTGAAGTACTAAGGCTCTTGTGCACATCGCTGTATCGCTGTGGGGCTCAGGTAAGTATAATTGGGGGGGGGGGGGGGCTGCTGCACAGAGAAGGTCCCCTCTGCCGAGTGCCCCCAGAGCAAGTATCTTGAAATGGGGGTGCCCAAGCAGGCTTGCTCCAGAGCCACTGCTCTGTGCGTCCATGCAGCGCCACTCTCTTCTCATTAGATTACTGGATGTGATTGACATTGGCTGAGAGTGCAGCTCCTGCTGCTGCCTCAGCCAATGAGGAGGGAGAGTCCCTGGAGAACCAAGGCTCATGTAAGTATTAATGGGGGCTGCTTCACAGAAAAGGTCCCTCCTGCTGAGTGCCCCCAGAGCAAGCAGATTAGAATTGGGGCACCCGAGCCGCTGCTCTGCGTGCCCATTCACACACAGAGCCACGGCTTGCCCCCCCCTCTCTCTTCTCATTGGCTCTCTGGCTGTGATTGACATTGGCTGAGAGTCTAAACCACTGAGGAGGGAGAGTCCCCAGAGAGACAAGCCTCTCATGTACATCGCTGGATTGCAAAAGGGCTCAGGTAAGTATTAGGGGTGGGGTTGCTGCACAGTAGAGGTTTTTTACCTTTATGCATAGAATACATGAAGGTAACACACCTTGTGCCCTTAGAGCCACTTTAACAGCACCCATCATTGGAAACACCTAAACTCAACTATTTAGAAAGGTGAGGTGTCAACACCATTCTGCCCATATAATAGGTGTGATGGTCAGGTGTCCACATTCTTGGTCAAGTAGTTTATTTACACTATATTGCCAAAAATTGGGACACCTGCCTTTACACGCACATGAACTTTAATGGCATCCCAGTCTTGGTCCGTAGGGTTCAATATTGAGTTGGCCCACCCTTTGCAGCTATAACAGCTTCAACTCTTCTGGGAAGGCTGTCCACAAGGTTTAGGAGTGTGTCTATGGGAATGTTTGGCCATTCTTCCAGAAGCGCATTTGTGAGGTCAGGCACTGATGTTGGACAAGAAGGCCTGTCTCGCAGACTCCGCTCTAATTCATCCCAAAAGTGTTCTATTGGGTTGAAGTCGGGGCTCTGTGCAGGCCAGTCAAGTCCCTCCACCTCAAACTTGCTTGTCCACACTATATTGCCACAAGTATTGGGCCACCCCTCCAAATCATTTGGGGGAAGGGAGATTATGGTTTGGGGTTGTTTTTCAGGGGTTGGGCCTCTTAGTTCCAGTGTAGGGAACTCTTAGGGCGTCAGCATATCAAGACATTTTGGACAATTTCATGCTCCCAACATTGTAGGAACAGTTTGGGGACGGCCCCTTCCTGTTCCAACATGACTGCGCACCAGTGCACAAAGCAAGGTCTATAAAGACAAGGATGAGGGTGGAGGAACTTGACTGGCCTACCCAGAGACCTGACCTCAAACCCGATAGAAGTCCTTTGGGATGAATTAGAGCGGAGACTGCGAGCCAGGCCTTCTAATCCAATGTCAGTGCCTGACCTCACCAATGCGCTTCTGGAAGAATGCTCAAACATTCCCATAGACACACTCCTAAACCTTGTGGACAGCCTTCCCAGAAGAGTTGAAGCTGTTATAGCTGCAAAGGGTGGGCCAACTCAATATTAAACCCTACGGACTAAAGACTGGGATGCCATTAAAGTTAATGTGCGTGCAAAGGCAGGCGTCCCAATACTTTTGACAATTTAGTGTATCTGTAGATATGAGTAGCCTACGGATAGCTAAAGTTTTAAACCAATTTGAAGTCTCACTCGGCGCAGTAAATTTACAAGTGAAAAATTTTGTTTTCCTATAATATTAAATGCTTAACTCAGTAAACCCACAGACTATAGTGTGGATGTTTCTTCCAATTAGGCCTTTCCTGTTGTATTACGATATTCCCCCCGTAACACAGAGAGAATTCTAGCCACAAGAATCTATCAACGCCCTCTCTGCTAACTACAGAGAATACTTCATTTAAAGCCCTCACAACTCCTTCTTATCTGTTCCTTTCTGAAGAGTTTGATTATGAATAATACATATCTGCACAGCATGAAATATTCAACTCATGTTCTTTCATTCCAGTTCAGTCTAGCAAACAAAGAAATCAGCTGTTTGAGCAGAAAAAAGGCACTAGCTACGGGGATACAGATCTGCCACCACTGGTAATAGCTTCTTCCTAACGGACTGGACAGATCAATAGCGCAGCAGCCTCCCAGGACATCATGCGGTCAGTGGAACTCTGCATGCAGTGTTTTTAATCATGACATAAAAAAAAAACTTACTACAAAAGGTATTAACATGCTATAGGAGAATGCTACCTTGTTAAAATGTTTGAATGGCCTAATTACTAATCAAGCAGTTTTCTAACTCAGTGTTTCTCAACAAATTACCGGTAGTTAATTCTGAAATATCCCAATTAACGAAAACCCGTTTAATTTTTCCGAATATTCGTAAATTTGAAAAATTCGGAAATTCGGAAATCCGAAAACTTGAAAATTCAAATATCTGAAATAATAACTGACTAATAATAACTTAACCTATTACTAACTATTAAATTATAGGTATTGGAACTTCCTTTCAAATGTGGCTGTTAGTGAACGAATACGAATTTTTACTGAAGTTACGAATTATCTGAAATAACGAATGCCGTATCTAAACGAATGGAACACAATGAATTAATAATAATACATAATAATAATAATAATTAAAACTTGTTATTATTATTTATTATTAATTTGTTCTGTTCCATTTGCTTAGATACGGCATTCGATATTTTGGATAATTCGTAGCTTCGGATAAATTCGTGTTCGTTACGTTCACTAACAGCCAAATTTGAAAGGAAGTTCCAATACCTATAATTTATTACAGGGATATGCAATTAGTGGACCTCCAGCTGTTGCAAAACTGCAAGTCCCATCATGCCTCTGCCTCTGGGTGTCATGTTTGTGGCTGACAGAGTCTTGCTATGCCTCATGGGACTTGTAGTTCTGCAACAGCTGGAGGTCCGCTAATTGCATATCCCTGAGTTATTATTAGTTAGTTAGTTGTTCTTTCAAATTTTTGGATTTTCTTTCCCATTTTCAGATTTTCAAATTTACGAATTTTCCAATTTACCAATTTTTGAATTAACCGATTTTCGAATTTACAAATTTACAAACTTACTAATTTACGAATTTTCTAATTTACGAATTACCAATTTACAAATTTTCTGATTTACAAATTTTCTAATTTATAAATTTTCTAATTTACCAATTTACCAATTTACGAATTTTCTAATTTATGAATTTTCTAATTTACCAATTTACCAATTTTCTAATTTACGAATTTTCCAATTGACCAATTGACCAATTTACCAATTTTCGAATTTACCAATTTTCTAACTTATCTATTTACGAATTTATAAATTTAACAATTTTAGAATTTTCGAATTTACCAATTTATTAATTGCGATCATAACAAATGACCCGAAAAACGAAAAAAATAAAACGAATGAAACAAAAACAAATTTCATTTTTTTTGGCAGTGCACATGTCTAATGCAAAGTCATGCACTGGGGCTCCTACAAGCCTGCCCCAATGCACTTACCTATTCTCAAGAATTAAAATATAAATGTTTGCTAGAATTAAACATATATTTATTAGTACTTTCAATAAAAATCCATTTTAAACAATAGGAATACATGGGGGGCTGTCTTTAATGCAGGGCAAAGGGGTCTGCTGCCCCGGGCCCAGTCATATTTCTAGTTGGTGCGTCTATCATCTGACCCATAAAATTGTCCTGCAAGACATTTATTAACTGGCGAGCCTTAGATGAATGCGCGGTTCCCTCCGCCCAGTCTATGTCTGTATAATTAAAATCCCCCATTATGATAACACTTCCCATCCTTGCTGCTAATCCAAATTGTGATAGGAGGTCCACCTCCCCCTCCTCCCTCAGGTTAGGGGGCCTGTAGGATACTCCTGGTATTATTTTCCCTTTAGCTTCATCCCTTTGGAACTCTACCCATAAGGATTCCACCTCCTCCCTAGCTCCCTCAGTGATGTCATCTCTCACATTCACTTGTACATTATTCTTGATATATAGGCATACCCCTCCCCCTTCTTTACCCTCTCTATTGCTGCGATAAAGGGTATACCCTTGAATGGATGCCAGCCAATCATGAGAGCTGTTGAACCAGGTCTCTGAAATTCCCACAAAATCCAAATCTTCCCCGTACAACAGTATCTCTAGTTCACCCATCTTGTACGCCAGGCTCCTGGCGTTGGTGAACATGCCACATAGTTTAGACCGGTTGCACACTATCCTGTTATCGTGTTTTCCTGAGATTGCAACTAGGACTTGTTATTATATTTACCTTGGGTTTATGTGCTTAAGTCAACCTATCACTAATAACCTCAATACTACCCTGTGGACTATGTTCCACGCTGGCTATCTCTACCTCTGGACCCTCCTGCCTTCGCCTAGTTTAAAAACCCCTCAAACTTTTTGACCATCTTTTCTCCCAGCGCATCTGCACCCTCCTCATTTAGGTGCAGTCCATCCCTTCTATAGTACTGGTGACTGTCTAAGAAATCAGCCCAGTCCTCCAGGAACCCAAACCCCTCCTTACTACACCAGCTCCTCAGCTACTTGTTTACTTCCCTAATCTCCCTCTGCCTTTCTGGTGTGGCTCGATATACCGGTAGTATTCCTGAGAATACTACCTTGGAGGTCCTATTCCTCAACTTAGCTTCCAAGTCCTTAAAATCGTTCTTTAGGACACTCTATCTGCCTCTGACTTTGTCATTGACAGCTGGGTCTTCCCCAGCCCCTCCCAGTAATCTGTCCATCAGATCCGTGATTTGCCGAACCCGAGCACCTGGTAGACAGCATACAGTTTGGCGTTTCAGGTCTTTGTCACAGATTGCCCTCTCTGTCCTTCTAAGAATTGAGTCCCCTACCACCAGAAACTGTCTATCCTTTCCTTTCGCTACCCCCCCACCCTCACTGGAGGAGTTCTTCCCCTGGCAGATAGGAGAGTGCCTCAGCTCCAGCAGTGCTGGTCCCTGACTGGTTTCACCAATGTCACTCAATGGAGCGTGCTTGTTGGGATGCTCCAGCCCAGGATCGGCCTCCCTGGCACTTCCCCCTCTATCCTTCCTGACTGTCACCCATCTACTCTTTTCTGGTGCCTGCACCTCTTTGTCTCCACCCACCTCTGTGCTGGCCCCTGCCGACACCTACCGTGTACGTTCCTGGCTCTCCTTTAGTATGGAAGGACTTCTCAGTGCTGACAGTTGCTTCCCTAGATCAGTGTTTCTCAACTCCGGTGCACTCGCAGACCCATGTGCACTCGCAGACAACGTGCACTCTTAGACCACTTGCACTCACAGCCTAAGTGCAATCGCAGCCCAGTGCACTCGCAGCCTACGTGCACTAGAAGACCACGTGCACTTGTAGACCACGTGCAAACGCAGCCAGCATGCACTTGTAGGCCACTTGCACTTGCAGACCCACGTGCACTCTCAGACCCACTTGCACTCGCAGCCACCATGCACTAGCAGACCACGTGCACTCGTAGACCACGCGCAAACACAGCCAGCATGCATTTGCAGACAACGTGCACTCGCAGACAACGTGCACTCGCAGACCACTTGCTCTCGCAGACCACTCGCAGACAACATATACACAATACACAAGTATGCACAATACACAGGTAGTACTCATCCACACAATACTCAGACAACACTCAGGTACTCACACTACACAGGTACTTTGAACCCTGTTATAACCTTCTGTTTTCAACTCACCACTTAGTCCAGTTCCACTTGGTCTAAGTTCCAGCAGGCTCAAAATGAGTTCTACAGAATGTTATATAGGCCTCAAGTACCTGTGACCAATTAATCACTCCCCTTAATTAGTAGGCTGAAGGAAGGAAAGAAAAAAAAAAGGCTGTTTAAAAAGTGAAAGAGAGGGTGTTAAAAAAGCTGCAAGGAAACCCCCACCCAAAAAAAAACCCACCTAAAAATGCAACACAGCAATCAACAGCAGTCAAAAGCAAAACTTGTTCACACTCTCCACTCCACTTGTTGTAAACTTTAATGCTAAGCCCTGGTCTACAAACAAGAGCCAATCAAGGTAGGCCCACCTTCAATGATCATTGAAATAGCCAGTAGTTTCAGTTGTGAGCCTGGGATTGCTAAAGCTTTGGAACATCAGAGAGGAGATTTAGTGATGTTGTTTTATATAATTCATTCATGTTTAATGATCACATTAAGACCAAAGCTGCAGTAAACTTGTAAAATGGAGAAATGTTTATATATATTGTTGGGTTCAGCTTCTCAAGTGGCTTCAGCTTCAAGTAGAGAGTTGTAAGAGAGGTAATCCAAGCAGCATGTAAGGTCAAGGGCTTCCTGCCTATGTTCATTGGTCAGCATGTACAACAAAACAAAAGGATTCCCACGCAGGGGCAGGAAACACAGTCCCAAAACAAAAGTCCAGCAAAACAATTGCAAGCCTCCTAGCTTATAATTAGGCATGTTCCATCACAGCCTGCTTGTCTCTTTTCTCAGCACCACCACTGGTTAACCCAGGAAAGACCAAATAGAACCTAAGTGGGGAGCAAGGTGTGGCCAGTGCTTAACCCCTTGTTGCCTACAGACCTCTCACTACCACCCATTTACCTTCAGAACTTTAAGGCTGGGTTCACGCTCTGGCTCACAGCATGGAGACTCAGATCTTTTGGTTTACCCGGGTGCTACAAGGGTCAGTTATCGTTGGAGTGTATCTGCCACATAGAATCTTAGGCTGGGTTCAAACCAGTGTGAATTGTATGCGGATTTCCCCGCATCCAATTTGCATAGCAGGAGATTGTGACTGGCTCCCTATGGAGCCGGTTCACACATCTCCGCAGCAGCTCTGGTGCGAATTGCAAAGGACCCCTGTGCGTCTTTTGGTTAATTTCAGGTCCCAATTTAGCCCAACATTCGGGCTGAAATCGGACCTGAAATGGCGAATGGAGATGCACGGGTGATGGAACATGCCTGCAGGGACTGGAGTAGACCCAGTGAGGTACATTTATTAGCCAGGAGGCTTGCAATTGTTTTGCTGAACCAAAAGACGCACAGGGCTCCTGTAAAATGCGCACTTGAGATGCTGCAGAGATGTGTGAACCGGCTCCATAGAGAACCAGTCACAATCTCCTGCTATGCAAATTGGATGTGGGGAAACCTGCATCCAATTCGCACTGGTGTGCACCCAGCCTAAGATTCTATGTGGCAGATACACTCCATCGATAACTGACCTCTGTAGCACCTGGGTAAACCAAACTATCTGAGCCTTCGCATAAGTGACATAGAAGACTTTCCTGAACCCACTTTAGTACAGTGAAAGATCACCTTCTGAGAACACCCTGTCAGCGTACCACTGAAGCTTCTAGATCACATCCCACTTTCCTCAAGCATGCACATTCCAAGAGGCCCAAGCTCTCTAGCTCTTAATTCCATGGGCAAGGTCTTCTAAACAAGACCACACTGCCTGCTGATTTGGATTGGTCCTTTCCCCAAAACAAGGGTTAAAATGACCCTTCTAGAATTGTTCTCAGTCTTTTTGTTAAAGCTTGGTCCAACCCTTGGGTTGCAAACTTCCCAGGGATTGGTTAGTTTACCAAACGGACTGAGCTCCCTAAATCACGCCAGTGTTAAAGCATTCTAAAGCTTACAGCGCCAACAGAGTCTTGCAGATAGCATGACACTATCTTTATACATACATACTGTATATGCAAATTAAGGTAGACAGCACCAGCAAATAAAATAGTTATCTATGCACATAATTAGGTGGGTTCCCAGAAAAAAACAATTGCAAAAAAACCCAACAATGTCACTGATTAAGTGTTTTCCGGATCTGGAACCTCTGCAAGACTGTCTACGCTTCCTAGCTTTGTGGGTGTTGATTTTATCTGGAAGACTTTTTTTGGTGTAGGTTTCATGGTCACAATTAACACCCAAGGACCAATTTTTCTGCACCTGTTTCACAGGTGCATCTCATTGCAATTTTTGACAGCAAGGCCAATTCTTGCTTTCATGAAGTGTACCTCTATAGGGTTATGGTGTGAAGGCTCTATCGACACCCAAAGACCAATTTTTTCACACTTGTTACTTCTATCCAAAGTCACAAAACAGACACCAGAATTTAACAAATAAATCTCTAATCTTGTTCCGAGTGCACTAAATTGTGGCCTCATCTTACAAACTGCCCCCCCCCCCCCCCCAAGCCGTTGTTTATAAAATAAAGAAAGCTTGCAGGGAAAATTTCATTTTTTTGCCTTTATAAATGTAATTTTTGCTGCAGCAGGTTCTATACATGGTGCAGCAAGGTTCTATACATGGCACAGATGTGCCACTTTATGGGCAGACTAGGGGAACCCCCACAGGGACTATATTTAAGGGAATTTTTCATTTTTATTGTTTCACTTTAAGCATCAATAAATCACTGCTCATTTAAGATTGATGTTTTTTACAGACTTTTTTTCATTGATGTATGTCTTCCAGGGCAGTCCTCAGGCCGCCATACCCTTTGTATGAACAATAACTTGCATCTAAGCACTCAAAATGGACACATTTGTTTTTTCCGGTTCGGGTCCCATAGACTTCAATACGGTTCTTTATTCGACTACGAACCTTTCACGATGTTCTAAAGTTCTGGCGCGAACCCGAAACCGGGGGTATTCGGCCCATCTCTAGTTCTAACTAGCTTCCATATATACAACACATAAGATACTAAAGAGGTGCAACCCTTACATATAGCAAACCCTTATAGCTCACAAATAAAATGGGGAATCTTAGTTCATATACGGTATATTGCAATAAATGTTCAAGTTGGCCAAGTGCATCAAAGCAATGGTGATGGCCAGGGAGGTTTTATTGAAATTACCCTCAATGTTTACCTAGTGAACTGCTTAGGTGAAACATGCTAAAAAAAATGAAATTTTGTTGTCTTTTATTTTATTTTATTATTTTCTCTGTTTTATTTTATTATTTTCATTTTTATTTTTTTGTAACAAAGCTTTGTATGCAATCACCTTGTCAGAGCTGACAGATTGATCAATGGTTTCAAAGTCATATCACCGCCAATGCATTTCTTTTTGGTCAAACTCTGTGTTCGCCTAGAGACAAATATTTTTAAAAAAGAGACAACCCAGTTAAAAACAAAACAAAAAAATCATTATAATTATTAATATTAATCAAAACATGAACAGCGCTGTTTTGTTTTAAATACATTGTTGGGGATTTATTTTGAATATTTGCTTGGGTGGAAATATAAGTATACAGTGCTGGATGGTTATTTAATCATTTTTTTCACATACTATTTCTTTTGCATTGCTGAATTAACGATATTTATTATTTGGTGTTTTGTTATTATAATTATTATTATTATTATTATTATTAATAATAATAATAAACACAAATTCTGCCACGCTAATAATTATATAAGCCACATTAATAAAGTAAAAAACGTATGTAAAAAAAAATATAAATATAAGTCTGTTTAAAACGTGCATAGATGAAAACAACAGTCCCAATCAAAAGTGACATCCACCACTGTAAAAGGAATAGTGTCAGAAAGCTTCTCGATTCATCAGATGGACTCGACCCGGAATCTATAGACTCTATTACGGAGTCAGATAGGCCTGCAAACAATATCCTAGCGTTCTGTGCTGAGAGCCAGATGGTTACATCTGATCCTCATGATACCTCCAAGTTCCTCAGGATTATATTGGATTTATATGGCCAAGATGATGGTACAAGATTCCTCACAGAATCAAAACAGATAAGTCCACATAGTGTGAATCCATAAAACACATTTATTAAAAGTAAAGTGCAGGACTACTCGCTTTGAAGATCATAAAAACAGTGCTGTGTTTACAAAACATAGTAGTAAATGAGCCTAAATATTCCAGAGATTTCATGCAAGCGTGGCAACATCACGTGCATTAGCTCAGTCCAATGCGTTTCGTCATAATTTACATAATCGGGGGTATTATTATTATATATTTTGCTTTGGTATTAATTCTATAATAATCATCAATAATATTTATAGGGATATTAGGGATTAGGGTTTCTCTGTTCCTCAATGTCTAACATCGTGTTTGCAGCAAATAAGAGGACAAGTCTCGGGAGCCATTTAAAGCCCATTGCACCCTGGTAAAACTACCAAAATCACGTACTTTACTCATTCCATTGCATTTAGCCTAAAACACCCTAATTTTCGGTAACTTTCAGTAAAACAAAACCACACAATTCCACTGATCTCTACATATCTTAGGGAAACAGAGAATCTGACTGGGTAAACATTTTAGGGAATCTGGTCCAAAGTTCACAACATTTTTGGTGAACCACTGTGAAGTCTATAGGGTGGGGATTTTTTTAAATTCAATTCTGGTTCTTTCTAAGGCTAATAAGCAACCTACTTTTTTTTTTTAAAGAAACCTATTTAACAAAAAAAAATGCTTGAGAAGCCAGTCTGTGTGGAGATCATCATTGCCCCCCCAAAAATATTACAAAAATAATAAAATAGAAACAGTGGAGAATATTTACTAAAACTGTAGCGCTCTGCAATCTGGGGCAGCTGGTAATGGTAGCCAATGAGCTTCTAACTTCAGCTTGTTCAATTAAGCTTTACCAAAAGAAAAAAAAAAGCTTGGAGCTGATTGGTTTCTATGCAGAACTGCGCCAGATTTTGCACTCTCCAGTTTTAGTCAATCTCCCCCAGTATCTCTCCTTAAGGCTGCTTTCACACTGGGGCAGTAGGGGGCCTCGGCGGTAAAACAGCGCTATTTTTAGCGCTGCTTTACCGCGGTATGCGGCCGCTAGCGGTGCGGTTTTACTCCCCCGCTGGCGGCCGAAAAAGGGTTAAAACCGCTCTCATAGTGCGGCTATAGCCGCGGTATTGCCGCGGTATAGCCGCGCTGTCCCATTGATTTCAATGGGCAGGAGCGGTTTAGGAGCGGTGAATACACCGCTCCTTCACCGCTCCAAAGATGCGGCTTGCAGGAGTTTTTTTCTTCTCCTGCCAGCGCACCGCTTCAGTGTGAAAGCCCTCGGGCTTTCACACTGAACAAACAGCAGCGGCTGTTTTGGGTCGGTTTGCAGGCGGTATTTTTAGCGCAATAACGCCTGCAAACCGCCCCAGTGTGAAAAGGGTCTTACACACATTGAAAATATGGCTGTTCGGAGTCCACCCTTATATTAAAAGGTGGCAGGGTTATCCATCCCTTCATTATTGGCTCTTGTGACTTGGCTGACCAGGCGGAAAGGCCAATAAGGTTGTTCCTCATTTCTGGCAGTGAGCTTGTTTTTGGCCAAAAGTCTATAATTCACAAACATTGTGAATCCCAGAGAGTTATTGCGAATGCATTGTAGCAGCGAACCCAAATCTCATCCCTAGCCACTTCACGCCCGCGCTATAGCCAAAGACGGTTACAGCGCGGGCTTAAAATGCGGTAGGACTCAGTCCACTTTGGACTCAGCTGATCACAGATCGGGGTAAGGGGCCTTGGTTTTTGCAAGTCATGTCGGAACAGGAAGGAGCCGTCCCCAAACTGTTCCCACAAAGTTGGGAGCATGAAATTGTCCAAAATGTCTTGGTATACTGACGCCTTAATATTTCCCTTCACTGGAACTAAGGGGCCAAGCCCAACCCCTGAAAAACAACCCCACACCATAATCCCCCCTCCACCAAATGATTTGAGCCAGTGCGCAAAGCAAGGTCCATTAAGCCATGGATGAGCGAGTTTGGGGTGGAGGAACTTGACTGGCCTGCACGGAGTCCTGACCTCAACTCGATAGAACATCTTGGAGATGAATTAGAGTGGAGACTGCAAGCCAGGCCTTCTCGTCCAACATCAGTGCCTGACCTCACAAATGCGCTTCTGGAAGAATGGTCAAACATTCCCATAGACACACTCCTAAACCTTGTGGACGGCCTTCCCACAAGAGTTGAAGCTGTTTTAGCTGCAAAGGGTGGGCCAACTCAATATTGAACCCTACGGACTAATACTGGGATGCCATTAAAGTTCATGTGCGTGTAAAGGCAGGCGTCCCAATACTTTAGACAATATAGTGTGTGTATATGAATACATATATTTTGTTTGGGCACGACTTTGCACGTCTGCGCAATTGTCAGTTAAAGTGACGCAGTGCCGTATCACAAAAAATGCCCTGGTCAGGAAGGGTCCAAATCCTTCCGCGGCTGAAGTGGTTAACTAATATTTCAATGGCCATTTGTGTTTACAGTTTATTTCTGTACCCAACTCCTGATGAATGGCATAAGCCATGAAACGCGTCAAGTTTTCTTGGGGGTGCTCAGTCAAGTCTGGCTCATTACCTACTTATTGGCCCATATATACCTTTATATATTTAGAGTTTATCGGGTAATATGTAATTATCAATGTGTATGTGTATCTTCCCTTGTTTTTTTTATAGCAGCTCTGTTTCATATGATGTACCAATGTTATGACCACAATATGTATTTCATAATTGAATTTATCAATGTATTTGTATTTGCATTTGATTAATAAAACATTTATATACAAATGATCTATGTAATATCTGTATTAGTGACGTTCCTCATTCAAAGTGCCACTCATTTCCTTTCCTGTTTTATATATATGATAGGGATGGAGGTTCTGTCTCTATGGTGTTTGGCGGGTCATTTCTCTCTTTTTCTTCACACGAAGGAGGTAAAACCTTCCGGAGCCGAAGTGGTTATTTTAGGAGTTACACCAAAATGTCTCCAATCAATGGCTCTAAATGATGGTTCTTCTTCATCCAATATTATATTTCTCATTCTCTACAGATGACATACATATAAATATTCCTTTCACCTTTCAAAATTTAATATTAATCTCATCAATATTTCAAGACAAACTGAGAGGGAAATGCAAAGCTGATTTTTTATTTTTTTTATTTTTAACAATAATAACTCTTCACAGATCCTAAAATAAAAATTTTTTTTACAAAGCTGCCTTATATCAATGAGCTGCTAATAAACTTTATAATTTTGGAGCAACAATCAGGGCAGCCCGGGTTTATTTCCCCATAAAAAAAAAAAAGAGGGACAGCCTCGGCAGGGAAAAAACTTAATAAAAACAGTTGTCACCAGAACAGATGTCCTCGTTCGAAAATTTCCCTGCTACCAGCACAAAAATGTGGGTTTTCCAATCTCTTCCTGTACCGGAGGCAATGGTTTCCAAGGCAAATTTAGGTGATGAATATCCCCAGGGAGGACACAACAATAAAACATGACAGAGGTTCTAATCCCCCTGCACTCCATCCATGCTTGCTTTAACTACACTTTGGGGTGTATTAATTAAAAAAAAAAAAAAAAAATTACATAGCAATTCAGCCAGTGAAAGTGGCTGGGCATTTGTTCTGTAAAAAAAAAAAAAAAAAAGAATGTTTTTAGGGTATTTTCCTGTGCTAGACGAATGTTTTTTAATGATTTAAAATGGAAAATAACGGATTTGGTCACTAGATGGTGCTAAGTATCATAACAACTTCTTGTGATACCACCATCTGGTGGCTAAATGCAGTATTTTCCATATTAAATCAATGAAAAACATTTCTCCTGCACAAGAAATAGCCTAATAACGTTCAACATTTTTTTACCTCATTCACCCACAATGAATGTTCATGCATTTTTACTGGGTGGTGCAATTTTTAAATCTATAAATCCACCCCTTTAACTTTCTGGGAGAATAAGCTGCTCCTCAATATGTAAGATTTGGAGCTTACATAGCAGAGTACCAATCCTGTGACAGCATTGGCTGCCTAATAGGCCAATTACTTAGCTCAAATGCTGTTAGGTGGGAGAAAGAAGATATAGTCACATGCTCTCCTGTACCTGGAAGTACTGGGTGTTCCTGTTTACCTGTTATGACACTTCCATAATCCCTGCCAGGACTTCCAGAATTCCTTCCAGTACTTCCAATGGCACACACAGAATCCCTGCCAATGCCGCCAATAGTACCCACAGAATCCATGTCAGAACTTTCAGAATTCCTTCCAGTACTTCCAATGGTACCCACAGAATCCCTGCCAATACCTCCAATGGTACCTACAAAACCCATGCCAATACATCCAATGGTACCCACAGAACCCATGCCAATACCTCCAATGGTACACACAGAATCCCTGCCAATACCTCCAATGGTACCCACAGAATCCCTGCCAATACCTCCAATGGTACACACATAATCCCTGTCAGGACTTCCATAATTCCTTCCAGTACTACCAATGGTACCCACATAATCCCTGCCAATACCTACAATGGTACTCTCAGAATCCCTGTCAGAACTTCTATAATTCCTTCCAGTACTTGCAATGGTACCCACAGAATCCCTGCCAATACCTCCAATGTTACCCACAGAACCCATGGCAATACCTCCAATGGTACCCACAGAACCCATGCCAATACATCCAGTGGTACTTACAGAATCCCTGCTATTTCCTCCAATTGTACTCACAAAATCCCTGTCAGGACTTCCAGAATTCCTTCCAGTACTTCCAATGGTAACCACAGAATCCCTGCCAATGCCTCCAATGGTACCCACAGAACCCATGCCAATACCTCCAATGGTACACACAGAATCCCTGCCAATACCTCCAATGGTACCCACAGAACCCATGCCAATACCTCCAATGGTACCCACAGAACCCCTGCTAATACCTCCAATGGTACTTACAGAATCCCTACTATTTCCTCAAATGGTACTCCCAGAATCACTGTCAGGACTTCCAGAATTCCTTCTAGTACTTCCAATGTTACCCACAGAATCCCTGCCAATACCTCCAATGGTACTCCCAGAATCCCCGTCAGAACTTCCAGAATTCCTTCCAGTACTTCCAATGGTACCCACTGAATCCCTGCCAATACCTCCAATGGTACTCACAGAATCCCTGTCAGAACTTCCAGAATTCCTTCCAGTACTTCCAATGGTACCCACAGAGCTCATGCCAATACCTTCAATGGTACCCACAGAACCTATGCCAATACCTCCAATGGTGCACACAGAATCCCTGCCAATACCTCCAATGGTACCCACAGAACCTATGCCAATACCTCCAATGGTGCACACAGAATCCCTGCCAATACCTCCAATGGTAACCACAAAACCCATGCCAATACCTCCAATGATACCCACAGAATCCCTGCTAAGACCTCCAATGGTACTTACAGAATCCCTACTATTTCCTCGAATGGTACTCCCAGAATCCCTGTCAGGACTTCCAGAATTCCTTCCAATACGTCCAATGGTACCCACAGAATCCCTGCCAATACCTCCAAAGGTACTCACAGAATCTCTGTCAGAACTTCCAGAATTCCTTCCAGAACTTCCAATGGTACCCACAGAGCCCATGCCAATACTTCCAATGGTACCCACAGAACCCATGCCAATACCTCCAATGGTGCACACAGAATCCCTGCCAATACCTCCAATGGTACCCACAGAACCTATGCCAATACCTCCAATGGTGCACACAGAATCCCTGCCAATACCTCCAATGGTACACACAGAATCCCTGCCAATACCTCCAATACCAGACACAGAATCCCTATCAGGACTTCCAGAGTTCCCTGAAACAATACTGGACATGTCCTCTGACCAAAAGTGTACCTAAAGGGTAAGTCCAACTTTCATAAAAAAGGAAAAGCAGAACTAACTTGAAATATGATGGCCACCCCCCCAGACCTCATTGCACATAATGACCCCATGCTGCTGGGGTAGCAGCCCATACATTGTGCACTGCAATACACAGGCCTAGAGTTGAGTACGATGGTCCCAATGGCAAGCTGAGGCAGATTTGACGAGAGGGCCAAGAAGTGCCAGGCACCCCTGAAGGTGACAACAGGGAATGCTAGGTTCGAATATACACGGGTGCTGTTTAGGCAGATCTGCTGGAAGCTGCTTGCAGCACAGTGGAACTGGATAGCTGTCAAGACAGATGTCAGGACCTCCATAACCCCTGGAGATGTATCGGAACCAGGGCAGCGACCTCTTGCGGCAACGCGCCATTGGTGCATGCGTAGTAAGCCCTGGACTCTTACATCATCCCTAGCGCCCAGTAATCAGAATTACATTTTTTAAACCCAACATCAGAAACCTAATTTCAGCATGGCTGGTACGGGTTACTGAAATATGTTTTTTATTTTCCATTAAGTGAGAACATATGTCTTGTCTACTATAACGATAAGCGGGCTTTACAGAGCGATCCATGAATTTCTCAACTGACTACATTAAAATTATATGTATTAATCAATTTCCTGAAGTTCACACAATGTTATAAGTTATATTTCATAATTAATGCAATTGCGAAAGTAATTTTTATTTCAGCACATTTTTCACATTTTTCACATACTATCCTGTCGGCACCTTCCCCCGAAACAGAGGTCATCGAGATAACGAGCCTTGTTAATGAAATACTTGGCAGCTGATCTGGAAAAAACAAATAGCTTGTTTGAGGAATGATTTAGTAAATAATGGTTTTCAGGTAGTAATCCATTTCAGCTCTATCACTGGATTGCAGAATATCATATATTTCAATGCTTAATCTTCCAGCACGCAACGTAAAACATAATTAAATGTATAAACAGGAAGAGAGGCTGAGGAATTGGCACTGAATCCAAACTGCAATTATTGTATAATATTTTACTGTATTCAGCATTCGGAATAATAATAGTACTACTACTACTACTACTACTACGACAACTACTACTATTAATAATATAATGATTATTGTTATTATGACAATGATTAATATTAATAATATAACAAAAACAACAATAACTATAATAATAGAAATAATAATAATAATTTTATTATATAATATTACATTTTTATGATTAATAGTAGAAGTAGTAATAGTAGGCTGTCCACAAGGTTTAGGAGTGTGTCTATGGGAATGTTTGACCATTCTTCCAGAAGAGCATTTGTGAGGTCAGGCACTGATGTTTGAGGGGAGAAGGCCTGGCTCGCAGTCCCAAAGGTGTTCTATCGGGTTGAAGTCAGACCTCTGTGCAGGCCAGTCAAGTTCCTCCGCCCCAAACTCGCTCATCCTTGTCTTTATTGACCTTTGTGTACTGGTCCAAATCATTTGGTGGAGGGGGGATTATGGTGTGGGGTTGTTTTTCAGGGGTTGGGCTTGGCCTCTTAGTTCCAGTGAAGGGAACTCTTAAGGCGTCAGCATACCAAGACATTTTGGACAATTTCGTGCTCCCAACTTTGTGGGAACAGTTTGGGGATGGCCCCTTCTTGTTCCAACGTGACTGCACAGCAGTGAACAAAGCAAGGTCCATAAAGACATGGATGAGCGCAGTGGCAGCTGGTGGGTTCTTCTTTTGGGGGGGCAGCAAACAAACAACACCCCCCTAGTGGCGTGGCACGGCACTGAAACAGCACCCCTCCGCCCGGGGGTGGTCCGTCACTTACCCGCTCGTGTGGTGGGCCTGTGGTGTCCTCTCCTGCTCTGCTGGAGTGCAGGCAGCGAGCAGCGGCTCCGGTGTCCACTCCTCCAGCTTTCTCGGCTGTGTCTCCTCTTCCGCCAAAGCACAAGGCATCCAATAGGATCGCCTGACACTTTGGCCATTCGGGAAACAGGTCTCATAGACCTGCCTCTGATTGGCGAGGAGGAACTTTAGTGTGATAATAACAAAAAATCATTATGGTCACACAACTGGGTGGCCTCAGAGCACAATGCTCTGCGCTCCAAGCTCACCCTTTTTTGAAGCCTATTATAGCCTCTGGCTCTAATCAGTTGCTTCAACCCCCCCCCCCCCCGCATTGGAATCCATGGTCCAACGCCACTGATATGTAGATCAGGGGGCCGGACGCATGGATAGGGGAGGCAGCGCCCGTGCACCCTCTATTGACGAGCCACCACTGGATGAGCGAGTTTGGGGTGGAGGAACTTGACTGGCCTGCCTTCAACCCAAAAAAACACCTTTGGGATGAACTAGAGCGCAGATTGTGAGCCAGGCCTTCTCGTCCAACATCAGTGCCTGACCTCACAAAATTTTCTTCTGGAAAAATAGTGAAAAATTCCCATAGACATACTCCTAAACCTTGTGGACGGCCTTCCCAGAAGAGTTGAAGCTGTTATAGCTGCAAAGGGTGGGCCAACTCAATATTGAACCCTACAGACTAAGACTGGGATTAAAGTTCATGTGCGTGTAAAGGCAGGCGTCCCAATACTTTTGGTAATATAGTGTATGATAATAGGGAGTGCACAAAACAGATATAAGAGTTTGGGGAAGACAATTAATTATCTTAATTGCTGTGACTCTCCTGAGGAAAGATACGGGGTCGATTTTCCACAATTGCAGTGCATTATGACTACGTGTGACACAAGAGAAATAGTTGCTGGAAAAGGGATGCGACATTAGGGGTCAAATGTACTCCAAGGTAGGGTGGAGACTGCATAGACCAGTGGAAAAAGAGGGCACTTAATTGCCACGTCCATAAATATTAACCACTTGCCGACCGCCTCACGCCTATATACGTGAGCAGAGCGGCACGGGCAGGCAAAATCACGTACCTGAAACGTGATTGCCTTCCCGCGGGTGGGGGGTCCGATCGGACCCCCCCCCGGTGCCAGCTGCGGTCGGCATTTGGCTGGGAGAGTTGGGAGACGAGGGGGAGGCCATCCGATCGTGGCCCCCCCCTCGCGATCGCTCCCAGCCAATGAGAAACATCCCCTGCCTCTGTATAGTACACAGAGGCAGAGGATGTGATGTCATCTCTCCTCGGCTCGGGAGTTTCCGTTCCAGCGCCGAGGGGAGATGACATGTAAGTGCACCAAACACACACACACACACAGTAGAACATGCCAGGCATACATTACACCCCCGATCCACAAACTGACACCAAGCAGGTTTTTTTTTTTTTTTTTTTCTGATTACTGCATAGTGTCAGTTTGTGACAGTTAGCAGTGTTAGGGTAGTGACTGTTACCCCCCTGTAGGTCTAGGGTACCCCCCTTACCCCCCCTAATAAAGTTTTAACCCCTTGATCACCCCCCCCTCACCAGTGTCGCTAAGCGATCATTTTTCTGATCGCTGTATTAGTGTCGCTGGTGACGCTAGTTAGGGACGTAAATATTTAGGTTCGCCATCAGCGTTTTATAGTGACAGGGACCCCCATATACTACCTAATAAATGTTTTAACCCCTTGATTGCCCCCTAGTTAACCCTTTCACCACTGATCACCATATAACCGTTACGGGTGACGCTGGTTAGTTCGTTTATTTTTTATAGTGTCAGGGCACCCGCCGTTTATTACCAAATAAAGGTTTAGCCCCCTGTAGGTCTAGGGTACCCCCCTTACCCCCCCTAATAAAGTTTTAACCCCTTGATCACCCCCTGTCGCCAGTGTCGCTAAGCGATCATTTTTCTGATCGCTGTATTAGTGTCGCTGGTGACGCTAGTTAGGGACGTAAATATTTAGGTTCGCCGTCAGTGTTTTATAGCGACAGGGACCCCCATATACTATCTAATAAATGTTTTAACCCCTTGATGGCCCCCTAGTTAACCCTTTTACCACTGATCACCTTATAACCGTTACGGGTGACGCTGGTTAGTTCGTTTATTTTTTATAGTGTCAGGGCACCCGCCGTTTATTACCGAAAAAAGGTTTAGCCCCCTGATCGCCCGGCGGTGATATGCGTCGCCCTAGGCAGCGTCAGATTAGCGCCAGTACCGCGAACACCCACGCACGCACCGTACACGCACCGTACACCTCCCTTAGTGGTATAGTATCTGAACGCATCAATATCTGATCCGATCAGATCTATACTAGCGTCCCCAGCAGTTTAGGGTTCCCAAAAACGCAGTGTTAGCGGGATCAGCCCAGATACCTGCTAGCACCTGCGTTTTGCCCCTCCTCCCGGCCCAGCCCAGTCCAGCCCACCCAAGTGCAGTATCGATCGATCACTGTCACTTTTTTTTTGTAGCGTTTTGGTGAACTGGCAAGCACCAGCGGCCTAGTACACCCCGGTCGTAGTCAAACCAGCACTGCAGTAACACTTGGTGACGTGGCGAGTCCCATAAGTGCAGTTCAAGCTGGTGAGGTGGCAAGCACAAGTAGTGTCCCGCTGCCACCAAAAAGACAAACACAGGCCCGTCGTGCCCATAATGCCCTTCCTGCTGCATTCGCCAATCCTAATTGGGAACCCACCGCTTCTGCAGCGCCCGTACTTCCCCCATTCACATCCCCAACCAAATGCAGTCGGCTGCATGAGAGGCATTTATATATCCTCCCAAGTACCCCTACCCAACGAACCCCCCCAAAAAAGATGTTGTGTCTGCAGCAAGCGCGGATATAGGCGTGACACTCACTATTATTGTCCCTCCTGTCCTGACAATCCTGGTCTTTGCATTGGTGAATGTTTTGAACGCTACCATTCACTAGTTGAGTATTAGCGTAGGGTACAGCATTCCACAGACTAGGCACACTTTCACAGGGTCTCCCAAGATGCCATCGCATTTTGAGAGACCCGAACCTGGAACCGGTTACAGTTATAAAAGTTACAGTTACAAAAAAAAAGTGTAAAAAAAAAAAAAAAACACAAACAAAAATAAAAAAAAAATAGTTGTCGTTTTATTGTTCTCTCTCTCTCTATTCTCTCTCTCTATTGTTCTGCTCTTTTTTACTGTATTCTATTCTGCAATGTTTTATTGTTATTATGTTTTATCATGTTTGCTTTTCAGGTATGCAATTTTTTATACTTTACCGTTTACTGTGCTTTATTGTTAACCATTTTTTTGTCTTCAGGTACACCATTCACGACTTTGACCAGAATGATGCCTGCAGGTTTAGGTATCATCTTGGTATCATTCTTTTTAGCCAGCGGTCGGCTTTCATGTAAAAGCAATCCTAGCGGCTAATTAGCCTCTAGACTGCTTTTACAAGCCGTGGGAGGGAATGCCCCCCCCCACCGTCTTCCGTGTTTTTCTCTGGCTCTCCTGTCTCAACAGGGAACCTGAGAATGCAGCCGGTGATTCAGCCAGCTGACCATAGAGCTGATCAGAGACCAGAGTGGCTCCAAACATCTCTATGGCCTAAGAAACCGGAAGCTACGAGCATTTTATGACTTAGATTTCGCCGGATGTAAATAGCGCCATTGGGAAATTGGGGAAGCATTTTATCACACCGATCTTGGTGTGGTCAGATGCTTTGAGGGCAGAGGAGAGATCTAGGGTCTAATAGACCCCAATTTTTTCAAAAAAGAGTACCTGTCACTACCTATTGCTATCATAGGGGATATTTACATTCCCTGAGATAACAATAAAAATGATTTTAAAAAAAAAAAATTAAAGGAACAGTTTAAAAATAAGATAAAAAAGCAAAAAAATAATAAAGAAAAAAATAAAATAAATAAAAAGCACCCCTGTCCCCCCTGCTCTCGCGCTAAGGCGAACGCAAGCGGCGGTCTGGCGTCAAATGTAAACAGCAATTGCACCATGCATGTGAGGTATCACCGCGAAGGTCAGATCGAGGGCAGTAATTTTAGCAGTAGACCTCCTCTGTAAATCTAAAGTGGTAACCTGTAAAGGCTTTTAAAGGCTTTTAAAAATGTATTAATTTTGTTGCCACTGCACGTTTGTGCGCAATTTTAAAGCATGTCATGTTTGGTATCCATGTACTCGGCCTAAGATCATCTTTTTTATTTCATCAAACATTTGGGCAATATAGTGTGTTTTAGTGCATTAAAATTTAAAAAAGTGTGTTTTTTCCCCAAAAAATGCGTTTGAAAATCGCTGCGCAAATACTGTGTGAAAAAAAAAAATGAAACACCCACCATTTTAATCTGTAGGGCATTTGCTTTAAAATAATATATAATGTTTGGGGGTTCAAAGTAATTTTCTTGCAAAAAAAAATAATTTTTTCATGTAATCAAAAAGTGTCAGAAAGGGCTTTGTCTTCAAGTGGTTAGAAGAGTGGGTGATGTGTGACATAAGCTTCTAAATGTTGTACATAAAATGCCAGGACAGTTCAAACCCCCCCCAAATGACCCCATTTTGGAAAGTAGACACCCCAAGCTATTTGCTGAGAGGCATGTCGAGTCCATGGAATATTTTATATTGTGACACAAGTAGCGGGAAAGAGACAAATTTTTTTTTTTTTTTTTGCACAAAGTTGTCACTAAATGTTATATTGCTCAAACATGCCATGGGAATATGTGAAATTACACCCCAAAATAAATTCTGTTGCTTCTCCTGAGTACGGGGATACCACATGTGTGGGACTTTTTGGGAGCCTAGCCGCGCACGGGACCCCGAAAACCAAGCACCGCCTTCAGGCTTTCTAAGGCCGTAAATTTTTGATTTCACTCTTCACTGCCTATCACAGTTTCGGAGGCCATGGAATGCCCAGGTGGCACAAACCCCCCCCCCCCAAATTACCCCATTTTGGAAAGTAGACACCCCAAGCTATTTGCTGAGAGGTATAGTGAGTATTTTGCAGACCTCACTTTTTGTCACAAAGTTTTGAAAATTGAAAAAAAAAAAAATTTTTTCTGGTCTTTCTTCATTTTCAAAAACAAATGAGAGCTGAAAAATACTCACCATGCCTCTCAGCAAATAGCTTGGGGTGTCTACTTTCCAAAATGGCGTCATTTGGGGGGGGGTTTGTGCCATCTTGGCATTTTATGGCCTTCAAAACTGTGATAGGTAGTGAGGAGTAAAATCAAAAATGTATGCCCTTAGAAATCCTGAAGGTGGTGCTGGGTTTTCGGGGCCCCGTACGCGGCTAGGCTCCCAAAAAGTGCCACACATGTGGTATCCCCGTACTCAGGAGAAGCAGCTGAATGTATTTTGGGGTGCAATTCCACATATGCCCATGGCCTGTGTGAGCAATATATCATTTAGTGACAACTTTTTGTAAATTTTTTTTTTTTTTTTTGTCATTATTCAATCACTTGGGACAAAAAAAAAATATTCAATGGGTTCAACATGCCTCTCAGCAATTTCCTTGGGGTGTCTACTTTCCAAAATGGGGTCATTTGGGGGGGGTTTGTACTGCCCTGCTATTTTAGCACCTCAAGAAATGACATAGGCAGTCATAAACTAAAAGCTGTGTAAATTCCAGAAAATGTACCCTAGTTTGTAGACGCTATAACTTTTGCGCAAACCAATAAATATACGCTTATTGACATTTTTTTTACCAAAGACATGTGGCCGAATACATTTTGGCCTAAATGTATGACTAAAATTTAGTTTATTAGATTTTTTTTATAACAAAAAGTAGAAAATATCATTTTTTTTCAAAATTTTCAGTCTTTTTCCGTTTATAGCGCAAAAAATAAAAACGGCAGAGGTGATCAAATACCATCAAAAGAAAGCTCTATTTGTGGGAAGAAAAGGACGCAAATTTCGTTTGGGTAGAGCATTGCATGACCGTGCAATTAGCAGTTAAAGCAACGCAGTGCCGAATTGTAAAAAGTGCTCTGGTCAGGAAGGGGGTAAATCCTTCCGGGGCTGAAGTGGTTAAGGAAAAGAGAGGGGTACTACTGGAAATACTACCAAAAAATCGGACTTTATAGGCCAGGAAACAATGGAGAAGGAAACAACGTAAATAATCATATTTATTGAAAAAATACAAAATACAGACATAATCTTCAAAAAGAGTAAAAACCATCATATATATGCATCTGTGTAATTTGTGCAGTGAGCCCTTGTGCGTCTACACGTTTCGCCATTAGGCTTCTTCAGGACACGACCAAGGTTCAAAGACGTAACAGAGAAGAGAACGAATCTCTCTATCTTAAATTGGAATTCGCTGTTATACATACCCACAACCTAGGTGAGCGATGAATTTTCAAAATTTTGAATAGTAGGTGAATTTAAAATTTTCTGAACAGGGGCAGGTGAAAGCCTACACTCCAAACATATATGAGGCCAGCAGAGCAACAATAATGTCCAACATATATGGGAAACAGACCCTTATTGGGATTCAGCAAAGCTCATGGCTAATAAAGCCTGAGCTAGCACGCTGTGCATGAAGGATAAACTATGAAAACGTGGCCCTGGGAGACAACTGGACGCTCATTGTTTCCTGGCCTGTAAAGTCCGATTTTTGGTAGTAATTCCAGTAGTACCCCTCTCTTTTCCTGCATAGACCAATGGAAGGGGCATTGACTTTTCAGAGCTTCGCATTGTGGCAGAGACATATTGACACCTTCAATACCGGGCACTTTCACCCGCTTCCTGGCCAGGCCAATTTTCAGCTTTCAGTGCTGTGACAATTTAAATGAGAATTGCGCGGTCATGCAACACTGTACCCAAACTAAATTGTTATCATTTTCTTCACACAACTAGAACTTTCTTTTGGGAGTATTTAAGCACCCCTGTGTTTTTTTTTTCTTTTCGCTAAATAAAGGAAAATATAAAGACTGAAAATTTAGAAAAAATAAAAACGTGTTTTTCTTAGTTTCTGTTATGAAATTTTGCAAATAAATAATCTTTCTTCATAAATTGAGGTCAAAATGTATTCTACTTCATTTCTTTTGTAAAAATAACACAAATCAGTGTATATTATTTAGTCTGTAGGAAAGTTATAGAGTCCACAAACTATGGGATATATATCTGAAAATCGATCAATCCTGATGTACTGATCTCATTTCTTGAGGCCCGAAAATGCCAGGACAGTACAGATACCCTCCAAATGACCCCTTTTGGGAAAGTAGACAGTCCAAGGTATTTGGTAAGAGGCATGGCGTGTTTTTTTTTAAGTTGTACTTTTTTGTCATAATCTTTTGGAAATTGAAGAAATAAAAAATAAACTAAAAATCGAAATTTGCAGTACAGCGTCATCATATAACGTATGTTGTGATGATCAGGGACACTGACTGGTGACAGTACGGAAAAAAAAATATTTAAAGTCAGAGTCTTCACTTGGAAATGTGATACCCTAACTACCAAGACCTGAGGTGTGCCTTGGCCTAGCTGGTCAGTACGCTTAAAAGAGGGCATACCCTGAATGTATGTGTAGCGCCCACCTACTTAGGTGTGTGCTAACTAGTTAGTGAAGGTTAGTGTTAGGTAAAAATTCCAGGCGTTACCCTGTTGGTTTAAGCTTGGTTGGGTTTATTTTGGTTGGGAGAAATGACAGAGTAGAATTGGGGGTGTTAAATATACAGTTTACTAAGAGGTGCCTTTCTTGTTGTTTTTTCCTTTGCATACTTGGAGCGGCTTCACCTCCCATCTAAAGGCTGCCCTACTCATAGACTGTTTGCATCTCACGGAGAGCGCATTGCTCAAAAGGACATTTCTCTAACAACATCAGAATATAATACGAACCATGTAACCTGCGCTATTTTGTTTTTCTTTGTGTGTAGAATTGGGGGTGTGACCACCTGCATTCTGTTGAGTGTGATGCCTTGTTCGTCCAGTGAGAGGTGCTGGAGGGCAGGTCAATTGGAAACAGGATACAGCTAGTTGTATGGGTCACCCTGAACCAATCATTAATTTTAGAATGGGCAGGGGCTTTCAGGTCTATATAAACTGTGGGTCACATGCTCAAAGGGAGTCTGGCTGATGGGAAAAGAATGGCAGAAGAAGACAGCATTTAGAGGCTGGTGCAGCTCAAGAGCTCTCCCCTCTGGGGAGGGGAACGTGCCATGTGGGGGAGGAGAAATGGAGGAGATAACAGGAGGAATCTGCAACGTTTAACAGGAGGAGACTGCTACTACCAACAGGAGGAAGACTGGGTGTTCAACATTCTGTGGCAAGCATGGACTGTTGACAAGGATTACAAGTGAATGGAAACCCAGGGAAACAGTATTTCCAAAGACTTTGGAAAATCCAATCAGTCAGCCTAAGAACTTTATTCAGAGATCGTTCTTTGTGCATAATTTGGAAGTGCTGTACAGTTGGGAAATAGTAGTAAACAGGAGGGAGAAGATATGCAGACCATTACAGGAACCAAAGTTATAAAGGCAGCTCATACTTCTTGAGGATCTACTCACATTCTATTCAGCGATGCACCAATGGAAAAGAATAAACTTTCACGTTTATTCGTTTAAGACTGTCGGCTGTGTCATCAGTTTAAGGGAGGCGGGTAATAGAACCACACTGGCGAAAAAGAACGAACTACCCAGCAGCTCCTACGGGGGTAGTGCGCTACATATGAATATGAAAATGAACAATGTGTATAAGCATATATGAAAGGTTTGGGGGAAACGGGTGGGTGGGAACCATGAAGATGAGCCGATGCTCGATCAGACAGAGGAGCAGGGATATATACCCCTCAGACTCCTCCTACAAATATATGCTGGCCTCCGACCAGCCTTCTCACTTGTAGTCAGAGTCTTTACTTGGAAAGGTGATACTCTAACTACCAAGACCTGAGGTGTGCCTTGGCCTATCTGGTCAGTACGCCTAAAAGAGAGCAAAAAAGGACACAAAAGTAGGTGTGATGAGAAAGCCTGATGAAGGGTAGGTAACAATCCATCTAGTAAAGTAGCGAACGCCCGGATGGCTTCAGTATACGGATCCGGTATGAATCAACAGGAGGAATTCCAGCATCCCATGAATTGATAAGAATGGGACCCCTGCTTGGAACCAGCGAAACTGCCCAGATCCCAAACAAATGTCCCATAAATGATTTGGATTAAAGCGGTTGTATACTCAAATTTCAAACTTTCAATCCAATCATGGCTCCTAACATCCCCAAGCTATTGCTATTATCAATTTTTTGCCTACCTGCTTCCTTCCTGTATTATTGCAATATTTCCGTCGAATGACGTCACAAGCGCATGCGCCGTAACATCGCTAAAATCCGGCAACTCGAGACCCTGCCGGACAGATGCCTGTGTATGTAGAGGCTGCGTCATTTCCTGTTGTAGACATCAGCCCCGACCTCCCGCGATGGTTCCTGATCTTTTTCGTCCCCAAGAGGATCATGGTTACCTTGACTATTTTGTTACTGCGATTAGGTACTGTGAGCGGAAGCTTTTATCACAGCAGACGCGGAAGACCCACAGTACAGATGGCGCCGGCAAAGACAGAAAATAAACAGAGAAAGAAGAACATTTTTATACAGTAAGAGAAACGTTTTCTAAACCCACAGAGTGATCAATCGTTTATCATTTATGATGTCTTTTGGAATATTGGTAAATTTTAAGTATTTTTTGAGGGTTTACTACCGCTTTAAGCCTAATTTCTGAGAAAACACAGACATGAGAATGGACTGCTTGTAGTGAGAGGATACCTGGGGGGAAAAGGGAGCACGGGCTGAACCGAGGCGCCCCTGCAAAATAATTGCAGAGGAGATTGAACACTTCAAAACGGACACCAGTTAAGTAGCTCTGTAACATTCCCACAAACCTCTGACCTGTCTGTCTATTCTGGGTATAGGGTAGTTTGAGAGGGTAAAACGCAAAAAATGGACAAAATGGCAGGAGTTTGCAGGGGTCTGAAGTGCTGGATGCCTGATAGATGCCTGATAGTGTTGGCGGATACGGCCAATATGCTGTGGCAATATGCATCGAAAGCCGGAGTCATGAACCTGAGAAAATCTTCCAACCCTTGGTATAAGCCTACAGAGTATTCCTGGATAAAGAACCATAAGCCAGATCGATCACTTGTGTTCAGAGAGGCTAACCACGACCAGCAGGGTGTAAGAAGCAACCGGTTTGCCCAACAGCTCAGCGCTGGCTGCGCCGTAGTGAATCGCACTGATGAACTCTCCCAGGAACTGAAACTTGTACGTCAGACCTAGCCACGTCAACCTACACATGAAAGACATGATTCGAAGAGACCCTGATCCACCTTATTAAAAATGTGAAGAAAAACAATGAGCTACCTGACCAACCGGTCCCCATGTGACTGTAACTGCCAGTATTGGCAAATAATGAAAATGCCGAAGTATGTGCAAACTTGGGAAGATGAACTTCCAGGGCCTAACCACTCATGATGCAAGATGGCCAAAAACCAACTGAGTCAGCTGCGCCTGAAACATGGTCATGGTTGTGGAATAAACATGGAGATGCCAATCCAGTCACCCAGAAAACTGGTCCCACATGATTAATTCGGGTCGTGCCTCTGCCTGTAACCTGACAACCAAGTCAGAGTCCCAAAACAGGGGAAGGAGGACCAGACTCCATCCTGAGGAATAACTCTCATGGCATGATTCAACATACCCAAAGTGACTGTATTCGCCCCTTTGAACAGGCTGGGGATCGGACAAAAGATAAATGGTCTGACATATCTGACCAGTTCTCCAGGCCACCTTGCAATCAAGAGATTAGAGCCGAGAGTGAAACCCAGAATACATGATGATGTTTGGCCAGGACCTACCACTTTGTGGGCCGTCAAGGGTAACTAGGGTCTCAACGTAACAGGAAATCAACTGAATGAAATAACCCCTGACCCCCTGCAGGTACCCAAGATCCAATGGAGTGCTTGGCAAAGTTATCAAATCAAGGACTGCTTTGACCCAAAGGTTAACCCAGTGGTGAAACGACATTTACGCCATTTGTCATGCCCTACCAGAGGGCAGGTCTGATGGAAGTAGCTTCAAAGCTTGGTGAGATCAGCTTGGATAGCCAATACCCCCCTTGACTGTAGAAAGTGCTGAATCACCAGATCCATGGACGGATACTTTGATGAAAATACTTCTGCAGGAAAGAGGCAGCCAAAATGTAACAAATGATATCGGAAACTTGCCTTTGGACACCCCAGTGGGCCAACCCACCACCTTCAGAACAAAGGTGAAGAACCAAACCAAGCACCCCTGGAAATTACTGCCTCCGGAAACTTGACAATGAAAGCATGACTGCCTGCTGAAGCCAAGATACTACACGAAAGACTCAGATAGTGATGAGGCCCGCTTGCAGGCCTGAAAAATTCCCCTAACAGGGGCTGTCTGAAGACCGGGGATGGGTGATTCCAACACCGCCCCTGACAAGGAACACTACTTGGCTCAGACATATTGAACCAGAAAGCTTGACAAGACCAGTGGAGTAAGGGGATGCTGACCTTGCCTGCAAGAATGTAGGAACAGCAGGAGCTGGGGGTGCGCTGATACCCCACCTCTGACCGAGCGAGCTTCAATCACCTCCATCCTGTCTTGCAACCGTGGAGAGCATATTTAGCCCACATGAATCTGAGTTAAAGAATAATGCCCAGAGCATGTTCCATGCTGGTGGATGGGAGTAGGATGGAAATGGAGACAACAATCCGAAGCGTTCTGCCTTCCCGGCTGTGGCCTGTGACAAGCTCCGCTTTGTGCCTAAGTATAGACCAACTCCTGAATGACGAAGTGCTACCATGCTCTAAATCTCCACGTGAGGTTGAAGGGACAAACGTGAATTAGTCACTTCCAAACATGCGGCTTGCCCAAACCTAAGGAAACACGAACACAGAGAACAACAGACAACCTGACATGAGAACAACACCCCTCTGTGCCTACCCAGGTATGAGGATGTAAGCAGTGATGACAAGAACACAGTGCGTGAATGAACCTGATGACGACCCCCCCAGTGTATGTAGTAAGTGAGCCTGAGTAACCTGCAGCGCAAAGACAGGTAATTAAAACTGAATACTTTGGGCTAATGTACCCACAGACTGTGGTGGGTAGTTGTACAGGTATAATGAAATGAGCGTGCATCATATGACGTATGGTATACGGGTGAGAAGATTGTGGTCAACAATCATTTAAAAAAACGAAACCTCAGCCCGTATGGATCTGTAGACATGACAGATCCTGAGATGTGAGAACTAGCTAACTAAACCCAGGTATACAAAGAAACCTGAACAATAAGTATGATGAGACATGGAAACCAACAAAGATGAAACGGCTGCTGGTATATGCCGTAACTTGCATGGCACCGACATGCTATGATAGACCAAGCTATGACATGACCTCTATGACAGAAACACACTATGACAGAAACACACTATGACAGAAACACACTATGACAGAAACACACTATGACAGAACACGCTATGACAGAATACGCTATGACAGAACACACTATGGTAGAACCGCTATAACAGAACCCGCTATGACAGAACAAGCTACGACAGAACACGCTACGACAGCACCGCTACAACAGCCTCGATACAACAGCACTGCTACGGCAGAACGCGCTACGACAGAACCATGCTATGACAGCACCGCTATGACAGAACACGCTATGGCAAAACCAATAACGAGAGAACACGATACAACAGAACCACTATGACAGAAACATGCTACGACAGAACACACTATGACAGAACCATGCTACGACAGCACCGCTATGACAGAACACGCTATGGCAAAACCATCTATGACAGAACCCGCTATGACAGAACCGATAACGAGAGAACACGCTACAACAAAACCACTATGACAGAAACATGCTACGACAGAACACACTACGACAGAACCATGCTACGACAGCACCGCTATGACAGAACACGCTATGGCAGAACCGGCTATGACAGAACCGCTAAAGAGAGAACACGCTACAACAGAACATGCTACGGCAGAACATGCTATGACAAAACACGCTACGGCAGAAACATGCTGCGACAGCAAAGCTATGACAGAACCCACTATGGCAGAACCCGCTATAACAGAACACGCTAATGACAGAACCACTATGACAGAAAATGCTATGACAGCACACGTTGTGAGGCATAAATCATGAAATGACTATGAAAGTTGAGCTACCCAACAATCAGCCTGCTGGTCTACACCCCCTGTAATTTGTGACCCCAATGTAGCCTGGACTATCAAGCAAGTCTCAGCTGGCTTGCTCTCCCAGCTCTCAGGGCCATGCCAGGTCAGATAACGCACCAGAATCTGGTGACACACTGTGTGGAAAGAAAACTAAAGGTAGACTTGAGCAGGGGTTTTTAAACGGGGGTGTCCATACTGCTTGTGGATATAGGCTCAAATTGATGGGGGTATGGGGGTGAATTTTTGAACAATTAAATGAAAATTGAAATGGCATTCTCTGATGTGCAGCCCCCTCCCCTGGCAATGCAGCCCCCCCTCCATTAATGCCCGGCGTGAGCACCGGGAGAAGTGGGCACGCGGACGCCCCCCCGATGATGCCCGGTGTGAGCACCGGGAGAAGAACCACCACGAGACTCCTGCAGCCAACCGTCGGTCTGTGAAGAAACCGGAAGTGACGCGGCCAGCCTGTGAACCCGGAAATGACGTGCGTCAACTGTAACCATGAAGATGAGCTGCTGCACGATCAGACAGAGGAGGAATGATATATACCCCTCAGACCCCTCCTATGTGTCTCACATGTCGTTTTTTTCAATTCTTTTTTACGATTTTTTTTTTGATCAGAGCAATATAATGTTACCATAGTTACAAAAAGCGATAATTTTATTTTTTATTTTCTACACAATATGATTGCTTATAGCAGTGCATTACATTGCAATAGACAAGTATTTTACTGAATGAAACTGATTCACTCAGTTTCTTTTGTGTTGATTAGCTGTGATTGGTCAAAGCTAGTCACATGGTACTGCTGGGCTGTGATGGGCCCTGTCTGTACCGCAATTGATCACTGTGACCAATCACAGCTAGCAACACAGTAGTACACAATGGATGGCATGAAAGGAAGCCATTAATTGTGTACAACTGTCATGTGATCTGCTGTGATTGGTCACAGCGGTCACATGGTACAGATGGGCTGTGATTGGTGCTGTCTGTACCTTGTGATCACTGTGACCAATCACAGCTAGCAACACAATTGTACAAAATGAATGGCATGAAAGTAGTGGCGGCCCGTCCATTAGGGGCGCCGGAGCTCCGCCCCCTCTATCGACGGCTAGGCTTCAAAATAGGGTGGGCTTCAAAATAGGGTGGGCTCGTGACGCAGAACAAGGCACCAGGAGCCCACCCAAGTGTTACAACAGCGAATTAATATTCGCTATTGAAACACTGATCCTCAATCCGGCTAATCAGAAGCCGGTCTGAGACCCATTTTCCGATTGGCCAAAAAGAGAAGAGACCCAACTGGCCTCCGAGAAGGAGGAGGAAGGAAACGGAAGCTGCCACGATGCCAATGGAGAGCAGGGGAAGGGAAAGCTACCGCTGCTGAGCAAGGGAAGCCACTGGTGAAGCCCAGGAGAAGCGCTGCCCAACATAGATGGATGCACCAGACCCACCCGACCAACCGACCGGGGGGGAGGGGGGCTATGGTTGTTACTGTTTGCCGCCCCCCCAAAAAAATAACCATCAGCCACTGCTGCATGAAAGGTAGCCATCCATTGCTTACAACTGTCATCCCGGTACACTGATCAGTCATCGACTGTGTCCATTGGATGCAACTGGTGACAAATCACGAGGCACAATTCAGGAGGACGTCATTTGATGTCCACTCAGATTGACGAGAGGCCTGTCTGGCAGTCATTTTGTCATAGGCTGGACAGGAACTGGATAAGAGGCATCAGAGAGTACCTAGAAAGGTTGAAAGAAAGACCAGAAACTGCAGCAAAGTCAACCAATTTTTAATTTTTTCAGTGCAACAAATTGCAAAACATGGCGTGAGACTATGGTGCACTACAGTGGGGGGGGGGTTACCGCCTGCTGTTGCTGTAATGCATTGGGGTGTTATTAATATTAATGGCCCCACACCACTTTACAACAACTTACTGTAATGCAATAAATCCCTATAGCTTCTCTTTAACGTGGACCTTTTTTTATTCCTGTAGTCACACATGGACACACACATACACATGAATAACTACCAACGTCCTCTCTTGCTTCTATCAGTTTAGAAAGAGAACGTTCATCCATATTTCATGAGAGAGAAGAGACACGTTTTCATGCTTGACAAATTATTTCCAGGTACATTTTATAATAATAATTTAAAATATGTCCTCGCTAAAAGTACACCGGCTTGTCCTATTTGTCGCAGCGATCTGCAGTCTGGGGGGGAGGGGGGAGTGTTAGATGTACTAGCAGAATTAAATACACTAACAAACTGAAGCCAAACTCCTGCTAATACTTCATAATCAGGAACAGTTTTTTTTTTTTTCCTTTTGGGATAAAAGTTTTAAAGAAAGAAAGATGGTTTGTCTCACCCCTGTAACTGCAAGAGAGCTTGTTCTGGTGAAAAACAACAGACTTATGCCCCGTAAACACGATCGGATTTTCCGACGGAAAATGTGTGATAGGACCTTGTTGTCGGAAATTCCGACCGTGTGTAGGCTCCATCACACATTTCCATCGGATTTTCCGACTCACAAAGTTTGAGAGCAGGCTATAAAATTTTCCGACAACAAAATCCGTTGTCGGAAATTCCGATCGTGTGTACACAAATCCGACGGGCAAAGTGCCACACATGCTCAGAATAAATGAAGAGATGAAAGCTATTGGCCACTGCCCCGTTTATAGTCCCGACGTACGTGTTTTACGTCACCGCGTTTAGAACGATCGGATTTTCCGACAACTTTGTGTGACCGTGTGTATGCAAGACAAGTTTGAGCCAACATGCGTCGGAAAAAATCCTAGGATTTTGTTGTCGGAATGTCCGAACAAAGTCCGACCATGTGTACGGGGCATTACTGGCTGGATCTATACAAAAAGCAATGCTATAAAACTATAAGGAATATCAAAGCGAGTTTCCCCATAGAAGTCAATGGAAACAAAGTTAAAGGATCACTAAAGATATATATATATTTTTTTTAAATAACAAACATGTTATACTTACCTCCACCGTGCAGCTCGTTTTGCACAGAGTGGCCCCGAACCTGGTCTTCTGGGGTCCCTTGCCGGCTGTCTCGGCTACCCCCGCAAGGACTCAACACCTTCATGGGAGCTCCCTTGCATGGTGTTGAGTGCTTGCAGGCGCGCTCACGTGATACAGCCGGCGGCCATAGCTCACTGTATCACTCGGCCCCGCCCCCGGTGCGCTGCGTCATTGGATGTGATTGACAGCAATGCGAGCCAATACCCCCCCCCCATACCCTTTTTTCGAAAGTAGACACCCCAAGCTATTTGCTGATAGGCATGTTGAGTCCATGGAATATTTTATATTTTGCCACAAGTTTCGGGAAAATGACAAACCGGTCCTTTTCGAACTCGACCAGGCGTTGGTTATACCAGAATGATGCCTGCGGGTTTAGGAAAACCACTGGTCCTTTTTCGAACTCGAAAATGTTTCAAATTCGAAAGCTATTCGAAAACACTTTGAATCGATCCGAATTCAGAAAAATTTGAATCGATTCGAAAAACGAATTAACAAAACAAATTCCGAAAACGAACGAAACAAATTTAACAAAACAAATTTATGCAAATAACGAATCAAAACGAAGCAAAACACATTTATTTCGTTCTGCGCATGTCTATTCGTTACGTTCACTAACAGCCAAATTTGACAGGAAATTCCAATACCTATAATTTAATAGTTAGTAATTATTAGTTAGTTAGCATTTATGCCGCGTACACACGAGCGGAATGTCCGACGGAAAAAGTCAGACGGGAGCTTTACATCGTATATTCCGATTGTGTGTGTGGGCCCCATCGGACTTTTTACGTAGAAAATTCTGACGGACCTAGAAAGAGAACATGTTCTAAATTTATCTGACGGAGCCTGTTCCTATCGGGAAAACCGCTCGTCTGTATGCTGGTCCGACTTACCAAAAACGACGCATGCTCTGAAGCAAGTACGAGACGGAAGCTATTGGCTACTGGCTATTGAACTTCGTTTTCTAGTCCCGTCGTACATGTTGTACGTCACCGCGTTCTGGACGGTCGGAATTTGGTGTGACCGTGTGTAGGCAAGACAGCTTGAGTGGAAGTCCGTCGGAACTCCGTCGGAAAAGACCTTCAGAGTTTATTCCGTCGGGAAAACCGGTCGTGTGTACAGGGCATTAGAATTTTCCGGTTTTTGGAATTTGCGAATGAACGAATTTTTAAATATACAAATTGCGATCATAACGAAAGAAACAAAAAAAATTAAACAAAAAAAAACAAAACAATGAAACGAAAATGAACAAATGTTGAGCACATGTCTAAGCCAGACTCATAAAAGCTCATCTCCAATTGGCCGTCTTGTTTTACGGCTCATGGCTGCCGCTCTTTGTACCGCGTAACTGGATAAAGACTGGGAGCATGCAAACACATTTCCAATAAAAAAAGTTAACTATTACAATCAGGATCGTCTCTGATATCTCCTCTCTGATATCTCTTTTAGACTCTTATGATAATGACTTTTTTTTTTCTCTCTCTTTTTCACAGCGTCTTGTTGGAGACATCTCATTAGATGAAAACATCTTGTTTACATTGCAGATCCCCGAGCTGCTTTAATGCGATCCCGCGCTCTGCAAAGGAGAGCCGAAGCATTATTATACCTGATAGGGCAAGGTTTGTATATATTACACGGCACACTGAAATGGAGTCTTTAAATATTAATGAGAACATTCATACATTATTAAATATAATATGCACTTATTTGTATGCAAAATATAGATTTTTAGATTTAGATATTCATTTGTGCACACCGACTTTCCTGCAATTTTTTTTTTTTTTTCTATTAGATAAGAATAATAGCTGCAGACTTCAGATGTTACCGCTGCTGGAATTTAAATGAATGTTCATGGTGGAATGACAAGGCAGACCTTTGTCCACCACTTATTCATCCTTTTTTTTCTTTTGAAGGACCTCAACTAAGCCCCGTCTACAGCTACGCTCTACTAGAGGGCGCCGAGCCAACTGAAGGAAATAAAATGAACTTTGAGAAAACAAGCCTGATTCATCGAGCTGTGATATGCAGCTTTGCTTTTTGGTAATAGTGTCAAATGATATACAGTGCCTTGCAAAAGTATTCACCCCCTTGGCTTTTTTACCTATTTTGTTACATTACAGCCTTTAGTTCAATGTTTTTTTTTTTTTTATCTGAATTATATGTGATGGATCAGAACACAATAGTCTAAGTTGGTGAAGTAAAATTAGAAAAAATATATACATAAAACTATTTTTCAGAAATAAAAAAACTGATAATTGGCATGTGCGTATGTATTCACTAGGGATGGGCTATCTGTTCGAGTCTAACATGAGTTAGACTCAAACACTGGCTGTTTGCCCGTTCGCCGAACAGCTAAAAATTTGGGGTGTTCGCGGCAAATTCGAAAAGCCGCGGAACACCCTTTAAAAGTCTATGGGAGAAATCAAAAGTGCTAATTTTACAGGTTAATATGCAAGTTATTGTCATGAAAAATGTTTGGGGACCTGTGTCCTGCCCCAGGGGACATGTATCAATGCAAAAAAAAAGTTTTAAAAACGGCAGTTTTTTCGTGAGCAGTTATTTTAATGATGCTTAAAGTGAAACAATAAAAGTGAAATATTCCTTTAAATTTCGTAGCTGGGGGGTGTCTATAGTATGCCTGTAAAGTGGCGCATGTTTCCCGTGTTTATAACAGTCCGAGAGAAAAATGACATTTCTAAAGGAAAAAAAGTAATTTAAAAGTGCTAGCGCTAGTGCCAGGTATTAATGAATTCTTAGTCCCGACAATAAACATAAAAGTCATTGAAAAAATAAGAAAAAAAAATGCGTGGGGGTCCCACAAAATTTAATTACCAGGCCCTTCAGGTCTGGTATGGATATTAAGGGGAACTCGGCGACAAAATTTAAAAAAAAAAGGCGTGGGGTTCCCCCCAAAATCAATACCAGACCCGCCAGGTCTGGTATGGATTTTAAGGGGAACTCCGCGCCAAAATAAAAAAAATGGTGTGGGGTTCCCCCAAAAATCCACACCAGACCCTTATCTGAGCACGCAACCTGGCAGGCCGCAGAAAAAGAGGGGGGACAAGAGAGAGCCCTCTCCTCCTGAACCGTACTAGGCCACATGCCTTCAACATGGGGAGGATGTCCCCATGTTGATGGGGAAGAGGGCCTCATCCCCACAACCCTTGCCTGATGGTTGTGGGGGTCTGCGGGTGGGGGGCTAATCGGAATTTGGAAGCCCCCTTTAACAAAGGGGACCCCCAGATCCTGCCCCCCATGTGAATTGGTAAGGGGTACATTGTACCCCTACCATTTCACAAAAAGGAAGTGTCAAAATGTTAAAAAAAAACCACAGGAAACGGCTTGGGACAAGTCCTTTATTAAAAATAAAAAAATAAAAAATAAAAAAGAGATTCCAGCGATGTAATCCAATAAATCCATGCTCCTACTCCAGCGATGTAATCCAATTCTCCAGCGATGGATGATCTCCAGCGACTCCGCACAGGATCCTGCCTCCACCGGAGCCACACAGCCAATGACACGGTGCTAGCTTGACAGCTCTTATGTAGCTGAGGGTGGGGCCACCCGTCACGTGACACCGCCCCCTTCTGACAAGGGGAAACACCGGGGTTTCCCAGTGGCGTGTATGGGTGACCCCGCCCCCCCCTGATGCAACGGGAATCCTGCGTTTTGATCAGAGGGGGCGGGGTCACATGATAGGTGGCCCCGCCCTCAGCTACATAAGAGCTGTCAAGCCAGTGCCGCGTCATTGGCTGGGTGCCTCCGGTGGAAGCAGGATCCTGTGCGTGTTCCTCGCTGGAGTCTCTGGTGATCATCCATCGCTGGAGATCGAGAATTGGATTACATCACTGGAGTAGGAGCATGGATTTATTGGATTACATCGCTGGAATCTCTTTTTTATTCTTTATTTTTTTATTTTTAATAAAGGACTTGTCCCAAGCCGTCTCCTGTGGTTTTTTAACATTCTGGCACTTTTTTTTGTGAAATGGTAGGGGTACAATTCACATAGGGGGGGCGGGATCTGGGTGTCCCCTTTGTTAAAGGGGGTTTCGAGATTCCGATAAACCCCTCACCCGCAGACCCCCACAACCACCGGGCACGGGTTGTGGGGATGAGGCCCTTGTCCCCATCAATATGGGGACATCCTTCCCATGTTGAGGGCATGTGGTCTGGTACAGTTCAGGAGGAGGGGAGCCGCTCTCTTGTCCCCCCCTCTTTTCCTGCGGGCCTGCCAGGTTGCGTGCTCGGATAAGGGTCTGGTGTGGATTTTTGGGGGAACCCCACGCCATTTTTTTTTTTGGCGTGGAGTTCCCCTTAAAATCCATACCAGGCCTGAAGGGTCTGGAATTGATTTCTGGGGGGAACCCCACGCCATTTTTTTATTTTGGCTCGGAGTTCCCCTTAATATCCATACCAGACCTGAGGGGCCTGGTAATGGAATTTTGGGGGACCCCCACGCATTTTTATTTTTTATTTTTCAATGACTTTCAATGACTTTTATGTTTATTGTCATTACCGACAATTCATTAATAGCCGGCACTAGCGCTGGCACTTTTAAATTACTTTTTTTTCCTTAGAAATGTCATTTTGCTCTCGGACTGTTACAAACACAGGAAACATGCGCTACTTTACAGGCATACTATAGACACCCCCCAGGTATGAAGTTTAAAGGAATATTTCACTTTTATTGTTTCACTTTAAGCATTATTTAAATCACTGCTCCTGAAAAAACGGCCGTTTTTAAAACTTTTTTTTGCATTAATACATGTCCCCCGGGGCAGGACCCGGGTCCCCAAAAACTTTTTATGACAATGACAACATTAAAAGAAAATGGGGTTATGGCGCTTACCTATATACTAAGGGCACTACCAGTATAGAAAGGAAATGAGGCTTATATTGAGCGTGTGCTAGGGACTAGCCCTACATATACTATGACCACCAGCCTAATATCCTATACCCTGCGCCTAATGTGAAGAAAAAGAGATAACATGAATAGTGATAAGCACCAAACCTAAGAGGTCATGTGAATAATAAAAATAAAGAAATATTATTTGAATTTATTTGATCCTAATTTGCAAAGACACAAGGTCTACCCTAAAAGTGCATGTGCTATGTGCATCCAAGTGCGTGGATAAGAAGTCATTCCTAATGTGGTATAGCAAGAGTACCCTTAAAAATACATGTTGCTATGTGTATATATTACATAAATTTCACCAAAGAAAAAATACAAGACCTATATGTCTTAACAGTTTAAAAAAATAGTAGTAAAAGGTGCATATGATGTGCTGTTGCACATTTAAATATAAACATATAAGGGTCCACAAGTTTTGCATCCAGTAAGGATAAAAATCAAAGACCAAAATATAAATAAAAATATTAATAAAAATAAAAATAGTTAGATAGTGTCCAGAACCCAAAACACCATATATATACGATTATATATATAGATAGATATAAAGTAGATAGGATATAATAAAAAACAGTCCACATGTAAATATTGATCAAATAATGTAGTAGAGATGGCAGAGATCGTCATAAGTGACTTAAGTGCTTGCAGAGACCTAAACGAATCCGAAATAACGAAAAAAAAAAATTGGACGAAATTCTAATTCGAATACTTTTCAAATACTTTTCCAATTTCCAAAGAGAATAAAATAGAATAGAATAGAAAGGAATAGAATAGAATTTTTTTTCTATTCTATTACTTTGTTTTCTATTCTATTTTGTTCTCTTTGGAAAACTATTCAAATTCGAAAACTATTCAAAATTTATTTGAAAACTTTTCCATTTATTATTATTATTATTATTATTATTATTAGTATTAGTAGTAGTAGTAGTAGTAGTAGTAGTAGTAATAGTAGTAGTAGTAGTACATTATTATATAAATAAATACATAATAAAATTAATAATAATAATAATAATAATAATAATAATAATAATAATAACTCTTGCTTATGCTGGATTTTCCCACCTATGGGGAAACACTGTGAGCAGACTGACAATGGATCAAGTACATGCGTGTGACTATTCACAACTATAATTGCATTTGAGAACAGCTTACAACGTAAAAGTTTCCCTTTGGGATATAAATTTATATATTCAATCGGCTATGGCGTCTTTGTACAGTTTTGATGTTCTGTATTGCACATCCCCTTCCTGAGTTGGATACAAATCCATCATGAAATTGTCACCACTTCCAGACCGGCCCACGTCGTTAGACGTCGGCACTTTGAAGCGGGATATCGTTGTTATGGCAGCAGCTATCCTCTTCTTCAGTGGGCGGTCCGGTTTCAGATAAAAGTGGTCTCTGCGGCGGATTCATCCTCCGCCGCTTACCGGAGCCGTCGATAGCGGCGGAGGCAATCGGGTCCTCTCCCTGGCTTGGTAGGGAGTGAGGGGAAGATGGCCCCCACCCGTCTCCATACCATTGCCGGGCGGAAGCGACGTCAAAACCTCACTTCCGCCCATAGCTCTTAAAGAGACATTTTTATTATTTTATTTTTATTTTTTTAAATGGCATTCAATTTTTTTTTGTTTATTTATCTTAGTGTAAATATGAGATCTGGGGTCTGTCATGCTTTTTTTCTATTACAAGGGATGTTTACATTCCTTGTAATAGTAATACAAGTGACACAATTTTTTTTAAAAAGAACAGTGTAAAAAAAATAAAAATAAAAGGTAAAATAAATAAGAAAAAATAAATAAAATGTTTTAAATGCGCCCGTCCTGCTGAGATCGCGCGCAGAAGCGAACGCATACGTGAGTAGCGCCTGCATATTAAAATTGTGTTCAAACCACACATATGTGGTATCGCCACGATCAGAAGAGTGAGAGCAATAATTCTAGCCCTAGACCTCCTCTGTAACTCGAAACATGCAACCTACAGAATTTTTTAAACGTCACCTATGGAGATTTTTAACGGTGAAAGTTTGTCGCCATTCCACGAGCGGGCGCAATTTTGAAGCGTGACATGTTGGGTATTAATTTACTTGCCGTAACATTACCTTTCACAATATAAAAAAAAACATTGAGCTAACTTTACTGTTGTCTTATTTTTTAATTCAAAAAAGTGTATTTTTTCCAAAAAAATTGTAAGACCGCTGCGCAAATACGATGTGACAGAAAGTATTCCAACCACCGCCATTTTATTCTCTAGGATGTTAGAAAAAAATATATAATGTTTGGGGGTTCTAAGTAATTTTCTAGCTAAAAAAAACAGTTTTTAACTTGTAAAAACCAAATCTCAGAAAGAGGCTCGGTCCTTAAGTGGTTAAAAAAACTGAACCTCTCCAGTGGATTCTTTAATAACTTTGGATTATAAATTGTATGGGGGGATTATCGTGTCACAAGTGGATTTGTTTATTTCCCATCAATAATGGAGATTTCTTATGTGCCTGGATTGGAAGTAAAAGGGATTGCATATATAAAGTGGATCAATGCCTCGTCCATGTTCCTGTGTTATCAGTCTAATACTCAGACGGGGACCAGAGAGAATTGGGAATATTGTACGTCGTAAACTGATTTGTTTGTTTCCTGATGTGCCTAAGCCGGGACTAAATAAGAATTTAAATACAGTCGTAGTAGTAGTATATTATATAAATAATTATTATTAATAATAATAATAATAATAATAATAATAATAATAATAACTATTACATAAATAAATGTAATGATAATAAAATAAATGTAATGATAAAAATAATAAATATAATCATATTATTTATTATATTTATTATTATTATTATTATTATTATTAGTAGTAGTAGTAGTAGTAGTAGTAGTAGTACATTATTATAGAAATAATACAGAAATATTAATAATAATAATAATAATAATAGGATTATTATTAATGGATTTCCCCACCTATGGGGAAACAATGTGAGCAGACTGACAATGGATCAAATAACAGTCTAATACCCAGACAGGGACCAAAGAGAATTGGAAATATCGCACGTCATAAACTGATTTGTTTGTTTCCTGATATGCCTAAACTGGGACTAAATATGAATTTAAATACAGAAAGGATCAATGCCTTGTCTATAATAATAATAATAATTAGTAGTAGTAGTCGTAGTAGTAGTAGTAGTAGTAGCAGTAGCCGTAGTAGTATATTATATAAATAAATAATAATAAGAAGAATACTTATAATAACTATTAAATAAATGTAATGATAATAAAATAAATGTAATGATACAAATAATAAATCTAATCATATTATTATTATTATTATTATTAGTATTATTATTATTATTATTATTATTATTATTATTATTATTATTATTATTACTAGTAGTAGTAGTACATTATTATATAAAAAAATAATAAAATAAATAATAATAATAACTCTTGCTTATGCTGGATTTCTCCACCTACTGGGAAACACTGTGAGCAGACTGACAATGGATCAAATAACAGTCTAATACCCAGACAGTGACCAAAGAGAATTGGGAATATCGCACGTCATAAACTGATTTGTTTGTTTCCTGATATGCCTAAGCCGGGACTAAATATGACTTTAAATACAGAAAGCATCAACGCCTCGTCTATAATAATAATAATAATAATAATAATTAGTAGTAGTAGTAGTAGTAGTAGCGGTATATTATATAAATAAACAATAATAATAATAATATTAATAATAACTATTAAATAAATGTAATGATAATAAAATAAATGTAATGATAAAAATAATAAATCTAATCATATTATTATTATTATTACTAGTAGTAGTAGTACATTATTATATAAAAAAAATAAAATAAATAATAATAATAATAATAATAATAATAACTCTTGCTTATGCTGGATTTCTCCACCTATGGGGAAACACTGTGAGCAGACTGACAATGGATCAAATAACAGTCTAATACCCAGACGGGGACCAAAGAGAATTGGGAATATCGCACGTCATAAACTGATTTGTTTGTTTCCTGATGTGCCTAAGCCAGGATTAAATAAGAATTTAAACACAGAAAGGATCAACGCCTCATCTACGTTCCTTTACTAATCATACGGAGTAACATTTCATTTATGTGCTTTTAGTTCCATCCTTGGAAGTAAAGTTTCTAAGCTTTGTATGTGGTCTAAGAAAAAAAATGGTCTTCAAAGAGTAGATGTAACATTTTGTTATTATATATTGAGTGCAGGGCCTTGTGATTTTTCTTTTTAACTGTTTTGACTATTGTGCTTTATGAGAACTGAGATGTATTCATTTTGACATTTATAAAAGTTACATGAGTAATTATGTTTATCTCAGAACAAATACCTATTTTACAGGGTGGAAACCATTCATGAAACAAAGGGTCTGTATTGACCTCTCAGTAGTATTTTTTGTAGACTTCACATGAACACCAAACACTGGGGGTTTAAATGTCAGCAAATGGCACTTAAAATCACAAAAAAATAGGAGCTTTATTATATACAAAAATATCATTTTTATTCATGCAAAAAATAAATGATATATTTAACAGCCATTATTATTTAGCTTTTATGGTTATACGGGTGATAATTCTCTAATTCTGGAGAATATCCCAAGAATCGACGCGTTTCACGGCTTATATCTTCTTCAATCCTGATGAAGCAGATGTAATCCACAAAATGCATAGACTAAGGAAATTCTAAGGATACTGTATTGGAAACAACAGGAAAATTTTCTATAGAAAGGAAAGTCACCACGTCTAAAGAATGTTCATTGGTTTAGATATTATTTAACCACTTCAGCCCCGGAAGTATTTACCCCCTTCCTGACCAGAGCACTTTTTGTGATACGGCACTGCGTCACTTTAACTGACAATTGCGCAGTCGTGCAACGTTGCACCCAAACAAAATTGACATTCTTTTTTTCCCATAGAGCTTTCTTTTGGTGGTATTTGATCATCTCTGCAGTTTTTATTTTTTGCGCTATATACAAAAAAAGAGAGACAATTTTGGAAAAAAAACAATATTTTTTTAAGTTTTGCTATAATAAATATCCCCCAAAAATATATAAAAACAAATTTCTTTCTCAGTTTAGGCCGACATGTATTCTTCTACATGTTTTTGGTAAAAAAAAAAAAATCGCAATAAGCGCATATTGTTTGGTTTGCGCAAAAGTTATCGCGTCTAAAAAATAGCGGATATATTTATGGCATTTTTATTGTTAATTATTGTTTTATTAGTAATGGCGGCGATCTGCGATTTTTATTGTGACTGCGACATTATGGCGGACACATGAGACACTTTTGGCATGATTTTGGGACCATTGTCATTTATACAGCGATCAGTGCTATAAAAGGCACTGATTACTGTGTAAATGACACTTGCAGTCATGGGGTTAACCACTAGGGGGCGATGAAGGGGTTAAGTGTGTCCTAGGGAGTGATTCCAACTGTGGGGAGGATGGGCTACCACTGACATGACAAGGATCACTGCTCCCGATGACAGGGAGCAGTAGATCCCTGTCATGTCACTAGGCAGAATGGGGAAATGCCTTGTTTACATAGGCATCTCCCCATTCTGTGGCTCCGCGACACGATCACGGGCCCCCAGTGGAAATCGAGTCCACCTAACCCACGGTCATGGAGTTCGCACAGGCACGTGCGCACCCCGCCGGTGGCGCGCACACAATGCCGCAATTTAAAGGGGACGTACCTGTAAGCCCATTTGCCCAGCCGTGCCATTGTGCCGACGTGCATCGCCGTGCGCTGGTCGGCATGTGGTTAAAGGGCCATTTTATTCTTTAGGGTCTCTGCTAAAAAAATATATTTTTATAATGTTTGGGGGTTCTAAGTAATTTTCTAGCAAAAAAAATACAGATTTTTACATGCAAACAAAAAAATTCCTGAAAAAGCTTGGTCCTTAAGTGAATATATTATAGTACTTTTTATTTGCTATATTTTATTTTTTTTTTACAAAAAATAATATATATATATTGTTTTTTAGCAAAGACTCCAGAGAATAAATCTAGGAAAATAGGGAAAAATACAGTTTGATTAATTTTATTGCAAAAAAACACAACATATAACCCAGTGTTTTGGAAAAATATAAAAGATGTTACGCCGAGTAAATAGATACCTAACGTGTCACACTTTAAAACTGCGCACACTCGTGGAATGGCGCCAAACTACAATACTTAAAATTCTTCACAGGCGATGCTTTACATTTTTTTACAGGTTACCTGTTTAGAGTAACAGAGAAGTTCTTGTGCTAGAATTATTGCTCTCGCTATAATGTTAGCGGTGATTCCTCACATGTGTGGTGCGAATACTGTTTACATTTGCACACGCAACCGACTAATATGTTCTCTTCTGCATGCGAGCACGGAGAGAGGCGCTTTAAAAAAAAAAATTCTTACTTATTTTTTATTTCTACGCTGTCCCTTTATTTTATTTATTTATTTTTCTGATCACTTTTATTGTTATTACAAGGAACGTAAACATCCCTGGTAATAGAAATAAGGAATGACAGGTCTTCTTTATGGAGATATCTGGGGAATATTAGACCTCAGATCTCTCCTCTACCTTTAAAAGCAAAAGATCAAAAAAATATATATATATTATGTTTTAAAAAAAAAAAAAAAGTTTACTTCTGCCCTAGACCGGAAGTGACGTCATGCTGTCGCTCCGGTCCTCCTAGATCATAGAGGTGATTAGAGATGATCTGGTCTCTCCTCACCTCTCTGACCAGCTGTATGAACTGTCGGATTGTTACCCCGGTTCACTGGTAATTACGGCAAGCCCGAGAAATACCGGCGAGCGGCGGGAAGGGGGGGGCATCAACCCCTCCCGCTGCTTTGAAAAGTGATCCAGCAGCAAATCAGCTTCTCAGATCGCTTTCACCAGGTGAAAAAAAATGCAAAATACAAGGGTTGTGGCCGATAGCTTCAGCCACAACCCCGGTAAACCACTTCAAAGCTGCAACGTATATGTATATGTATGTATATATATATATATATATATATATATATATATATATATATATATATATATATATATATATTGTGGTCTTGAAGTGGATATACAATTGCTACATAAGACATGTTGTAATATTATTATTAATGTTATTAAAAATGAATGTTTGTTTCCAATCTGCAGGTGCTAGTTATAGGAACCAACAGTGTCATGACTATTAGTAATTGGATGTACCCCACATTAGCAACACTCATCGTCCACTTTATTAGGTACACCTGTTCAATTGCTCGGTAACACAAATTGCTAATCAGCCAATCACTTGGTAGCAACTCAATGCATTTTGGCATCTAGACATGGGGAAGACGACTCGCTGAAGCTCAAACTGAGCATCAGAATGGGGAAGAAAGGGGAATTAAGTGACTTTGTAGGTGGCATGGTTGTTGGTGCCAGACGGGCTGGTCTGAGGATTTCTGGGATTTTCACGCACAACCATCTCTCGGGGTTTACAGAGAATGGTGGGAAAAAGAGAAAATATCCAGTGAGCGGCAGCTGTGTGGAGGAAAATGCCTTGTTGATGTCAGAGGTCAGAGGAGAATGGGCAGACTGGTTCCAGATGATAGAAAGGCAACAGTATCTCAAATAACCACTCGTTACACCCAAGGTATGCAGAATATCATCTCTGAACACACAACACATCCAACCTTGAAGCAGATGGTCTACAGCAGCAGACGACCACACCGGGTGCCACCCCTGTCAGCTAAGAACAGGTAACTGTGGCTACAATTGGCACAGGATCACCAAAATTGGACAACAGAAGATTGGAAAAACTTTGCCTGGTCTGATGAGTCTGGATTTCAGCTGCGACATTCATATGGTGGGGTCGGAATTTGGTGTCATGGATCCATCCTGCTTTGTATCACCGGTTCAGGCTGGTGGTGGGGGGTGTAATGGTGTGGGGGATATTTTCTTTGCACACTTTGGGCCCCTTAGTACCAATTGATCATTGTTTAAACGCCACGGCCCACCTGAGTATTGTTGCTGACCATGTCCATCCCTTTATGACTACAGTGTCCCCATCTTCTGATGGCTCCTTCCAGCAGGATAATGCACCATGTCACAAAGCTCCAATCATCTCACCACTGGACAATGAGGTCTCTGTACTCCAATGGCCTCCACACTCACCACATCTCATCCGATTGGCATCATGGATGTGCAGGTAGACAAATCTGCAGCAACTGTGTGATGTTATCAGGTCACTATGGAGCAAAATCTCTGAGGAACGTTTCCAACACCTTGTTGTATCTATTCCACCAAGAATGAAGGCAAAAGGGGGTCCAACCCGCTACTAGCAAGGAAAGTGGCCGGCGAGTGTATATAAATTGACAAGAAATTTTCTCTTTATCTTCAGGCACTTAATCAATTAAAATCTTAAAAAAAAATAGACTGCTTCTGTATTTCTACGCGTTTCTTAGGTAACATATATAAAAAAAAAATGTAATTGAATTTTTTTCCTCCCATCCGATGTACTGCTCTGTAACATAGAGAAAGTTACAACATATGGTTCCCTGGCTCTGCCTGTGTTGCCACATGTCTGTTTGTATATAAATAGAAAAAAAAAAGCACCAGTTGTAAATTTTTTTTATTTTTTTTATTGCATCGTATTTGGTTAACTATTGAAGAACCAGAGAAGTTCCCTCCATCTGTGACCATCTCTATGCATAATATATGACAATGTAGGTCATCTATTATTAGTCATATTGCAGATGTGGTCTCCGCTCCGGGCCGGATCATTGTATGGTCGGCACGTTTACACGGGATTTTTGTTTTGTGGTAATTTGAGCCCATTTTCATGTAATTAAAGTCATCATATAAAAATTAGTACGCCGAGAAGTGTTTTGAAGAAATGATTAACATCAGGCATGTAGGCGTCGGGGTAATGCAGCTGTGGATCAAATGTTTGTTTTTTTTCAGGGTAAAGCTGAACTTTGAACAAGTCTAAGCAGTAGAAGTATGGCCGGTTGGGTGTCCATGAATCAATCTTATTTTTTTTTTTTAAATAATAATTATTAAAAACTTTACAAAAGTCGCCTTATATAAATAAGCTTTATAATTATGAAGCAATAATCAGGGCAGCCCGGTTTATTTTTTCCATAAAAAAAAAAAGAGTTACAGCATCCACAGGGAACAAACTTAATACAGACAGTTGTCAGCAGAACAGATATATGCAATGGGGGCTCCTAAAAAAAAAAAAAAAATAGTAAAACCAATAAAAAAGAATGTAAGAAAAAAAATAAAAAAAATGTAAAAAAAAAATACAAAAATACAATTGTAAAAAATAGTAAAAAAAAATGAAATAATAGTATATAAAAAAAAAATACTACTGACACCGTCCACTGCTCTACTGACACCAATCTCTGCCCTACTGACAATATCCACTAATCTACTGGCACTGTCCACTGCCCTACTGACAAGTTCCACTGCCCTTTTGACACCAACCTCTGCCCTACTGACACCAACCTCTGCCCTACTGACAAAGTCCACTGACTTACTGACCAAGTCCACTGCCTAACTGACAAAGTCCACTGCCTAACTGACTGACATCATCTACTTCCCTACTGACATCAGCCTCTGCCCTTCAGCTCTGGCAGATTTTACCCCTTTATGACCAGACTATTTTTTTATTTTTCATTTATTAAAAAAGGATTTTGTCAAAAACTGTCTCTTGTGTTTACTACTTTTTGACACTTTTTTGGTGAATGGGTAGGGGTACTATTTACCCGATACCCATTCACATGGAAGGGCTGGGATCTGAGGGCCCCCTTGTTAAAGGGGGCTTCCAGATTCCGATAAGCCCCCCCCGGCCGCAGACCCCGACAACCACTGACCAGGGTTGTCGAGAAGAGGCCCTTGTCCTCATCAACATGAAGACAATGTGCTTTGGGGCAGGGGGGGCAGAGCCCCCCCTTGCCCCAAAGCACCCCCACATGTTGAGAGCATGTGACCTGGTATGGTTCAGGAAGGGGGCCGCTCGCATGCCCCCCCTTTCCTGACCTGCCAGGCCCCATGCCCGGATAAGGGTCTGGTATGGATTTTTGGGGGGAACCAACTGCATTTTTTTTTATTTTGGCGTGGGGCCTGGTATGGACTGGTGGGCGGGGGGGAACCCCCCTCATTTTTTAAAATCTTTTTTCTATTGCCCGTCAATTGCCGGCATTGTTTTCTCTACATTCATCTGTCAGTGGGGAAGCATGCTGACAGATGATGAGTCATGGTTGTTAAGGACGCGGGCGGCTGGCTTCCTGGCCCACTGCCTAAAAACCAGCCATTTCTTCAAACAGAATTTGATCGTTTTTCGACCGATCCGAATTCTAATTGTTCTGAAAAGCTGGAATTCATTAGAAAACAAATAAACAAAACAAACTTTAATGGACTTCAACTGAATTCCTTACTATTTGTTACTATTTAATTCGGAGATTCATATTAATCTGTATTCAGACTGAAATGAAGTGCACATGTCTAGTTCCTATATACTGTAATTTTGTGGCTAACACTACTTCTCAAAACGAGTATCTGTTTAGCTGGCTGTGAGGGTGGCATTCTTCCCACTGATCACCAATGTAAGGAACATTCTTCCCACTGATCACCAATGTAAGGAACATTCTTCCCACTGATCACCAATGTAAGGAACATTCTTCCCACTGATCACCAATGTAAGGTGCATTCTTCTCACTGATCACCAATGTAAGGGACATTCTTCCCACTGATCACCAATGTAAGGGACATTCTTCCCACTGATCACCAATGTAAGGGACATTCTTCTCACTGATCACCAATGTAAGGGACATTCTTCCCACTGATCACCAATGTAAGGGACATTCTTCCCACTGATCACCAATGTAAGGGACATTCTTCTCACTGATCACCAATGTAAGGAACATTCTTCTCACTGATCACCAATGTAAGGGACATTCTTCTCACTGATCACCAATGTAAGGAACATTCTTCCCACTGATCACCAATGTAAGGAACATTCTTCCCACTGATCACCAATGTAAGGAACATTCTTCCCACTGATCACCAATGTAAGGAACATTCTTCTCACTGATCACCAATGTAAGGAACATTCTTCTCACTGATCACCAATGTAAGGGACATTCTTCTCACTGATCACCAATGTAAGGGACATTCTTCTCACTGACCACCAATGTAAGGAGCATTCTTCCCACTGATCACCAATGTAAGGAACATTCTTCCCACTGATCACCAATGTAAGGAACATTCTTCCCACTGATCACCAATGTAAGGAACATTCTTCTCACTGATCACCAATGTAAGGGACATTCTTCCCACTGATCACCAATGTAAGGGACATTCTTCTCACTGATCACCAATGTAAGGGACATTCTTCTCACTGATCACCAATGTAAGGGACATTCTTCTCACTGATCACCAATGTAAGGGGCATTCTTCCCACTGACCACCAATGTAAGGACCATTCTTCCCACTGACCACCAATGTAATGGGCATTCTTCCCATTGATCACCAATGTAAGGACCATTCTTCCCACTGACCACCAATGTAAGGTGCATTCTTCCCAATTTTTCTTTATTAAAAGTCTTGCAATCAATAAGCATAAAATCACTATATATAATATCCATAAATATATACATATTTACATAAATGAAAATAAATTCAGCAAATCTGCTCTCAAACAAAAAATGACTTTACAGCAAAAACAAGAAACTCATCATGAACATGTCATTATTGGGGATAATCTCACTACAACTCACACCAATACACCAGACATCCAAACTGTGAGGCCAAGAAACAAACCCGCACCCATTATGCATGCAGCCCTTCTTCAAAAAGAAGCTACTAACCAACAAAAACTAAGGGAGTGAAAGAAATAGAAAAAGAAAAGAGCACCTCACCCAGAGATGGGCAGTTCACCAAAGGCAGGTCTGATATTCCTCCACGCCCGTTTCCAGACCGCCCGAGGCTCCCTGCCCCTCTCAAGACCCCGAATTTTCCCAACCTCACCCAGAATATCGTGCACCACCACCTCAACAGAGAGGACTTTTTTCCGCAGGGTAATCTGGCACCGTGCATTCCATGTGAAGTAACGGACAACTATACTAACTAAAAACAGTGTATCCAAATCAAAATCCCAGCAAGTCGGGAATGCCCCGTACACCCACTCCGCATAACTCATGCAATAGAAAAAGGGGATGCCTAGAGCCCTCCCCACCCTTTTATACACCTCTATGTTAAAGGGACACTGCAGCAAAAAGTGGTCCATAGACTCCACTTTACCAACACACTCCGCTCTAGGACAATCCCGATCATCCACAGGGCGATGCTTCAAGTTCCCTCTGACATAGAGCCTTCCATGGAAAGCGAGCCAGGCTTGACCCCTAAACTTCAAGGGAATTCTTTCTAAATTGATTAAACGCAACCCCTCCCTCATTACAGAGCCTGGGCAATCCCTTAAGGCCAGTGACACACTGAAAGCAGAGCTCAAAATCCTCTTCTCCAGAAGCTTCCTGGGGAGGGACTTGATATCCTCCACTGTCACCTGCCAGTGACATCACCAATACATCACCAATACTTACATCACCAATGTAAGGAACATTCTTCTCACTGATCACCAATGTAAGGGACATTCTTCTCACTGATCACCAATGTAAGGAACATTCTTCCCACTGATCACCAATGTAAGGAGCATTCTTCCCACTGATCACCAATGTAAGGAACATTCTTCCCACTGACCACCAATGTAATCGGCATTCTTCCCATTGATCACCAATGTAAGGACCATTCTTCCCACTGATCACCAATGAAAGATGCATTCTTCCCACTAATCACCAATGTAAGGTGCATTCTTCCCACTGACCACCAATGTAAGGAGCATTCTTCCCACTGATCACCAATGACAGGTGCATTCTTCCCACTGACCACCAATGTAAGGAACATTCTTCCCACTGATCACCAATATAAGGAGCATTCTTCCCACTGATCACCAATGTAAGGAACATTCTTCTCACTGATCACCAATGTAAGGAACATTCTTCCCACTGACCACCAATGTAAGGGGCATTCTTCCCATTGATCACCAATGTAAGGAACATTCTTCCCACTGATCACCAATATAAGGAGCATTCTTCCCACTGATCACCAATGTAAGGAACATTCTTCTCACTGATCACCAATGTAAGGAACATTCTTCCCACTGACCACCAATGTAAGGGGCATTCTTCCCATTGATCACCAATGTAAGGAACATTCTTCCCACTGATCACCAATGTAAGGAACATTCTTCTCACTGATCACCAATGTAAGGAACGTTCTTCCCACTGATCTCTAATGTAAGGAACATTCTTCTCACTGATCACCAATGTAAGGAACATTCTTCTCACTGATCTCTAATGTAAGGAGCATTCTTCCCACTGATCACCAATGTAAGGGACATTCTTCCCATTGATCGCCAATGTAAGGAACATTCTTCCCATTGATCACCAATCTAAGGGACATTCTTCCCACTGATCACCAATGTAAGGGACATTCTTCCCATTGATCACCAATGTAAAACAACGGGAGGGGATGTTGACAAACAAGACCTGTCATCTTAGCTTTAAAGGTTCCTGCTGCACAGTGAAATTGATCCTATAAGTTCTGGTCTTAAAGTGGCCATTGTATTTTTTTAGAATCGTCGTCATGACCCCTGACGATTCATAATACAATCCAAATCTTTGGTTACACTTTCTTTCACCTTTGTTTTTACACGATAACATTTGGAGAAAATGTATCAGATTGCAGCGTCTGACAAGCTGCCAGTACAGCTGAGTAATGGATTCTCGCCTCGACATGACTCCACTTTACGATTAGACGCGGTCTTTATGACAATGGCATTTGCGGTGTCACACCTATCAATTTTGATGAGATATGCCTCCCCGCATAAAATACATCAAACAAATACAGAGTACTGTAAGCTGTTTAAACTTCAGGGATAAAAATGTATCAAAAGGTTAGCGAGACGTTGGCATGAAAAATCTGTGTGTTGGCTAGGCCGTTGTGTAGTACTCTAGTAATAATCTAGGATACTACACGTTCCTCGAGCTATATATCACCCCGGGGCATCTGCACATCTCCCTCATATATCTCTGCAGGGTGGAAATTACGTCAGTCTGTCATGGAGACAAACAGCTGATCAACTTTATCACTTTACTGATTGAAATTCTTAAACTAGATGTACCCAATCACTTAAATCTCATAGAAGCTTGAACATGGAAACGTCATTTCAAAAATAATTTTCAGTCTTTAAAAAATTCCCCTGCTTTTGTTGAAATAAACCCTGGAGTTCCTGCCATGAAGAACCTTGCGTAGGTACGTCTTGTCAGGGGTGACAACGATCTGTCCCTGTCCCCCCTTGCGCTCCTGTGTTGTCACCATGTCACACAGGCTTCCCATAGAGACTACGAGTGGTCATTTCATCAAACATTACATAGACACGGACAACTGTGGTCACCATCTGGAAACCCACCCTAAAGAAAAGCCATGCGGGTAGACAAGAAGTGTCTGTGTCTGGACCCGGATCTGAACCAGCAACCTCTGCTGTGTTTGGCAGTATCTATACTCGCTGAGCCACCTGAGATGCTGGACAGCTCCCTGAACAATTCCTTGGTGTCAGGGCTGGGCTCAGCCCTTCCTTCTCTGAGCTGGCCACTCAGCTGTCAGCTAATTGCCAGCTCCTATCTCTCCACAGTGACTCACCTGTTGATGATATCCTGCTCGTCAGTCCTGCCCACTTAAGTCGTCCAGTCTAGATGATCTCTACCTTCGCCTTAGTCACATCTCTAAAGACGCTCTCCTGTGTTCCTGTTAAAGACTTGCTTGGCTGACATTCCTTCTGGTATCAGATCCTGCTTGCTGTTCTACCACACTGTTCTCTGGCTCCCTGACGTTTTGGCTTGTCTGACTATCCGTTCTGGTTCCTGAACTCTGGCTATGGTTTGACTACGTTTACTCTGTTTAACTTTTTTTAATAATATTAAACAAGTGTGATTTAACTGTACTTCTGTCTCAGTCTGATTCATGGTTTCTGACACTTGGACAATTTTGTTCTAATTCTTCTTTCTGGTGAACCTTGAGCTGTTTGCTCCACCCATGAACTTCATATTTAAAGGAGCTGTAAAGGCAGAAGGTTTTTTATCTTAATGCATTCTATGCATTAAGATAAAAAAAACATTTGTGTGTAGCAGCCTCCCCAGCAACCCCCTAATTACTTACCTGAGCCCCATCTCTCTCCATCAATGTCCATGAGTGTCTTAGCCGTCTGGGATTTTCCTCCTGATTGGCTGAGACACAGCAGCGGCGCCACTGGCTCCCACGGCTGTCAATCAAAGTCAGTTAGCATATCAGTCGGTCGGGGATCCGTGTCTGAATGGGCACACAGAGCTGTGACTTGGCTCGGGTGCCCCATAGCAAGCTGCTTGCTGTAGGGGAACTCAACAGGAGTAAGAAAACACTGGCCACCGCCCACACCCATAACTGGCCTTCACAGTAAGGAGCACATGGAGGGCATATACATGTAAGACAAAGACAATTCCATAGCTCAACTCACCAACCAGTCTGCTGACCAACCAAATTAGCCTGTCTAACCGTCTGTTAAAAGCAGGGGTTTAGTTAGCACACATTTGCAAACGCATGTGAAAGCTGCAAGGCCTCGTCAAGGCACCCTGTATACTTGCAGTCCTAACACTACTAAATTTATAAGTGTCTCCACAGTGGAAGCACATGCATTGAATGGATAGGTGTAGGCAGGTGGGCCTGGAGGCGGCCCAATCCCCCTTAAAGGGACAGGAGCACACTGGACACCCAGCAAGAGCACAATGGCAGCAAGGGTGTCCAGTGTGTCCCTGACCCAAATTTACGTACAGTAAGAAAACACTGGCCACCGCCCACACCCATAACTGGCCTTCACAGTAAGGAGCACATGGAGGGCATATACATGTAAGACAAAGACAATTCCATAGCTCAACTCACCAACCAGTCTGCTGACCAACCAAATTAGCCTGTCTAACCGTCTGTTAAAAGCAGGGGTTTAGTTAGCACACATTTGCAAATGCATGTGACAGCTGGAACTCAACAGGAGGGAGGGGAGAGGAGCAATGAAGAGAGACCCGAGAAGAGTAGGATCCGGGCTGCCCTGTGCAAAACCAGCTGCACCGGGAAGGTAAGTATAACATGTTTGTTATAAAAAAAAGACTTAACAATCACTTTAACCCCTTCAGATCTGCCCTATAGTTGAATGATGGCTACGGCGTGGACCTACTTTGCCGTGAGGCTGTCAATAGACGTCCTCCCCTTTGCACGCTCCCCGTGTGCCCCTTGCAGGGCACTGACAGCGTGAGGAGAAGAAAAAGCCGATCACTGGCTTCGGTGCAAGGGACATCAGTCCGGAAGAGAAAGAGGTGAAACCGCCTAATCTGTGCCAATCAGTACCACCTGCCAGTGCCCACAGTGCCGCGAATCAGTGCCCACCAGTGCATAGCAGTTCCAGCAATCAGTGCCACCTATCAATGCCCACTAGTGCCACCTATAAATGCCCACCAGTGGTGGCAATCAGTGCCTCATCAGTGCCCCTTAGCAGTGCTGCCTATCAGTGTCACCTACCAGTGCCGATCAGTGCCCATCACTGCCACCCATCAGTGGCCATCACTGCCACCTATTAGTGCCCATCAGTGCCCGCTATTAGTGCCACCTTTCAGTGCCACATATTAGTGCCCTTCAGTGCCACCTATCAATGCCCTTCAGGGCCGCCCATCAGTGCCACCCATCAGGGCCACCTCTCAGTGCCCACCAGTGCCACCTATCAGTGCCCACCAGTGCCACCTCATCAGTGCCCACCAGTGCCACCTATTAGTGCTCATCAGTGCCACCTTATCACTGCCTATCAATACAGCCTATCGGTGCCCATCAGTGCAGCCTCATCAGCGTACATCAATGAAGGAGAAAAATTACCTGTTTGCAAAATGTATTAACAAAATATAAAACGGTTTTGTATTATCTTAAAAAAAATCTGTATTTTTAAATTTTTAAAAAAAATAAAAAACCCAGAGGTGATCAAATACCACCAAAAGAAAGCTCTGTTTGTGGGAAAAAAATTATAACAATTTCATATGGGTACAGTGTTGTATGACCGCGCAATTGTCGTTCAAAGAGTGACAGCGCTAAAAGCTGAAAATTGGTCTGGGCAGGAGGGGGGGGGGGTTTAAGTGCCCAGTAGGCAAGTGGTTAAGCTATGCCTTTCCTCTTCCTGTTTGCCAGATTATTGTGCTCTCTCCAGTGAATATCTCACTTTTTCTTTTTCAATATCTCACTTTTGTCCCTCCTGCTGCTGTCTGTATCTTTGCTACCACTTATTATTGACTTGTTCCTCGACTACGCTTCCACTTGATCCCTACCTGCAACTGCTTGTTGCTGACCTTCGGCTTGTTTACTGACTAGGTTTCTGCTATATCCACTACTGGACCCTGCCTTTCTCACCTCCTGGTGGGGCGATCCTGTGGACCACAACCTGGTGCTCACATGCAGAAAAACCCATCTTCACCATCAGGAGTTCTGGTAAATACTGGTTAGCAGGCCCAGACTGGGTCAAAAAATAGGCCTAGGCATTTTAGACTGAGCAGGGAACAGGGGTTGGCATTCGCAGGGGCAGTATACTCAAAAACACATAAGGAACCACCAATACTGTAGTATTCATAAACAAACAAACAAACAAAAAAATGTCTCCATGACATTGCAGGGCAGAAGCAACGTCAAAATGTCACTTCCGCCCATAGCTCTTCAAGGGCCATTTTTTTTTTAATTGTTTTTTTTTAAATGAAATTTTTTTTTTGTATTGCATTTTAGTGTAAATATGAGATGTGATGTCTTTTTGACCCCAGATCTCATATTTAAGAGGACCTGTCATGCTTTTTTTCTATCAAGGGATGTTTACATTCCTTGTAAGAGGAATAAAAGTGACACAATTTTTTTTTAAAAACAAAAACAAAAAAAAAAAGTGTAAGAAATAAAAGGTAAAATAAATAAGAAAAAAAAATGTAAACGTGCCCCGTCCCGCCGGGCTCGCGTGCAGAAGCGAACGCACACGTGAGTAGCGCCCACATATGAAAACGAGGTTCGAACCACACATGTGAGGTATCACCGCGATCGGTAGGCTGAGAGCAATAACTCAAGCCCTAGACCTCCTCTGTAACTCAAAACATGCAACATGTAGAATTTTTTAAACGTCGCCTATGGAGATTTTTAAGGGTAAAAATTTTTAGACATTCCACGTGCGGGCGTAATTTTGAAGCGTGACATGTTGGGTGTCAATTTACTTGGCGTAACATTATCTTTCACAATATAAAAAAAAAAATTGGGCTAACTTTACTGTTGTCTTATTTTTTAATTCAAAAAAGTGTATTTTTTCCAAAAAAAGTGCGCATGTAAGACCTCTGCGCAAAAGTATTGCAACAACCGCCATTTTATTCTCTAGGGTGTTAGAAAAAAAAATGTATAATGTTTGGGAGTTCTAACTAATTTTCTAGCAAATAAAACTTTAACTTGTTTTTAACTTGTAAACAACAAATCTCAGAAAGAGGCTCGGTCCTTAAGTGGTTAACCCAAAGCCATATAAATCATTGGCTATAATTTAATAACAACAAAACGCTGATTTTGCCCAGATTTCCCATTGAATTCCATGGATTGCAGAAGCTCGGTTAGGGGCAGCAAATGTGACTCAATCAGGCCAATGCAGAGCGAGTTTTCTACGGGAAACCAATCCATCACTTGTCTCTTTACAATATATTCCCCAAAGATACGATAAGGAAAAACAAAATACAGCAAACTATCAGAGTTTAGGTTAACAAGAGAATATAAAAAAGAAGAATCGCTTTTCTCCGGCGGCCGCCAACAACAAACAGCGGTGAACAATATGTGATAATTATTGCAAAGAGCTTGACCCCGGGGTGCGGGAGGTGCCGTAAAGGGGTCAGAAGTCTCTTGTAACTCAATTCCTGAACCAATTATTTCTTGATTATGTGTGTAGTCCAGCAGATTTCTCAGGCATAGCTTCCGCTGTAAAAAGAAACAAAAAACAAAACAAAAAGCAAACAAGCAAAGCAGGAAATATTGATAACAATAATGCCAGGAATACGAGGAGATTATATTTTACAGATTTGTTTCCACCGACTCAGAACACTTTCATCTGATCTGATTTAACCACTTTAAACCCCCCTTCCTGCCCTGGCGCCAATTTTCAGCTTTCAGCGCTGTTGCACTTTTAACGACCATTGCGTGTTCATGCAACGCTGTACCCAGTATACATTTTTATCATTTTTTTTTCACACAAATAGAGCTTTCTTTTGGTGGTATTTATTCACCGCTGGTTTTTTAATTTTTTTCAAAAAAAAAAAAAAAAGAAAAAAGACCGAAAATGTTGAAAAAACAAAACAAACTGTTTCAGAATTTGTTATAAAGTTTTGAAAACAGGTAATTTTTCTCCTTCGTTGATGTGCGCTGATGAGGCTGCACTGATGGGCACTGATAGGCAGCACTGATAGTCACTGATAAGGTGACACTAATGGGCACTGATAGGTGGCACTGATGGTTGGTACTGATGGGCGGCACTGAAGGGCACTGATAGGTGGCACTGATAAGCCACACGGATAGGTGGCACTAATGGGCACTGATAGGTGGCACTGATGAGGTAGCACTGATAGGTGGCACTGAAGGCACTGATAGGCACTGGTAGGTGACACTGATAGGCAGCACTGATTGGTGGCACTGATGATGAGGCACTGATGGGCATTGATTGGCAGCACTAGTGGGCATTGATAGGTGGCACTGGTGGGCAAAGGAAGATGGCACAATAGGCACTTGTAGGTGGCACTGTGGGCACTGGTAGTTGGTACTTGTGGCTACTTATAGGTGGCGCTGGCAGGTGGAACTGGTGGCTACTGATAGGTGGCACTGGCAGGTGGCACAGGTGGGCACTGATGAGGCTCTCTGTGTGAGGAACCGATGTCCCTCTGACAGAAGCCGGTGATTTTATTTCAGATAATTGCAGTACAGATGATCACAGGTGCGCGCAGCCTATTGAATTAGGGTGTGCACCCCAAAGCTCAAACACACATGCGCATACCTCCCAACATTTGAATTTCAGAATGAGGGACACTTGAGGAAAGGAGTGACCAAAATGTCCTCAGCCCAAATCCTCTTTCAGGCAAATTCCCTATGCCTGCACAAGTCCTCTCTTCAGTTCTATTACAAATCCTGACCTCAACCCGATAGAACACCTTTGGGATGAATTAGAGCGGAGACTGTGAGCCAGGCCTTCTAGTCCAACATCAGTGCCTGACCTCACAAATGCTCTTCTGGAAGAATGGTCAAACATTCCCATAGACACCCTCTTAAACCTTGTGGACGGCCTTCCCAGAAGAGTTATAGCTGTTATAGCTGCAAAGGGCGGAGCCAACTCAATATTGAACCCTACGGACTTATGCCCCATACACACGATCGGACATTGATCGGACATTCCGACAACAAAATCCTAGGATTTTTTCCGACGGATGTTGGCTCAAACTTGTCTTGCATACACACGGTCACACAAAGTTGTCGGAAAATCCGATCATTCTGAACGCGGTGACGTAAAACACGTACGTCGGGGCTATAAACGGGGCAGTAGCCAATAGCTTTCATCTCTTTATTTATTCTGAGCATGCGTGGCACTTTGTCCGTCGGATTTGTGTACACACGATCGGAAATTCCGACAACGGATTTTGTTGTCTGAAAATTTTATAGCCTGCTCTCAAACTTTGTGTCGGAAAATCCGATGGAAAATATGTGATGGAAGCTACACACGGTCGGAATTTCCGACAACAAGGTCCTATCACACATTTTCCGTCTGAAAATCCGACCGTGTGTACGGGGCATTAGACTGGGATGCCATTGAAGTTCATGTGCGTGTAAAGGCAGGCGTCCCAATACTTTTAGCAATATAGTATAAAGTGTTCCAACATGTTAACAACCCCAAACACACCTCCAAGGCGACCACTGCCTTGCTAAGGAAGCTGAGGGTAAAGGTGATGGACTGGCCCAGCATGTCTCCAGACCTAAACCCTATTGATCATCTGTGGGACATCCTCAAACGGAAGGTGGAGGAGCACAAGGTCTCTAACATCCACCAGCTCTGTGATGTCGTCATGGAGGAGTGGAAAGGGACTCCAGTGGTAACCTGTGAAGCTCTGGTGACCTCCATGCCCAAGAGGGTTAAGGCAGTGCTGGAAAATAATGGTGGCCACACAAAATATTGACACTTTGGGCCCAATTTGGACATTTTCACTTAGGGCTGTACTCACTTTTGTGAGATACTGTGTGTGTATATAATAAAAGGTTTCCTTCCAGTTCTGTTTTATTTATTTTTTAAGTAAAAACACCTACATTTGACATGGCCATCAGCCTCTTGCAGTCTACTGTACTGCAGAGCTACAATTGGGAAGAGAAAAACTTTTATACATATGCATTTTCTTTTGCCGAAAGTAACCCACTTTATGGACCCCGGTGTTTATGACGGAGCCCCCTTTATATGTTCCAGGCCAGGTTGTGCTGTGTGGCAGAGCTGTGTAAATCTCAGAGCTGGATGGGCAGAAAAAAACAAACAGCTCCCATATACTATATGTATTTTATCTGTGTATTCAGCTGTGTGACCGGGACTCGTTTTTACTTCATAAGTTGTATTTAGTCACTCAGTGTCAGCAGAAAGTATTTCGTTGTCTTTCTTTTCCTCTCACTTTTTGGCAGTCTTGGTCTTACTGATAAAACGGTGGGCAGTAAAACACTTTCTAATAAAAAGAAGTAGATATTAAAATAACTTTTTTTTTTTGAGACATACATTTGCTGTTATGATTCCCTCCTCTATGGAGAGCTGCAGTCCAACTGTTATTCGGCTGATTTGGGTCCAAGTTTTCTGGCAGAGAATGATAGCGAGTGCAATAATCTGTGTGCCCAGCCATAAATCTCTGAGCTGGACGGATCTGCTTCAGAATGACAGGAATACGGGCCAAATTCCCCGCTTCTGCTGTCTAGGTATTTTTATGTATTTAATAACTTTTATAACTAGGAGGACTTAAGGGAGAACTATAATATTTCATCTATATTTATTCATATAGATACACCGTATTTATCGGCGTATAACACGCACCTTAATTTTAAGAGGAAAGTTTAAGGAAAAAAACATTAATTTTAAATAAATAATTTTGAAGCAAAATAAGGGTCAGTGCCCATCAACGCAGCCTTATAAGTGCCCTTGTGCAGCCCATTAATGAAGCCAGATCAGTGCCCATCTGCAGCCTTGCCATTGCCCATCATTGCAGCCTTGCCCATCATTGCAGCCTAATCAGTGCCCATCTGCTGCTTTGCCCATCACTGCAACCTGATCAGTGCCCATCTGCAGCCTTGCCATTGCCCATCATTGCAGCCTCGCTCATCATTACAGCCTAATCAGTGCCCATCTGCTGCTTTGCCCATCACTGCAACCTGATCAGTGCCCATCTGCAGCCTTGCCCATCATTTCAACCTGATCAGTGCCCATTTGCAGCCTTGCCCATGATTGCAGCCTAATCAGTGCCCATCTGCAGCCTTCCCATTGCCCATCATTGCAGCCTCGCCCATCATTACAGCCTAATCAGTGCCCATCTGCTGCTTTGCCCATCACTGCAACCTGATCAGTGCCCATCTGCAGCCTTGCCCATCATTTCAACCTGATCAGTGCCCATTTGCAGCCTTGCCCATGATTGCAGCCTAATCAGTGCCCATCTACAACCTCGCCCATCATTGCAGCCTAATCAGTGCCCATCTGCTGCTTTGCCCATCACTGCAACCTAATCAGTGCCCATCTACAGCCTCGTCCATCAATGCAGCCTAATCAGTGCCCATCTGCAGCCTTGCCCATCATCACAGCCTAATCATTGCCCATCTACAGCCTTGCCCATCATTGCAACCTGATCAGTGCCCATCTGCAGCCTTGCCCATCTTTGCATCCTAATCAGTGCCCATCTACAGCCTTGCCCATCATTGCAACCTCATCAGTGCCCATCTGCAGCTTTGTCCATCATTGAAGCCTAATCAGTGCCCATCTGCAGCCTTGCCCATCATTACAGCCTAATCAGTGCCCTTCTACAGCCTTGCCCATCATTGCAACCTGATCAGTGCCCATCTGCAGCTTTGTCCATCATTGAAGCCTAATCAGTGCCCATCTGCAGCCTTGCCTATCATTGCAGCCTAATCAGTGCCCATCTACAGCCTTACCCATCATTGCAGCCTAATCAGTGCCCATTTGCAGCCTTGCCCATCATTGCAGCCCAATCAGTGCCCATCTGCAGCTTTGTCCATCATTGCAGCCTAATCAGTGCCCATCTGCAGCCTTGTCCATAATTGCAGGCTGATCCGTGCCCATCTGCAGCCTTGTCTATGCCGGGATAGACAGAGCCGCATCTCCTGTGTACTCGTCTCGGCTCGCAGTCACGCCCAGCCCCGCCCCTTGGCTCAGCTCCTATGATGGACATACCAGCAGTCCAATACCGGGACATCAAGGCTAGGAGCCGTCCAGGGGCTGCGAACTGCGAACCGAGCTGAGTACACAGGAGATTGCGGCTCTGTATTTCGGCGGCGCTCGCTCCCTCCTTCCCCTCCGAGGCAGCCTATATCGGCATATAACACGCACCCACGATTTTGAGGGGGGAAAGGTGCGTGTTATACGCCGATAAATATGGGATATATATATATATATATATATATATATACATATATACACACACACTATATTACCAAAAGTATTGGGACTCTTCTCCAACTCATTGGATTCAGGTGTTCCAATCACCTCCATGGCCAAAGGTGAATAAAATCGCACACCGAGGCATGCAGATGGCTTCTACTAACATTTGTGAAAGAACAGGTCGCTCTCAGGAGCTCAGTGAATTTAATGGTGGTACCGTGATAGGTAGCCACCTGGGCAATAAGTCCACCCGTGAAATCTACTTGCTACTAAATATTGCGCGGTCAACTGTTAGTGATAATTATAACAAAGTGGGAACAACAGCAACTCTGCCACGAAGTGGTAGGTCACGTAAAGTGACAGGGTCAGCGCCTGCTAAAGCTCACAGTGTGCAGAAGTCATCAACTGTCTGCAGAGTCAATAGCTACAGACCTCCAAATTTGTGGCCTTCAGATTAGTGCAACAACAGTGCGTAGAGAGCTTCAATGGAATGGGTTTCCATGGCTGAGAAGCTGAATCCAAGCCTTACACCACCAAGTGAAAAGCAAAGCGTCGGATGCAGTGGTGTAAAACAGTGGTTCTCAACCTCAGTCCTCAAGTACCCCCAACAAGGCCAAAATACCAAGCCATTGACTCTGATTTAAAGCACCTGTGCAAGATAAAGAAAAACCTGCAAACATGGCCTGTTGGGGTTACTTGAGGACTGAGGTTGAGAACCACTGGTGTAAAGCATGCCACCACTGGACTCTAGAACAGTGGAGACGTGTTCTCTGGAGTGATGAATCACGCTTCTCTGTCTGACAATCTGATGGACGTGTTTGGGTTTGACGGTTGCCAGGAAAACACGAACGTAGTAACGTACTACGTGGAATTTCAGCTCTTGAGCGCCACCCTTTGGGCCGCTTCTGCTAATGTCGTGTTTGGTGAGCATTGATTCCGAGCATGCGTGTTTGTACTTTCAACTTTTGTGTGACGGACTTGTGTACAGACGATAGGAAAATCTGACAACAGACCGTTGTCCGCCGAAAATTTACTAGCCTGCCATCCAACGTTTGTTGGCGGAAAGTTGGACAACAGTTGTCTGATGGGGCGTACTAACGGTCGGATTTTAGGCAAACAATCTGTCGTCACACAATTCCTGGCCGGAAATTCGATCATGTGTACGAGGCTTAAGACTGAGATGCCATTAAAGTTCATGTGTGTGTGTGTAAAGGCAGGCGTCCCAATATTTTTGACAATATAGTGTAGCTGTAAGGATGTGCAGTAGTAGTAGTAATAGTAATAATAAACATTTTTGGAGTGATATTTACAAATGGCACTCCAGAAATAGATATCCTACATCCCAATTTTTATTTTATTTTTTACAATACAGCTGTAGGGATGTGTAGTAGTAGTAGTAGTAGTAGTAGTAGTAGTAGTAGTAATAGTAGTAGTAGTAATGATAATAATAAATAACATTTTTGGAGTGATATTTACAAATGGCACTCCAGAAATAGATGTTCCACACCCCACTTTTTTTTTTTTTTTTTACAATACAGCTGTAGGGATGTGCAGTAGTAGTAGTAATAATAAAAAGAATTAATAATAATAATAATAATAATAATAATGATAATAATAAATAATAAATCTAATCCTATTTATTAATGCAAATGCTAAGCAGTAATCCCCGTCCTTTATCAATATCAATGCCTAGTTGGAGAAATGTTCCTTTTTATTCTGCATGTGAGATTCAATTATAATTGTATATCTGCTACATTATTGCCAAAAAAATGCAGTTTCTATGAATGAATTGAATATTTTGTTGTCTTACTGTAGTTCAGCGCTTGTCATTAAATCCGCGCTTTTGATTTTTTTGCAGATTCGAAGGGCTGCTCTCTAATGTCAGCGAGGGAGGGATCTGTATATTTAAAATACTGCCAGTAGCATCCCATCCAGATGTCAAGTCAGCCTTAGGCTGGAAGAGCGACGGATTTTTAGCTGCAGTAGGATCATGCACCATTGACTCCAGCAAAGAGCCGTCTGTGTGGCCCGCGGACCGTGATCGCACCGAGCCTACAGCAGATGGGCACCGGGAGCAAACAGCACAGGATCTGGGACTACGCATGGCGCCATTTTTTTACAGCACACGCCTTTCCCTGGAAGTTAATGCTGAACTCCGGGAACACAAAGCTTTCATTTAAAATACATTCCTCAATGGCCCCAAAAGGATATCGATCCACTTGGTAAGCACCAAATGCCTTTGCAAGCCCAGGTATATGACTTTGTAAAAGTAGCAGTGACATCATCACTGTGCTGTATATAGCCTGTGCAGAAAGCAGAGCTTTAAGAGGGGCCCAGCAGGCTCCACCCACTACAGAAAACTGCAGGAGGGGGCGGAGACAAGACCAGTCCCCCCTGCACAAGGAGAAAGAGCAGCAGTGAGCGGTCTTTATTACAGGAAGTCTCACACTGGATTACTGCACAGATCTGGAGGAATTTTAACAACACATGTGACCAATGCATGCAGACAGCATTTGATTATTTGGCTTTAACCCCTTCAGATCCACACGATAGCCGAATGACGGCTACAGCGCGGACCTACATTGGTGGGAGGCCGTCAATAGACGTCCTCCCCTTTGCACGTGCCCCCTGCAGGGCGTGCGTGGCACGCGCTGTGATCACCGAGTCAATGAGACGATCCCGACCCCTTACCACATGATCAGCTGTCAGCCATTGACAGCTGATCACGTGATGTAAACAGAAGATCGGCAATCGTTTTATTTTTCTCCTCACGCTGTCAGAAAAAAAGCCGATCATCGGATTCTGTGCAAGGGACATCGGTCTCGAAGAGAAAGATGCACAGCCATCTTATCTGTGCCCACTAGTGCCGCCTGCCACTGCCACCTGCCAGTGCCCACAGTGCCATGAATCAGTGCCCACCAGTGCATAACAGTGCCAGCAATCAGTGCCACCTATCAATGCCCACCAGTGGTGCCAATCAGTGCCTCATCAGTGCCAACTAGCAGTGCTGCCTATCAGTGTCACCTACCAGTGCCGATCAGTGCTCATCACTGCCACCCAACAGTGCCAATCACTGCCACCTATCAATGCCCATCAGTGCCAGCTATCCGTGCCACCTATTAGTGCCCTTCAGTGCCACCTATCAATGCCACCTCTCAGTGCCACTTCATCAGTGCCCACCAGTGCCGCCTATCAGTGCCCATCAGTGCCGCCTTATCGGTGCCCATCAATGCAGCCTATCAGTGCCCATCAGTGCAGCCTCATCAGCGTACATCAATGAAGGAGAAAAATTACCAGTTTGCAAAATTTTATAACAAAATATAAAACGGTTTTGTATTTTTTTTTTAAATTTTCGGTCTTTTTTAAAAATTTTAAAAAAAACCTAGAGGTGATCAAATACCACCAAAAGAAAGCTCTATTTGTGGGGGGAAAAAATGATAAAAATGTAATTTGGGTACAGTGTTGCATGATCGTGCAATTGTCATTCAAAGAGTGACAGCGCTAAAAGCTGAAAATTGGTCTGGGCAGGAAGGGGTTTAGGTGCCTGGTAAGCAAGTGGTTAAAGCGTTTGCTAACTCAAAAAAAAATAAAATATTGATCCTGTTCCTTTAACCACTTCAGCCCCGGAAGGTTTTCCCCTTCCTGACCAGGCCATTTGTTTTTGCGATATGGCACTGCGTCGCTTTAACTGACAATTGCACGTCGTCCTTTTTTTTCCCCACAAATAAAACTTTCTCTTGGTGGTATTTGACCACCTCTGCGGTTTTTATACTTTTGCACTATAAACAAAAAAAGACCGAAAATTTTGAAAAAAAAAAAAAACAATATTTTTTTACTTTTTGCTATAATAAATACCCCTCCAAAAAATAAAAAAAAATACAAATTTCTTCATCAGTTTACCGATCTTCTGTTTACATCACGTGATCAGCTGTCATTGGCTGACAGCTAATCATGTGGTAAGGGGCCCGGATCGACCCCTTACTCCGATCTGTGATCAGCCGAGTCTCATAGACTCGGTGATCACAGAGCGCGCCGCGCGCACACCACAGGGGGCGCGCAGGCAGCTCATGAACGGGAGGACGTCATATGACGTCCTCCCGGCAATTAAGGCCCACGCTGTAGCCGTCATTCAGCTATAGCGCGGGCCATTGACTCGGTAATCACAGCGCGCGCCCTGCCACCTACTAAATGTCTGTAAATTGGCTGTCAACCACGGTCTAAAAAGCATTCCAAAAAGCCTAATGCCCCGTACACACGATCGGAATTTCCATCAGAAAAATCGTGGATGGTTTTTCCGACGGAATTCCGCTCAAGCTCGGCTTGCATACACACGGTCACACAAAAGTTCTCTGAACTTTCGACCGCCAAGAACGCCGGTGACGTACAACACTACGACGCGCCGAGAAAACGAAAGTTCAATGCTTCCGAGCATGCGTCGAATTGTTTCCGAGCATGCGTGATTTTTTGTGCGTCCGAATTGCATACTGACGAAAGCATTTTCGGATAGGAACTTTTTCCAACCGGAAAATAGAGAACCTGCTCGCAATCTTTGCTCTTGCTGGCCAGAAAAAGTCCGATGGAGCATACAAACGGTCAGAATTTCTGACCAAAAGCTCTCATCCGACTTTTGCCAGCAGAATTTCTGATCGTGTGTATGGGGCATTTGAGTGAATGGGCCCTCCTAAAACGAATACTTTTATTAGCTTTTTTTTTTTTTTCTTTCATCATTTGTTACATTCTGATGCAGCTGTTTCATTGACGTTGTAAATAGTCATGCTTCATTAGGTTTTCTTGATTTCCACCAGGCATCGAGCAATCAATGAACCCAGCATCCAAGTCAGAGTTCTGTGATGTACCTATTTCCTCCAGCTGCCCTGCGAGTCTCATTATGTGAATTATGTGGCCAATATGGGAAATTCATGAAACCAGGATCCATCTTTAGTTTATCTTTCAAGAACATGCCTGCACACCTGCAGAGACAGAAAAGAGAGAACGTGGCTGACTGGCACGGCATGCTTCCATAGTGAAGGGAAGAAGAGCCTCTGGACAGAAACGTTCTCCACCTCATTTATAAACATGCTTATTCCTTCTCCACATGTTTGTTACATTGTGCCGCTTAGCTCAGTAACACATGATGTATATAAAAAAATTCCTGGGGTTTGTTATTTAAAATGCACGTAGGGCCAAAAACGTTTTCTTGGATGGAGTATTGAGGAATCAGAACCCTCTCAGGTATGCATTGCTAAAAGAAATAACCAAGAGGCACTGGGACTTCAGAATGTATTGGTTCAATGAAACAAAGAAAAAAACATAATTCCAGATGGGTACCTGGAATGTAGCTTAAAGCATAAAACCAGAAAGAGGACCAACCTCCGGACTCTTTGGGGCCTCTCTGGCTACCATCTGCCCCTCTTATTTTCTCTTTCTTCTCCCTGTCTCTGTTTTTTTTTCTAATTCCTTCCATCCCCCTTCCACCAACTTCTCCCTGCCCCTTAAATCCCCCTTTCATACCCATATCCACCCCTACATTAGAGCATTCTCCCATGGAACAAAAACATTTTTCACCTTCACCATAACATCACAGGAACCGCACAGGCCGCACATATTAACTGGTTCTTTCCCAAACAATACAGAGGCCACCAGTCAACCAAACAACCATCTATACGTCCCGGGTCCAATAAACAGCCTTATGCCGCGTACACACGATCGGTCTTTCAGCCAACAAAACTGTGGATTTTTTTCCGAAGGATGTTGGCTCAAACTTGTCTTGCATACACAAATGTTGGCCAACAATTATGAACGTGGGAACGTGGTGATGTACAAGACGTACGACGAGACGATAAAAAGGAAGTTCAATAGCCATGTGATATCTCCATTACGAGCGCTAGTTTTACAAGACCGAGCTATTGCGGCTCGTACTTGATCCCGAGCATGCGTGGAATTTTGTGCGACGGTCTTGTGTACACACGATCGGAAAGTCTGACAACAAACATTTGTTGGCGGAAAATTTGAGGACCTGCTAGCCAACATTTGTTGGCGGAAAGTCCAACAACAAATGTTCGATGGAGCATACACACCGTGGGACTTTCCGCCAACAAGTTCACATCCAACATTTCCCGTTGGAAAATCCAATCGTGTGTACGCGGCATAAGAGTTGTCTGTTTGTAGTTTATTGCTTGGAGCAGGAGAGGGATTGGGGAAATGGGATACTCCAAAACGATTAGCATACATCAATTAGAGCACAATCTTCTCTTGAAGATAACGCGAATAATGAACAGTCTATCCTCCCACAACTAAAGACCATGGGGCAACTTTCTTAGATTTCTGCTTACCTTGCACCAAGACACATTACTGGTACCCAGTGCAATCTTCAGGACACTGTACAGTCACAGGGATCAATTTATGGTGTCTACTCACAAGTCCTCAGGGTAGCTATACACTTTCCGGCTTCCGCTGTACCCAATCCAATAAATATTCCTCTCTAAATCGGATCCCTATTGAGAAGTCCTGTAGTCAGTTCCAGGCCACTTCCAGGCCCCAGTCCTATACCTACTGTGACCTCACAGAGGAGCAACCAAGTCCATAGGCTGCCTCAGGGGCAACAGCCCCCCTGAGGCTGGGAACTCTTCTTCCTGGGGAAAGACTATCTCTCCAATGCTTCAAACTATTTATCAGCTACCCAAACACCATCTAGATGCACCTCTACAGGAACCTCCCCAGGTATTGGCTAGGTTCTGATCAGTATTCAGACTGGTTATTTAAAATTCCCCTTCTAGCTTCTTCTAGAGGCAAGGGTAAGCAATTAAACACTCAACCTGCAAAACCCTGAACACACCAAACCAAACAATCACTGCTCCCTTGATTACAGACGGAGCCTAAATGTACCTCGTAACCTAACAAGTTTTTTTTTTTTTTTGGTTTTGGGGTCCATCTCCATTCCAACAAGAATCAGATATTGTATTTTCTTATATTTCTCTGTAAGCTAATATTGGTGATGAGCTGAACGTACCTGGGTTCAATTTGGGGGCAAATTATTAAAGTGCGGGTGCCGAGTCAGAACCCCATATTTGATCAATGATGTCATGGGATCCCAGGGACTTCACTGACAAAATATGGTCAAGTTAATATGGTCAGTGATAGTCAGAGGGAAATCTTGCCCCTTTCTTTACATTTTAGTGGTGGGGACTATAAGTCATGTGTTCCCCTAACTATAGCTGGTTTCTGTGTTCTTCACCTAAAGCAGCCTCCTTTCTCATAAGGCAAGCAGGCCTACTGGGACTCAGTTGCCCCCAGGACTTATACACTCTGCTATAGTGCCTGGCCACCACGCCAGGGCGTGTGTGAACTGAGCAAAGCAAATATTAGCGATTGACAGGCAGAGTGGTTCAATGACAGTCCAGATACAAGGCAGGCAGAGTTCAGAGAATAGTCGATGTCCGATCTGAGGTCATACACAGGGAAATCCAACACCTGTAATAACGTGCAATACCACAAGCATGACTTGGCTGGCTTATTTCAGGTTTGTTCTCCACCCAGAGTCTGGCCACAATTAATCACCTTGTAGGTGGACAGACAGACAAGGAGAATGCCAACAGTCAAAACCAGGATGCTGGGACCAGCAGCTATTACAGAACAGGAGTGAACACGGTCCTGACACCGGAACTGTCATTCAGCTAAGAAAAACAATGGGACCAGATGTGTCAGCAGGCGGGTTTTTTTTTTTTTCCATTCTGCAGGTCACCATGTGTCCGACTTCGGAATTGACATGAATTTGCATTGCTGAACAATGTAATTGGGATTGGATATACATCATGGAACATTTTATTTTAACCCCTTAATGCCGACGCCTCCCGGTCCCTTAAGAGGTTTCTGATGGTGGGAGGCAGGGCGGGGGTTTCTGATCATGTGACCGCCGTGATTGGCTGTCTCAGTGGTCTAATGATCGGAAAGCTCTAATGATCAGAAAGTAGACATCGGGAGCTATCCTCCGGCAACTGTGACTGGAGCACGCAGGGTGCGCGCTCTTGGCACAGCTCTATTTACATTCTAGTATGCATATATGTGGCCTCTCTGCGTTAAGGCCCACCAGCCAAGAGGCTGCACACCCCGGGTTTCGGGTCATTCATTATGATCGCAATTCATAAATTTGCAAATTCGTAAATTTGGAAAATTCATAAATTCGAAAATTCACAAACTCGTAAATTCAAAAATTTGCAAATTCGTAAATTCGAAAAAATGTGAAAATTCGTAAATTTGTTCATTCGAAAATTCATAAATTCGAAAATTCGTGAATTCGTAAATTCGAAAATTCATAAATTCGTAAATTCGAAAATTCATGAATTCAAAAATTCGCAAATTCGTAAATTCGAAAATTTGAAAATTCGAAAATTCCTAAATATGTAAATTCGTAAATTTGTTAATTTGAAAATTCGTAAATTCGTGAATTTGAAAATTCGTAAATTCATAAATTCGTAAATTTGTAAATCCGCAAATATGAAAATTTGAAAATTCGAAAATTCTCAAATTCGTAAATTTGAAAATTCAAAAATCTGAAAATAAGAAAGAAAATCACAAAATTCAAAATAATATATAACTAACTAACTAATAAAAACTAACTATTGCATTATAGGTATTGGGAATTCCTTTAAAATTTGACTGTTAGTGAATGTAACGAATACAAATTTATCCGAAGTTATAAATTATCCGACATAACGAATGCCGCATCTAAACGAATGGAACGGAACTAATTAATAATAAATAATAATAATGATAATAAAAAGTTTTTATTATTATTGATTTTATTTATTATTATTAATTTGTTCCGTTCCATTTGTTTAGATATGGCATTTGTTATTTCAGATAATTTGTAACTTTGGATAAATTAGTATTTGTTATGTTCACTAACAGCCAAGTTTTAAAGGAAATTCCACTACCTGTTAGTAATAGTTAAGTTATTATTAGTTAGGTATTATTTCCGATTTTCGAATATTCGAGTTTTCGGATACTCAAATTTCAAATTTCCGAGTTTCCAAACTTTCAAATTCCCGAATTTTCGAATATTCTAATTTACGAATATTCAGAGAAATTCGTTAAATGGGGTTTTTCGTTAATTTATATATTTCCGAATTAACAAATTTGTTGAAAATTTGTTAAAAAAACTAATTCGGAGCGAAACGAATTGCACTTGTCTAATGCTAAATCTATTTTCTCTTTCGGCCAGCTCTCCTGTATGTTTCTGTACTCTTGTGTATACACTTGGCATTGCAGTGACGGGTATAGGCAGGTAAAGCACTGATTAAAAACTTTAATGGATGTTTCTTTACCGTAAAAGCTCTTCCTAGGTTCGCTCTCTGAGAAGAAACCCAGGAAAACATATATTCACGGCACCATTTTTTTTCTTCTGTTGTTTGTATGAAAGTACATAAAACCACTCTAATAATACGTTACCGCAACAAATAATAGCAGCTTCTGACATAAGGTGAGATGCCATAATTGTACATGCGGGGAGGTCTCCGGCTATTTCAGATCCAGCCTATAGTTAGGTGAATGCAAATAGAAAAAGGAAGATTGCTGGAACTGTAAAAATCACATTGCAGACTGTATGTATCATCGCTGCGGAGAGGAAAACAACTGTCTAGACATATACAGAATACAGAACTCCTACAATAATACTCAAGGACTCCCATACAATAAGATTCAAGTTAACTCTTTTTTTAATAGTAAACATGTCTTATTCACTTTGTGCAATGGTTTTGCACAGAGCAACCCTGATCCTCTTCTTCTCAGGGTCCCCTGTCGGTACTTCTGGCTCGTACCCCCCCCCCACGAGTCCCCTCTAGCAAGGTGCACTTGTGTGGGCTCACTCCTGAGACGGCTCTGTGTGTCCATAGACACACAGAGCACAGCTTGATCCATAGGCCTGTGCAGGGGGTGTGCCAGGTGTGCCTGGGCACACCCTAATCACTATATGCAGTGGCTATTGCCCTTACTTCCTGGGTTCGTCCCCATGTTGGCCCGCCTTGCATGTCAGCACGGCTACTTTGGGAGATGTTTCAGGTTGGAGAGCAAGAGAAGATTCTAGTAAATATGTAATTTACCGACCCCTTCCTTTTCTTAATGAACTCTGTGAACACACTCGCTCACCAGGCATGTACTGGCCATCGGGACTCTCAGTGCCCCCCCCGTCTCCAAGCTCACCCTGTCTCTCAGACCCCCCTGTCTCTCAACCCCCCTCTGTCTCTTAACCCCCTCTGTCTCTCAGCCCTCCTGTCTCTCAACCCCCCTGTCTCTCAGCCCCCCTCTGTCTCTCAGCCCCCTGTCTCTCAACTCCCTCTGTCTCTCAGCCCCCCTCTGTCTCTCAGCCCCCCTCTGGCTCTCAACCCCCCTCTGTCTCTCAGACCCCCTCTGTCTCTCATCCCCCTGTCTCTCAACCCCCCTCTGTCTCTCAGCCCCCCTCTGTCTCTCAGCACCCTCTGTCTCTCAACCCCCCTGTCTCTCACGCTCCCCCTGTATCTCAACCCCCCGTCTCTCATCCCCCCTCTGTCTCTCAGCCCCCCTGTCTCTCAACCCCGCGTCTCTCATTCCCCCTCTGTCTCTCAGCCCCCCTGTCTCTCAACCCCCCTGTCTCCTCAGCCCCCTCTGTCTCTCAGCCCCCCTCTGTCTCTCAACCCCCCTCTGTCTCTCAGACCCCCCTCTGTCTCTCAACCCCCCGTCTCTCAGCCCCCTCTGTCTCTCAGCCCCCTCTGTCTCTCAGCCCCCCTGTCTCTCAACCCCCCTGTCTCTCAGCCCCCCTCTGTCTCTCAGCCCCCTCTGTCTCTCAGCTCCCTCTGTCTCTCAGCTCCCCTCTGTCTCTCAGCCCCCCTCTGTCTCTCACCCCTCTGTCTCTCAACCCCCCGTCCCTCAGCCCCCTCTGTCTCTCAGCCCCCCTCTGTCTCTCAGCCCCCCTCTGTCTCTCAGCCCCCCTCTGTCACTCAGACCCCCCCTCTGTCTCTCAACTCTCCCTGTCGCTCACCCCCCCTCTGTCTCTCAGACCCCTGTCTCTCAACTCCCCTCTGTCTCCCAGACCCCCCCTCTGTCTCTCAACCCCCCTGTCTCTCAACCCCCCTGTCTCTCAGCCCCCTCTGTCTCTCAGAACCCCCCCTCTGTCTCTCAGAACCCCCCTCTGTCTCTCAGACCCCCCCTCTGTCTCTCAACCCCCCTGTCTCTCATCTCCCCTCTGTCTCTCATCCCACTGTCTCTCAACCCCCCTCTGTCTCTCAGCCCCCTCTGTCTCTCAGCCCCCCTGTCTCTCAACCCCCCTGTTTCTCAGCCCCCCTCTGTCTCTCAGCCCCCTCTGTCTCTCAGCTCCCTCTGTCTCTCAGCTCCCCTCTGTCTCTCAGCCCCCCTCTGTCTCTCACCCCTCTGTCTCTCAACACCCCGTCCCTCAGCCCCCTCTGTCTCTCAGCCCCCCTCTGTCTCTCAGCCCCCCTCTGTCTCTCAGACCCCCCCTCTGTCTCTCAACCCTCCCTGTCGCTCACCCCCCCTCTGTCTCTCAGACCCCTGTCTCTCAACTCCCCTCTGTCTCCCAGACCCCCCCTCTGTCTCTCAACCCCCCTGTCTCTCAACCCCCCTGTCTCTCAGCCCCCTCTGTCTCTCAGAACCCCCCCTCTGTCTCTCAGAAGCCCCCTCTGTCTCTCAGAACCCCCCTCTGTCTCTCAGACCCCCCCTCTGTCTCTCAACCCCCCTGTCTCTCATCTCCCCTCTGTCTCTCATCCCCCTGTCTCTCAACCCCCCTCTGTTTCTCAGCCCCCCTCTGTCTCTCAGCCCCCTCTGTCTCTCAACCCCCCTGTCTCTCACGCTCCCCCTGTATCTCAACCCCCTGTATCTCAACCCCCCGTCTCTCAACCCCTCCTGTCTCTCAGCCCCCCTCCTGTCTCTCAACCCCCCTCAAATTTATTTGAGGGGGGTGATGAAAATCACTCTAATAATACCTTACCGCAACAAATAATAGCAGCTTATTACATAAGGTGAGATGCCATAATTGTACATGCGGGGAGGTCTCCGGCTATTTCAGATCCAGCCTATAGTTAAGTGAATGCAAATAGAAAAAGGAAAATTGCTGGAACTGTAAAAATCACATTACAGACTGTATGTATCATCTCTGCGGAGAGGAAAAAAAAGTCTAGACATACACAGAATACAGAACTCCTAAAATAATACTCAAGGACTCCCATAGAAATCAGTTTACCTCTTTGTGAAAAATACGTGACATGACTTTCCAAAATAAAACTCCAAGAATTGTAAATGAATTCCCCCAACTCATGAATAGAATATCACAAATGGACTCAACCCTGGGAGATCATTTATTTCCCTAAGCCCTGGTTCACATTGGAGCGATTTGGCGTGCGATTTGACAGGTCCAATTCCATCCGGCAAATCCAATTGCTGGCAACGGCACCGTCTGGATTGGTGCAACGCCACATTTTCCGGCGCCGCACCGGTTCCCAAAAGTAGTTTCTGTACTGTACTTTTGGTGACATCGGTGTGTTCGATTTTCGGAGACATCTGTGCAGCAACCCGCAGAGATGTCTCTGAAATCCACCGGCCCCAAGTCGGCACTGACATGCGGGAATGAAATGGTGCCAGTTCAGCTGAACCCTTAAAATACAATCAGGATTGTTGAAGTGAAGCTGTAGCACACCCCAAACCTTTTTAACCACTTCTGCCCCATAGAAGTTTTACTGCTACAGAGATACACTATATTGTCAAAAGTATTGGGGCACCTGCCTTTACACACACATGAAATTTAATGGCATCCCAGTCTTAGTCCGTAGGGTTCAATATTGAGTTGGCCCCGCCCTTTACAGCTATAACAGCTTCAACTCTTTTGGGAAGTCTGTCCACAAGGTTTAGGAGTGTGTCTATGGGAATGTTTGACCATTCTTTCAGAAGAGCATTTGTGAGGTCAGGCACTGATGTTGGACGAGAAGGCCTGGCTCGCAGTCTCTATTCTAATTCATCCCAAAGGTGTTCTATCGGGTTGAGGTCAGGACTCTGTGCAGGCCAGTCATGTTCCTCCACCCCAAACTTGCTCATGCATGTCTTTATGGACCTTGCTTTGTGCACTGGTCCAAATCATTTGGTGGAGGTTAGTGGCGGTGCGTCCATGAATATTTGCTTTGCTAACACTGAACCGCCTCTCCACCAATCAGGAGGCGCAGATCTAATACCGGTCACCTGATTGGCTGAAGGCAGAGGCGATCCCATAGGCAATCTAGCAGAACAGGAAGAAGAGACACAGGGAGGACACAGGAGCCATCGCCTGGCGTGTGCTCCCACAGCTCACCACCATCACCCACTGCCTGACTTGCCACCACAATGGGATAAGTGCCGGGCAGACAGCAGGTGGGCAAGCAGGTGGGGGGGGCACAGAGGCTGCATATGATGGACACAATTGGCTGCATTTGCTGGGCACAGAGGCTGCATATAATGGGCACAGTTGGCTGCATTTGCTGGGCACAGTTGGCTGAATATGGTGGGCACAGTTGGCTGAATATAATGGGCACAGTTGGCTGCATTTGCTGGACACAGTTGGCTGCATATGGTGGGCACAGTTGGCTGCATATGATGGGCACAGTCGACTGCATATGATGGCCATAGTTGGCTGCATATTATGCACACATTTGGCTGCATATGATGGGCACAGTTGGCTGCATTTGCTGGGCACAGTTGGCTGCATATGGTGGGCACATTGGCTGCATATGATGGGCACAGTGGCTGCATATGATGGGCACAGTTGGCTGCATATGATGGGCGCAGGTGGCTGCATATTATGGGCACAGTTGGCTGCATATGATGGGTGCAGTTGGCTTCATATGATGGGCACAGTTGGCTTCGTATGATGGGCATAGTTGGGTGCATTTGCTGGGCACAGTGGCTGCATATGATGGGCACAGTGGCTGCATATGATGGGCACAGTGGCTGAATATGATGGGCACAGTGGCTGCATATGATGGGCACAGTGGCTGAATATGATGGACACAGTGGCTGCATATGATGGGCACAGTGGCTGCATATGATGGGCACAGTGGCTGAATATGATGGGCACAGTGGCTGCAATAGATTTTCTTTGTTTCAGAATTTTTCAGTTCACTTGCGCCCCCCCAAAAAATTTTGAGCACCAGCCACCACTGGTGGGGGGGGAGATTATGGTCTGGGGTTGTTTTTCAGGGGTTGGACTTGGCCCCTTAGTTCCAGTGAAGGGAACTCTTAAGACATCAGCATACCAAGACTTTTTTGATAATTTAATGCTCCTAACTTTGTGGGAACAGTTTGGGGATGGCCCCTTCCTGTTCCAACATAACTGCGCACCAGTGCACAAAGCAAGGTCCATAAAGACATGCATTAGTGTCACTGGTTCCCAAAAGGTGTCAAAAGTGTCAGTTAGTGTCAGAATGTCCACCACAATCCAATTATAAGTTGCTGATCACCACCATTACTAGTAATTGCACAAACCAATCAATATACCGTATATACTCGAGTATAAGTCGCCCCGAGTATAAGTCAAGGCCCCTAATTTACCACAAAAAACTGGGAAAAACTTATTGACCCGAGTATAAGACGAGGGTGAGAAATGCAGAGGGTCAATAATGCCCATCTGCAGCTGCCTGCCTCCCTGTGTCCTGTGCAGCCTACCTGTACCCTGTACATGTGTCCTGTACATGTGTGTCCTGTACATGTGTGTCCTGTACATGTGTGTCCTGTGTCCCTGTGTCCTGTGTGCATGTGCAGCCTACCTGTGTCCTGTGTAGCCTCCCTGTGGCAATCTCTTTCCTCCCTGTGGCGATCTCCATCCTCAGACGGCGGCCGGCGTGTGATGATACTGTTCGGCGGCCATTCCACAGTTCAAAAGCCGCGCCTCCTCCTCGTCTGTGATAGGCTGACCGCTGACTGCCTATCACGGACATTCTCTCATTCTCATACCACGGACGAGGATGAGAGAATGTCCGTGATAGGCTGTACACTGACAGCTGTTCAGCCTATCACAGAAGAGCAGGAGGCGCGGCTTTTGAAAGCTGGAATAGCCTCCGAGCATTATCATCACACGCCGGCCGCCGTCTGCCTGCATGACACGCTGATCATGCAGACAGACGGCGGGGACTCGAGTATAAGCCCAAAAAAAAGGGCTGAAAAATTCGACTTATACTCGAGTATATACGGTAGGCTTTTTTGGGATTTTTTTTTACCAAAAATATGTAGCATGAATACTTATTGACCTACTGTAAATTGATGAAGAAATTATTTTTTTTACATTTTTTCTGTATTGGATATGTTTTATAGTAGAAAGTAAAAAATATTGTTTTTTGTCTATTTTATTTTATAGTGCAAAAAATAAAAACTGCAGAGGTGATCAAATCCTACCGAAAGAAACCTCTATTTGTGGGGAAAAAAAGGACATCGATTTTATTTGAGTACAGCGTCGCACGACTGCACAATTGTCAGTTAAAATAACGCAGTGCCGTATCGTAAAAAAGTGGTCTGGTCATGAAGGGAGGTAAATCTTCCGGAGGTCAAGTGTTGGCTTTAATGCCCTCAAAGTGTTGCAGCACCTGTATCATGTGACTGCAGTGATTGGCTCACTCTGGTCACATGATCGGAAGCCTTGATCGAGAGCTGTGGGTAGCAACTCAGACAGTGTGCTGCATAGGTGTGCGCAGCCTATTGCATTTGGGCGCACACCCCAAAGCTCAACACACACATACGCAGTAGAGCAGAGGATGGTGTCTGTAGGGATGAGATTGTTTTCAGTAGTTTTTTTTTTTATTATTTTATTTTGTTGTTACGTTTTACAATTATATTTTATTTTTATTTTATTTTTTTAATAATTTTTTTTTTTATTATTTTTTTTACAATTTGTTAGGAGCCCCATTGAGGGGCTTTGGTATAATAGCAGAGAAAGGGACTGAGGACAGAGATTCCCCAGTCCCTTTTTCTGTAACTTTAGCTGCCATGGGGGTAGGAGCATTCAGCAGGGGGAATCTGCATCGCACAGGTTGATTAGGGTGTGCCAAGTCACACCCGGCACACCCTGTGCACACACCTATGGTGTGCTGGGAGCACACAATTAACATGCTCGCAGCAGTAGATATGCTGAACTGCCCTGGATTTAGTTCAAGCAGGGTTTAATGAGCTTTAAAAAAAAGTTTGGATCCCGAAGCCAGACCCCCACTGAAATTACCCAGTGCCTACCCCTGACATGAGGGGTAGACACTGCTCTGGAAAACAAGTACCAGTACAAGAATAAATAAAAAAAATAATAAAATGGTAAAATATAAAAATTTATATTTATTTTTATAAAAAAAAAAAAAACACAATTTGCCAGCGCAGGAATTTTTATTTAAGCACTGAAATTTACAAAGCAAAAATGGTTTTAAGTTGCCGGCAAATTACATTTTACTTGTGGCTTCTATTTAAAAAAAAGCAAAAAGATGGCAGTCAGATGCCTCCAAACCCCCCAAATATTTGGGAGAACTTCACATGCAGTGTGAATATCTCCTAATTTTGTGCTTTATTATAGGCCTACCCGTAGGTACAAGTGGCAAAAAGGCTTTACTGTAGACATGCGCAATTAATTTAGTTCCAAATTCGTTTTTTAACTGAACTATGAGATGAGCCAATCGGAGATTAACTTTTTAGATCTGAAGATCTCTGTTAAGGGTGAGAGATTGGTTACGTCGACTTTCTTTAAGTCTACTGACAGGAATTCTTTATATTTCAATACTTTTTATTGAGATATCAACAAAAAATTCAACAAAAATACAGGTAATATCGTTGAGAAACAATTACCGAAATAGTACCAGGTATATCACATAATATATTATAGATAGAGACCTTTATAGTGCCAGCAGTAGGTCAAGTCCAACAAGGCCGACTCTGGCAAGGGGGGCTACCCTGCCACCCCAGCACCCCTCAAGGGAACTAGCTGTGCCTGGGAAGGGGAGGGCTGCCCCCCCAGGCAGAGCCTAACCGTAAGTAACATGGCAGATAGTATAACAAATATAAGGTAAAACCTTAAGACAGGAGAGAATAGAGAGAGCGCAGCAAATTCGAAGTGTTTAGCAAGTAGGGATGAGCTTCGTGTTCGAGTCGAACCCATGTTCGACTCGAACATCGGCTGTTCGACCGTCCGTCGAATTGCGAACGTTATGGGCCGTTCGCGCCAAATTCGTGTGGCGCGTCACGGCCCATAATTCACTGCGGCATCGCAGTGCATTGCTGGCTGATGATTGGCCAAGCATGCACTATGACCCGCATGCTTGGCCAATCACAGCGCCGTCAGTAGAGAGAGCTGTAATTGGCCAAAGCCAGGGTGGCTTTGGCCAATTATGGCTCAGGGGATTTAGTACACGCCCCACACTATATAAGGCCGCCTGCACGGCGGCCCTGTGTAGTGTGTTCCGGTGTGCTGAGAGATAGAGAGAGAGACAGACAGTGTCATTTGATTTGAGTTAGATAGATTAGGCAGAACAGTCAGTCAGTTAGCTGCACTTAAAGTGTATTTTGTATATATATGCATCCCAGGTGTTGCATATATATATATACACTGTATTCAGTTTAGCTAGATCCGTTCCTGCTATTTACATTTGGTGCAGTGCGTCCTGCTCACAGTGTTCAGCTAGATCCGTTCCTGCTATTTACATTTAGTGCAGTGCGTCCTGCTCACAGTGTTCAGCTAGATCCGTTCCTGCTATTTACATTTAGTGCAGTGCGTCCTGCTCACAGTGTTCAGCTAGATCTGTTCCTGCTATTTACATTTAGTGCAGTCAGTGCGTCCTGCTCACAGTGTTCAGCTAGATCCGTTCCTGCTATTTACATTTAGTGCAGTGCGTCCTGCTCACAGTGTTCAGCTAGATCCGTTCCTGCTATTTACATTTAATGCAGTCAGTGCGTCCTGCTCACAGTGTTCAGCTAGATCCGTTCCTGCTATTTACATTTAGTGCAGTGCGTCCTGCTCACAGTGTTCAGCTAGATCTGTTCCTGCTATTTACATTTAGTGCAGTGCGTCCTGCTCACAGTGTTCAGCTAGATCTGTTCCTGCTATTTACATTTAGTGCAGTCAGTGCGTCCTGCTCACAGTGTTCAGCTAGATCCGTTCCTGCTATTTACATTTAGTGCAGTGCGTCCTGCTCACAGTGTTCAGCTAGATCTGTTCCTGCTATTTACATTTAGTGCAGTGCGTCCTGCTCACAGTGTTCAGCTAGATCCGTTCCAGCTATTTACATTTAGTGCAGTCAGTGCGTCCTGCTCACAGTGTTCAGCTAGATCCGTTCCTGCTATTTACATTTAGTGCAGTGCGTCCTGCTCACAGTGTTCAGCTAGATCTGTTCCTGCTATTTACATTTAGTGCAGTGCGTCCTGCTCACAGTGTTCAGCTAGATCCGTTCCAGCTATTTACATTTAGTGCAGTCAGTGCGTCCTGCTCACAGTGTTCAGCTAGATCCGTTCCTGCTATTTACATTTAGTGCAGTGCGTCCTGCTCACAGTGTTCAGCTAGATCTGTTCCTGCTATTTACATTTAGTGCAGTCAGTGCGTCCTGCTCACAGTGTTCAGCTAGATCCGTTCCTGCTATTTACATTTAGTGCAGTGCGTCCTGCTCACAGTGTTCAGCTAGATCCGTTCCTGTTATCTTCCTACTGACAGGCAGGCTTGTCTGGTTACAGTATATAAAGCTACCTGAAGAAAATTACAGGTGTTCTATCCCAGCTTAGTGCAGCTACAGGCCATTAGTATGTCTGGAAGGCCAAGAAGGAGAGGCAGACAGTCACAAGCCAATAAGAGAGGGCAAGCAGGCTCTGTGTCTAGTGCTGGTCGTGGAGACGGTGCATCCTCATCAGCACGTGGCCATGGGACACGCTTGGCCTTTTTTTCGGCAGCTGGCCGTGTTGAGCCGCAACATGCGGAAGACTTGGTCGAGTGGATGACCAAGCCGTCCTCATCCTCCTCATCCTCTCTCACCCATGCCCAGGGTGCTTTGTCTGGCAAAGCAGCGGCCTCTTCCCTCAGCTCAATGTCATCAGTGACTCCTTCCCTAGCTCCACCATGTCCTCCTGAGGATTCCCTCGAACTGTTTGACCACAGTGTTGGGTACATGCTCCAGGAGGATGCCCAGCGTTTGGAAGGCTCTGATGATGATACTGAGCTCGATGAAGGCAGTAACATGAGCACGGACAGAGGGGGTGCCCAAGAAGGACAGCAATCTGGCAGTCATGCTCCCCCTGCTGCAGCATACTGCCAGGTTTGCTCCAGTGATGAGGAGGGAGGGGATGATGAGGTCACTGACTCAACGTGGGTGCCTGATAGGAGAGAGGAGGAGGAGGAGGAGGAGGAGGAGGAGGAGGAGGCGGCACATCACCAACGAGGCAGGATGCCCTCCAGGGGCCAGCCTAAGGGCAGCACATTGACTGCATCACACCCCAAAGCTCCACATGTGCAGGGCGCTGCAGTCTCTGCGCGTTATTCAAAAAGCTCTTTGGTGTGGGCCTTTTTTGAGACGAGTGCATCAGATCGCACCGCTGCTATTTGCAACATATGTCTCAAGCGTATCTCGCGTGGCCAAAACATCTCCCGCTTGGGTACCACATGCTTGACCAGACATATGTTGACCTGCCATGCAGTTCGTTGGCAAGCATATCTAAAAGACCCACACCAAAGAACAAAGAGGATCTCTCCTTGCTCCTCATTAGCTGAGATTTCCAACCCCACTAGGCCTTCAGTCCTCTCTGTGACCTGCAGTGAGAGGAATGAAGGTGTAGAATTAGGTGTGTCACAGCCAAGTACTTGTGGGCAATCTGCTTTTGGTACACCGACGTCAGATTGTACCAGGCAAATTTCCCTGCCCCAGCTGCTGCACCGCCGAAAGAAGTTTGCTCCCAGCCATCCACATGCCCAGCGGTTGAATGCTAGCTTGGCAAAATTGCTAGCACTTCAACTGCTGCCTTTTCAGTTGGTAGACTCTGCCCCCTTCTGTGAGTTTGTGGAATGTGCGGTTCCTCAGTGGCAGGTACCCAAACGCCACTTTTTCTCACGGAAGGCGATTCCGGCTCTCCACCGGCATGTGGAAGGCAATGTCCATGCCTCGCTGGACAGGGCGGTCAGCGGTAAGGTGCATATTACCGCTGACTCATGGTCCAGCAGGCATGGACAGGGACGTTACCTTAGTTTCACGGCGCATTGGGTGACTCTGCTGGCAGCTGGGAAGGATGCAGGACAAGGTGCAGTAGTGTTGGAGGTTGTTCCGCCACCACGCCTCCAAAATGCTGATTGTGACACACCTCTCTCCTCCACCCCCTCCTCTTCTTCTTCCTCCATGGACTCTTCCTCGGAACCAGCGGTGCTCCGTAGGCGTTCAAGGGGCTACGCAAGTACGCAGGCCAAAAGATGCCATGCGGTGCTTGAGCTGGTGTGCTTGGGGGACAGGAGCCACACTGGGGCAGAGGTTCTGTCAGCTCTGCAGGGGCAGGTTCAGAGGTGGTTGACGCCACGCCAACTTAAGGCAGGAATGGTGGTTTGCGACAATGGCACCAACCTCCTCTCTGCCCTCCGACAGGGACAACTGACCCATGTGCCCTGTTTGGCTCACGTCCTTAACTTGGTGGTGCAGCGGTTCTTGGGCAGGTACCCGGGCTTACAGGATGTCCTGAGGCAGGCCAGGAAAGTCTGTGTGCATTTCCGCCGGTCATATAATGCCAGTGCTCGGCTGACGGACCTCCAAAAGGAGTTTAACCTGCCCAAGAACCGCCTAATCTGTGACATGCCCACCAGGTGGAACTCAACGTTGGCCATGCTGCAGCGGCTGCACACGCAGCAGAGGGCCATCAATGAGTACCTGTGCGACTATGGCACCAGGACAGGGTCAGGGGAGCTTGGTTTTTTTTCCCCACGCCAGTGGGCCATGATCAGGGATGCATGCACTGTCCTGTCACCATTTGAGGAGGCCACGAGGATGGTGAGCACTGACAGTGCATGCATCAGTGACACTGTCCCCCTTGTCCACCTGTTGGAGCACACGCTGCGTGGAATAATGGACAGGGCACTTGAGGCAGAACAGAGGCAGGAAGAGGAGGACTTCCTTAGCTCTCAAGGCCCCCTTTATCCAGACAGTGTTCCTGCGTGCCCGCCGATCACACAGGAAGAGGACGAGGAGGAGGAGGAGGAGGAGGAGGAGGAAGATTGTGTCAGTATGGAGGTGGAGCCTGGCACTCAGCATCAGCAGCAGTCTTTAAGGGATCAGTCCCAAGGAACACATGGACTTGTACGTGGCTGGAAGGAGGTGGCTGCGGACGTTGTTGTCCTTAGTGACCCAGAGGACTCCGGACCTAATGCCTCAGCAAACCTACGCTGCATGGCCTCCCTGATCCTGTAAAGCCTGCGTAAGGATCCTCGTATTTCGTGGTATCAAGGAGAAGGACCAATACTGGCTGGCAACCCTCCTTGATCCACGTTACAAGGGTAAGGTTGCGGACCTTATCTTGCCATCGCAGAGGGAGCAGAGGATGAAACATCTTCGGGAGGCCTTGCAGAAAGGTCTGTGCAACGCGTTCCCAGAGACTGGGAGGTTACAAACTCCTGTTTCTGGACAACGTGTTGCTGAGGCTTCGGTCAGTCAAAGAAGGAGCGGTGGAGAAGGTGGCCGTCTGACCGATGCGTTCAGACAATTTTTTGGTCCGCAGCCCCAAGGTATGATCGGATCCAGCAACCATCGCCAGCGTCTGTTTTACATGGTGCAGGAATACCTAGGGGCAAGATCAGACTTGGACACCTTTCCCACCGAAAATCCTCTGGGTTACTGGGTCTTGAGGATGGATCACTGGCCAGAGCTTGCACAGTATGCAATTGAGCTACTGGCCTGTCCTGCATCCAGCATTCTTTCGGAACGCACATTCAGTGCTGCTGGAGGCGTGGTAACCGATCACAGGGTGCGTCTGTCCACCGACTCGGTCGATCGACTGACCTTCATAAAAATGAATCAGTCTTGGATCACCACCAGCTACCAAGCACCTGATGCTGATGTAACCGAATAATTTTTTTTGAAATCTCAGATCCCTTCAAAGACTGCCTATGCTAATGCTGAGTGACTATCCCTGAGTAATTATCCTCTTCCTCCTCAATCATCACGCTGATAGCTTGTAAGAACATTTTTGGTTCTGGGCGCCACCACTAGTGCCTAAGGCACAATTTTTCAGCCCCTGTTTAACAGGGGCGTGTAAATACAATTTTTGATGTAATACTTTGCAGCAGGGCTCGTTCCTGCATTCCAACTAGAGTGTCTGTGAGGGGTTGCAGTGTTGTGGCACCAGCACCAGTGCCTAAGGCCCAATTTTTCTGCCCCTGTCTAACAGGGGCGTGTAATTACAATTTTTGATGCAATACTTTACAGCAGGGCTCGTTCCTGCATTCCAACTAGAGTGTCTGTGAGGGGTTGCAGTGTTGTGGCACCAGCACCAGTGCCTAAGGCCCAATTTTTCTGCCCCTGTCTAACAGGGGCGTGTAATTACAATTTTTGATGCAATACTTTGCAGCAGGGCTCGTTCCTGCGTTCCAACTAGAGTGTCTGTGAGGGGTTGCAGTGTTGTGGCACCAGCACCAGTGCCTAAGGCCTAATTTTTCAGCTCCTGTTCAACAGGGGCATGTAATTACAATTCTTGATCTAATATTTCACAGCAGGGCCCTGTGAGGGCTTACAGTGTTGTGGCCACAGCAACACCTAAGGCCCAAATTTCTGCTGAGTATATAGGGCAGGACCCTACTTTCAAACATCTAACTTATAAACGACTCCTACTTGCAAACGGAAGGAGACAACAGGAAGTGAGATGAAATCTACCCCTAGGAAGGGAAATTCTCTCCTGTAAGAGTTAATATGGGAAAACAATTTCTCCTTTCCACTGATGCTTTCCAATCCTTGTTCCACAAAAAAACCCAAATTTTCAAAAAACATTTTTCATTGGGACAAAAAAGTGAGGTGAAATCTTCTGAAGAGGAGGAAAGACAGCAAAACAAATGTCACAGGGGTGATAACCCTTCCCTATGTTTTCCAAAAAGCTTAAAAAAGATTTTTTGGCTGGAGCTAAACACGTTAAAAATGTTCAAAATTACAAAGAGATTCTACTTAACAACAAACCTACAGTCCCTGTCTTGTTTGCACCGCCTGTATACTGCTGTTCAGAGTATATAGGGCCTGGTGGCCCCACACCTTTCCTTATTTTAATTTGGGTGCGGGGTTCCCCTTAATATCCATACAAGACCCAAAGGGTCTGGTAATGGACTGGGGGGTACCCATGCCGTTTGTCTCACTGATTTTCATCCATATTGCCATGACCCGACATGACATTAAACCCGCAAGCAGTTTTAAATGAGATTTTTTCCTTTAAAAATGACATTTGGTGCAGGGACTGTTCTAAACACGGGAAACACGCGTCACTTTACAGGCATACTATAGACACCCCCCAGGTACGATATTTAAAGGAATATTTCACTTTTTTTTTTTTTACTTTAAGCATCATTAAAATCACTGCTCCCGAAAAAACGGCCGTTTTTAAAAGTTTTTTTTGCATTGATACATGTCCCCTGGGGTAGGACCCGGGTCCCCAAACCCTTTTTCGGACAATACCATGCAAATTAGCCTTTAAAATGAGCACTTTTGATTTCGAACGTTCGAGTCCCATAGACGTCAATGGGGTTCTAACGTTCGTGCGAACTTTCGGTCCGTTCGCGGGTTCTGGTGCGAACCGAACCGGGGGGTGTTCGGCTCATCCCTATTAGCAAGGAGATAATGCCTAGACTGTTGGGAGGACTATCATAGATCAATGCTATAGTAACATGCGGAAGACCAATAGACAGAGAAAATCGAACTAGAGGTCCAAACCCCATCTAATTAGCTTTTGTAGCTAACCAAAGAAGCCACTCTGCTGTAATTCAGGAAAGAGCTGAAGTAGCGTCTCCAAGTGATAGCAAAGTAGTAGAACCTGTAGGATGACAACAAAAAGTATAGAAGAGGATAGGAAATAGAAAAAAGAGAGTAGTGAGGATAGAGAAAGACGGAATAAGACATCATAAAAATGGTGCGGTGCTCGCTCACCTACAGAGGCCCGGGTGATAGGGAAGCTGTGGGTGGCAGAGATATTTATCTGCCGACAGGAATTTTTATATTCCTGTCGATAGTTGCCATTTTGGCGCCTGGCTCAGATCAGTTCCCAAGAGCCAATATACAAGACTCAGAAGGAACTGTTCTGATCAGGTTGAGTTCTTGGCACAGGCCGAGATTCTGACTTGTAGATTTCTTGAGAAAGGGTACACTAGGGAGTCCCTGGTTGATACACTAGAATCTACAAATGCTATGACTAAGGATGATTTACTCGTTGAGAGGCCACCACGCATGGATGGGCCTTCTTCTTCAGGCGTTCCCTTTGTAACTACCTATTCATTACAAAATAAGAGTATCAAACAACTCATTTCCAGACATTGGCACATTGTGAATAACGATTGGGTCTTGAAGGCAGTGTTACCTTCAAAACCACAGATGGTCTTTAGAGGGGCTCCCTCTTTGAGAAATAGGGTAGCACCTAATATTTTCAATCCACTGACAAATAAAATAATTTTTTTAACCAATTAACCGGGTTTTATCAATGCAAGAGATGCAGTTTGTGTTCTCGGAATGGTTGCACTGATAGACAAGACACCAATTTAATTTCTACCAGCACACAGAGGCAATACACAATTAAACCATTTATTACCTGCTCCACAGCAGGAATGGTATATATGCTGCAATGTCCATGTGGCCTTCAGTACATAGGGAGGACTAAACACCCCCTACAAGTTCGTCTTAATGAACACATCACTATTATTAAGACAGGATTTAGGAACCACTCAGTGTCCAAACACTATTTGCTTGTGCATAATAAGGACCCTTCCAAGACCATTTTTTTTTGGGCATTGACAAGTTTAGTCCCCAATGGAGGGGTAGCTCACTAGTGAGGGAGATATTGAAACTAGAAATGTCCTGGGTCCATAGGCTTAAAACTTTTGCCCCTTACGGGATGAATATTGATGTCGATGTGAATGCTTTCATTGATAATTCCTAAATGGTCAATTTGTGAACTTGATCTGAGACACAAGTGTAGGCACGAATTTGAATTTTTAATTTCATCCTTTATTGTTATTTTTATTTATATATATTTATATTTTTTTATTAGCACTATTTACTTGTCACGTAATATTAATAATATTTTTAAATTCATTTCTGGGTTCACTCTAATATTTTTTTTTTATATTACACCAATTTAATTAACTCATTTTTGATTTATTCATTAATGTGTTTAAATGTATTTATGATTATTTCACTGAATATATCCACATTAATTTTAGAATCATTACCGTAATTATGATTATATAATTATATTTTGATAACTAATTTTCAAGGGCTTATTTTTGTTAATTTGAATCACAGTACACTTATGTAACTATTTATTTTAAGTTATGATACACCTATTAATCTCATTTTTGTGGGTTAATATTATTGTCAATCAAATTAGGTATATTTTATATGGTCACATAACTTTAGATTAATTTGAGGTTTAATTCACTGGTTAATACTTATTTACTAATAATCTAATTCACGGCTCATTTAAAATCTTGTAATATAGTACACCTGGGGTACTTACTTATGAATTCGGGTTATTGGGTCTCTATTAACACGAACATATAATAAGATCGGCTATGAATAACACTTTATGAGATGGCGCTTATTTAGTGTTATATAATCATAATCAATGTCTATATACATTTTTTTTAAGTGGGGCTGTAAGGGATATCCTATGGCCTCTAACAAATTTAACTTTTGTCCATTAATCACTGTTAGGTGGTTTGATGTGCCGTTTTCTTTGTTCCTGGCGATAGGGAAGATTTGCCCATATACAATATGGCATGTTTAGCTAAACGCTTGTGAGTCAGAATGAGGTTTGGTTTTCTACAGTATATAAGTGTCAGAGAACTCACAGCACTAGCTTCCGTCTCCATGCAGCAGCGTCTAACGGCCATGCGCGGTGTCCCCGATGGATACGAGCGAGTTCCGTATCGAACGTGCACAACCGCGCATCCGTACGAACGTGTGCACGCACCCGCAAAGCCATACGAGCGGGTGTACGTTCTCACGCACGCACGTTCACGTCCACCAATCCCGGCGCTCGGCGCCATATATAAGCAAGGTCCTTGCCTGACACTAGTGCTGGATCGTCTTCAGCTAGTTCCTGATTTCCTGATATCTGTGTGACCTGTTACTTTGCTCCTGATTACCCGGCTTCCTGACTACTCTCTCGGATCTCCCTTGTCTGCTACCTACCTTGCTGATTATACAGACTCTGGCTTGGACTATCTACTACGGCTCTGCCTCCTGACTTTGTACCTCGCTGCCTGCCCATTGCCGACCTCTGCCTGACCTTGACCACGAACTGTCTTCTGTTTTGGATACCTCGCTGCCAGCCCGTTGCCAACCTTTGCCTGACCTGACGTTGCAGTTGTTCCTGAACCCACGCCTGCCCGGCTTCTACTAACAGTTTTGGTGACCTATCTTCCATCTAGTCTCCGGAGGATCCAGAATCTCCGAGTTCCAGTTCTCCAGCCGCAGGCACCTGCACCCTTCTGTGCCCCGGCACTCCCTGTCCTCACTACCAGGGGTGTCAGGACCAGAACCGTGCGAGAGGCCTCCCTCAACATTCAGACTCTGCTGTAAGGTACGTGCCAAGATGGAGTCTGAAAGGGGGACCTCACCTCTAGACACTCTGTGCCAACAGATTTCGGCCCTTACCCAGGCAGTCCAGGGCCTACAAGATGGCTACCGGCAACTTGAGCAAAGAGTGGAGTCATTGTCTCCAAATCCCTCAACTCACCAGGCGGCTACAGCAGCTCGGTCTCCCGGTCCAGTGGCCTCAGCAGCAGCACCTGCAATAATGGTGCCACCCCTAGAGCCTCGAGTCCCCACTCCAGAGAGGTTTTTCGGAGATCGTAGCAAGTTCCGTGCCTTTAAAAATGCCTGCCAGCTATACTTCCTGCTACAGCCCCGTACCTTCTCTTTGGAGAGCACCAAGGTGGGGTTCGTCATCTCACTACTCCAGGGGGAACCTCAAACCTGGGCTCACCGCTTATTGGAGCAAGCCAGTCCACTATTAGACACTATGGACTCTTTCCTGAATGAAATGGCCAAATTGTATGACGACCCTCAACGTGCTACCACTGCAGAGGCCAGTCTTCATGCTCTCCAGCAGGGACGTAGGCCAGTGGAAGATTACGTAACTGACTTTAGGCGATGGAGTTCCGATACTCAGTGGAACGCCGCCGCCCTCCGCTATCAGTTCCGCATGGGACTCTCTGAGGCACTGAAAGATGAGTTGGCCCGAGTTGGACTTCCAGACTCTTTGGAGGACCTGATCCAATTGTCCATCCAGATAGACCGTCGTCTAAGAGAACGGAGATCTGAAAGAACCAGTCAGATGCGACCCACCTGGATGTTGCCCAAAGTTCCTAGCAACCCTTCTATGTCCACCTCCCATGTACCTGCTGCCACCTCCGAAGCTCCGGAGCCAATGCAGATAGGGCTGCTCCGCTCACCACTGCCGCCCGAAGAGAAACAGCGTCGACGTCAGAACAACCTCTGCCTCTATTGTGGGGAAGCTGGCCACTACGCAAATATGTGCCCAAATAAAACTCGTAAGTTTAACTATCTGCCTCATGAACCTAGAACACTAACTGTAACAAGATCTGCTCACATTGCTGTCCCTGTTTCCTTGCAGCTTCCAGAAGGAACACTCCGGGTCCGGGCCATAATTGACTCTGGTGCCTGCAGCTGCTTCATAGATCGTGCCTTTTCCCTGCAACATGACATTCCGTTAACACCCAAGCAACAGCAACTTTCCATACGACTAGCAGATGGGTCAAATATTAAATCCGGGCCTATTACTCACGAAACCCAACCACTGCCCACCAGCATATTACCCAACCATCAGGAACTATTGTGCCTGGACGTCATCTCATCCCCATTGTTTCCAATTATTCTGGGAATGCCGTGGCTACAAGCCCATAATCCCCAAATCAACTGGGTCACGGACGAAGTAGTGTTCCAGTCCAGCTATTGCCTCCAGAACTGCCTCAAGGTCCTCCACCATGTAACCCCAGTCCTCGGCTGTTTAAAATCTACGTCAGAATCCCAAGAACTGGTTCCATCTGTCTACCATAGTTTCCTGGATGTGTTTGATAAGCAGAAAGCAGATACTCTTCCTCCCCACCGGGTTTATGACTGCCCAATTGAACTGTTACCAGGGGCAGAAATCCCGTTTGGAAGAATCTTTCCCCTGTCGGAACCCGAACTCCTGGTCCTTAAGGAGTACATTAACGAAAACCTCAAAAAAGGTTTCATCAGACATTCCTCTTCTCCAGCTGGTGCTGGAATATTTTTCGTAGAGAAGAAAGATCATTCCCTCCGCCCATGTGTGGACTACAGAGACTTAAATAAAATAACAATTAAGAATCGCTATCCTCTTCCCTTGATCCCAGAACTGTTTCAGAGACTTCGCTCGGCCCGGATATTCACAAAATTGGATTTGCGAGGTGCCTATAATTTGATTCGAATCCGTGAGGGGGATGAGTGGAAGACAGCTTTCCGGACACGCTTCGGCCACTTTGAGTATCTAGTTATGCCATTCGGACTCTGCAATGCACCAGCTACCTTCCAACATTTTGTGAACAACATTTTTAGAGATTTTCTGGACTCATTCGTAATTGTCTACTTGGATGATATCCTGATATTCTCAAACTCCTTAGAAACACACCGTGACCATGTGAGGCAAGTTCTTCAGAGATTGAGACAAAACGGACTCTTTGCCAAAGGCGAGAAATGTGAGTTTGAACGCCAGACCATTCACTTTCTCGGCTTGGTAATATCAACTGGGGGTGTAGCCATGGATCCTCAGAAGGTCTCAGCCATCATGTCCTGTCCACCCCCAACCGATAAGAAAGGAGTGCAACGTTTTATTGGATTCTCTAACTTTTACAGAAAATGTATTAAAAATGTCTCCAGTATTATAGCACCCATCACACATCTTACAAGGAAGCAAAGCCGTTTTCAATGGACCGCAGCGGCCCAAGCTGCGTTCGACAAATTAAAGGAGCTATTTACCTCTGCTCCGGTGTTGAAACACCCTGATCCTGCCCTACCTTATACCCTGGAAGTGGATGCGTCAGAGAACGCTGTGGGGGCCATCCTGTCCCAGCGCCAAGGGCCAAAATCTTTAATGCACCCTGTGGCTTTCTTCTCCAAGAAATTAGGTGCCTCCGAGAAAACTTATGACGTTGGGGACCGAGAGCTCTTGGCGCTAAAAGCAGCCTTGGAAGAATGGCGGTATCTCCTAGAGGGAGCAGCACATCCCATCTTGATCTTCACAGATCATAAAAATCTCGAGTATCTCAGGACTGCCAAACGCCTCAGACCCAGACAGGCAAGATGGGCGCTCTTCTTTTCCCGTTTCAATTTTCATCTTACCTATCGGCCAGGATCTAAAAACATCAAACCCGATGCGCTATCCCGCATGTTCACGGAGACTGTGGATTCTTCACCGCCAGATACGATCCTGCAAGCTGGAAATTTCTTACTAACCCAATCCAGTGTTATATCACAGATCCGTCAGGCATCTTTAGGGACAACGATACCCCCAGGAACTAACCTCCAAGAAAAAGATGGGCTCTTCTGGCAAGGGAGTAAGATTTTTGTTCCCCAAGGTCTACGTACCACCATTCTACAGGTCTGTCATGATTATCCCTTAGCGGGCCATTTTGGGGGTCACAAGACCATGGACTTAATTCAAAGGCATTTTTGGTGGCCCAACCTTACAAAGGACTGTAGGATTTATGTAAACTCTTGCTTGACCTGCCTTAGGAATAAAAGTAACAAGAACAAAGCATGGGGACTATTGAGACCACTGCCCATCCCCGAAAGACCTTGGGATAAAATTGCAATGGACTTCATTGTCGAACTTCCTCCTACTGATGGATTTTCATCTGTCTTTGTGGTAGTTGACCGTTTTTCCAGGATGGCACATTTTATCCCTATGAAAGGGACTCCGTCAGCAACCGAGACTGCCAGAATTTTTATTAAAGAGATTGTTAGACTCCACGGAATTCCCAGTGACATTGTTTCTGATCGTGGAGTACAATTCACATCTAAATTTTGGAAGTCATTGTGTGAGGCATTAGGCATCAAACTGAGCTTTTCGTCAGCATATCACCCCCAGACCAACGGGCAGACTGAACGCACCAACCAAACGTTGGAACAGTACCTACGCTGTTTTTCTTCTTTTTCTCAGGAAGATTGGGCCTCATTGCTACCCTTGGCGGAATTTGCATTCAACAATGCTACGCACTCTACCACAAACCAGTCACCATTCTTCTCCAACTACGGGTTTCACCCTTCCTTTTTGCCAGTACTCGTACCAGACTCTCCTGTACCTGCTGTCCAGGACAGACTCAATTTCTTTGCTGCAAACAATAAGTTGCTTAAAGAAACTATCTCTAAGGCACAGGAAGATAATAAAAGATTCTTCGACAAGGAAAAAAGGGGAGAGTTGGAGTTAAAGGTTGGTGATCGTGTGTGGCTGGCTACTAAGAACCTGAAATTGGCACGCCCTTCTAAAAAACCGGGACCTAGATACTTAGGGTCCTTCCCAGTCAAGAAGAAGATTAATTCAGTCACCTACGAACTCGAACTTCCCAATTCATTCAGGATCCACCCTGTTTTCCATGTTTCACTACTCAAAGTCGATGTACCAAATTCCTTTCCAGATCGGGAGGTAGGACCCCCTGAAGCTATAATTGTGAATGGGGAAGAAGAATTCGAAGTTGAAGCCATTTTGGACCATAGGAAACGGCAAGGGCAAAATCAGTATTTAATCAAATGGAGAGGCTTTGGCCCAGAAGAGAATTCCTGGGAACCCGAAACAAATCTCCATGCTCAAAGACTCATACGGGCCTTTCACCGCTCCCGCTCAGAGGGTTCGGTGTCTAGAGGCATCCAGAGGCTGCCCTTAAGGAGGGGGCAATGTCAGAGAACTCACAGCACTAGCTTCCGTCTCCATGCAGCAGCGTCTAACGGCCATGCGCGGTGTCCTCGACGGATACGAGCGAGTTCCGGATCGAACGTGCACAACCGCGCATCCGTACGTACGTGTGCACGCACCCGCACAGCCATACGAGCGGGTGTACGTTCTCACGCACGCGCGTTCACGTCCACCAATCCCGGCGCTCGGCGCCATATATAAACAAGGTCCTTGCCTGACACTAGTGCTGGATCGTCTTCAGCTAGTTCCTGATTTCCTGATATCTGTGTGACCTGTTACTTTGCTCCTGATTACCCGGCTTTCTGACTACTCTCTCGGATCTCCCTTGTCTGCTACCTACCTTGCTGATTATACCGACTCTGGCTTGGACTATCTACTACGGCTCTGCCTCCTGACTTTGTACCTCGCTGCCTGCCCGTTGCCGACCTCTGCCTGACCTTGACCACGAACTGTCTTCTGTTTTGGATACCTCGCTGCCAGCCCGTTGCCAACCTTTGCCTGACCTGACGTTGCAGTTGTTCCTGAACCCACGCCTGCCCGGCTTCTACTAACAGTTCTGGTGACCTATCTTCCATCTAGTCTCCGGAGCATCCCGAATCTCCGAGTTCCAGTTCTCCAGCCGCAGGCACCTGCACCCTTCTGTGCCCCGGCACTCCCTGTCCTCACTACCAGGGGTGTCAGGACCAGAACCGTGCGAGAGGCCTCCCTCAACATTCAGACTCTGCTGTAAGGTACGTGACAATAAGGTTGTGAGTCATTACGCTGCCCGTTCCCCATTGACAATGTCACGTATGACGAAACGCGTCTGGAGGAGGGTACGTGCTGACGTCACCACGCTGTGTACTAGGAGGACGGGCTTCTGTTGTTTGCCGGCCGGCTTTGTTTTAAGATAAGACAAACTTTTTAACATGCCAATGTAAGTGCAATACTTTTTTACACATTGAATTGATCAGACTGTATTACGCTATGGTCAGTCTTTTTTTCTGGGTCAATTGCTGGGCTCAAGGGTCACGGCCTTCATAGACGGTGATAGGGGGAGATCTACAGACATCCATCCTGTGTTACTGAGTTATTCGGCCATTGATCGTCCGTGCAAGCTAAAGGCCTTGGCTGGGCTATAGCCGCATGCCTTTTTTGCTTGCCATCCAGTAAGCAGGTTTTTCTTAAGGCGGCGGGGCACTTTCTGATTGAAGTCACTGTGGTGCCATTGGGAAGAGGATTTACTTCATCCTTAATGTTGATCAATAACATGCTGGTTTTATGAAGAATTTTCCTGCAATAATTGGGACTTTTTAGCGCAGCTTCTCTCATTTCTCTAAGCCTTATTATAGGCTTATCCGTAGGTACAAGTGCCAAAAAAGGCTTTACTGTAGATATGTGCAATTTGTTTAGTTCCAAATTCATTTTTTAACAAATTTTGTAAAATGTGTTAATTTGGAAATATCCGAATTAAGGAAAACCGTTTAACAAATTTTTTGGAATATTCGAAAATTCGTAATTTCGAAAATTCGATGATTTGGACATTCGAGAATTCGGACATTCGAAACTCGAGTATCCGAAAACTCGAATATTTGAAATTCGGAAATAATAACTAACTAATAATCACTTAACTATTACTAACTAATAAATTATAGGTATTGGAATTTCCGTTCAAATTTGGCTGTTAGTGAACGCAACGAATACGAATTTATGTGAAGTTACGAATTGTCCGAAATAACAAATGCCATATCTAAACGAATGGAATGTAACAAATGAATAATAATAAATAAAAATAATAATAACAACAACTTTTTATTATTATTATTATTTATTATTAATTAGTTCCGTTCCATTTGTTTAGATGCGGCATTCATTATTTTGGATAGTTCGTAACTTCGGATAAATTTGTATTCGTTACGTTCACTAACAGCCACATTTGAAAGGAAATTCCAATACCTAAAATTTAATAGTTAGTTATTATTAGTTAGTTAGTTAGTTATTCTTTCGAATTTTCATATTTTCTTTCTTATTTTCAGACTTTCAAATTTTCGAATTTACGAATTTCCGAATTTTTGGATTTACAAATTTTTGAATTTACGAATTTAAGAATTGCGATCATAGTGAATGACCCAAAAAACGAAAAAAAAAAAAAACTGAATGAAATGAAAACAAAAACGAACACATTTTTCAGCAGTACACATGTCTACTTTACTCCAACTTTAATGATAAGGGGGCCCCCTTCCCACATATGAATGAGTAAGAGATACAGTACCTGACCGCGATATTGTGTTTCCAGCGAGATACCATCACGCTGGTTCTCGGCGACAGGGTACTGTGCATGTCGCGCTGGCTCACTCATCGGGAAAGGAAAACTTTTTTTCCCTTTCGCGATGAGCGACAGGCAGTGCTGACGGCTGTCTGGTATGAATCCTGAGGGGGATTGCCGCGCCAAATTTTAAGTGAAAAAAACGGCGTGTGTTCCCCCCCCAGGGGCATACCAGGCCCTTAGGTCTGGTATGGATTGTAAGGGGAACCCCCTATGCTGAAAAATCGGCGTGGGGTCACCTACTGTACATAAACTAATTCACAAAAAAATGTAACCTTTTCACACAGAAATGCACTGCCCTAGCAGTCATGCAGTGGTAAAACAAAAAAAGAGGGCGCACCTGCCTTGCCAATTACCCAAGTGGTGCCTTTAATAATTATTATTAATATTAAAGACACCACTTGGGTAATGCTTTGTTTTACAGTGTTTGCGTTTGTTTTAACCCCGACCCTCAGAGGGCAGCAAAGCCTGTGCTGCCATTGGAACTATTAAGGATCTGTGATACATCCACCGTCATCACATCCCCCTTGAGTGCAGGAGAATGTTGTTGATTTTTCCAGTCATGCAGTAGTGCCATTCATTGCTAATGGCACCCCCACACATCTGCTAACACACGTGCTTTATGATTGCTGAAAATGCTTGGTGCCGCAGCGTATCAGTGCAGAGCTAATTTGGAACAGGGTCAAGCACTAGAAAATGAATGGGCTGCCCTACAGTTGAAAGCACGTGGGTACATGTGCGCATTCTGGCGCACGCACAAGTGTGTACAAGGCGTTCGATATTTTTCTGAGATAGATATCCTTAGCCCATCTGCAGACTTTAGGGCTTACCAGGAACCCAGCTAACCACAGGAATCTACTTAACAAGGAAGCTCATTGAACAGAATTAGCATACTGTACCTCTTAACTGTCCCGGATTGGCTGGGACTGTCCCAGGATTTCAAGTAAATCTTGGTGTCCTGCGAATCCAGGCTGAATCCTGCAGCGGAGCCCAGTCCGGCACTGGGCTCCGCCTGTCAGTGTGTACCATGCGGTGCAAAGCCAGCACAGTCTTGGTGAAAGTCTGTGCCTGAACTCACCCCTCTCTCTTTTCCTTTCTTCCATGTGCCATAGTGATCCTTCCTGCCTTCCATGTACCATAGTGATCATTCCTACCTGCCTGTCATGTGACATAGTGATCCTTCCTGCCTTCCATGTACCAAAGTGATCCTTCCTGCCTTCCATGTACCATAGTGATCATTCCTTCCTGCCTTCCATGTACCAAAGTGATCCTTCCTGCCTTCCATGTGCCATAGTGATCATTCCTGCCTTCTATATACCAAAGTGATGATTTCTGCCTTCCATGTACCATATTGATCCTTACTGCCTTCCATCTGCCATAGTGATCTTCCTTTCTGGCTTCCATGTGACATAGTGATCCTTCCTGCCTTCCATGTACCAAAGTGATCCTTCCTGCCTTCAATGTGTCATATTTATCCTTCCTGCCTTCAATGTGCCATAGTGATCCTTCCTGCCTGTCAGAAACCATGCATTCGACTGAGACAGAAGTAAAGTTAAATCACATTTGTTTAATAATAAAAGTACATAGAACAGACATAGTCAAAACATAGCCAGAGTTCAGGAACCGGAATGGAAAGTCAGACAAGCCAAACGTCAGGGAACCGGAGATGAGCATAGTAAAACAGCAAGCAGGATCTGGAGCCAGAAGGGATGTCAGCCAAGTAAGTCTTTAACAGGAACGCAGGAGATAGTCTCTGTGATGTTGACCAAGGCGAAGGCAGAGATCCTCTGGGCTGGATGGCTTAAGTAGGCAGGACTGACGAGCAGGATATCATCAACAGGGGGTGAACTGTGAAGAGATAGGAGCTGACAATTAGCCGACAGCTGAGTGGCCAGCTCAGGGAAGGAAGGGCTGAGCCCAGCCCTGACACTGCCTTCTATGTACCAAAGTGAACCTTCCTGCCTTCCATGTGCCATAGTGATCCTTCCTGCCTTCCATGTACCATAGTGATCATTCCTACCTGCCTGTCATGTGACATAGTGATCCTTCCTGCCTTCCATGTACCAAAGTGATCCTTCCTGCCTTCCATGTACCATAGTGATCATTCCTTCCTGCCTTCCATGTACCAAAGTGATCCTTCCTGCCTTCCATGTGCCATAGTGATCATTCCTGCCTTCTATATACCAAAGTGATGATTTCTGCCTTCCATGTACCATATTGATCCTTACTGCCTTCCATCTGCCATAGTGATCTTCCTTTCTGGCTTCCATGTGACATAGTGATCCTTCCTGCCTTCCATGTACCAAAGTGATCCTTCCTGCCTTCAATGTGTCATATTTATCCTTCCTGCCTTCAATGTGCCATAGTGATCCTTCCTGCCTGTCAGAAACCATGCATTCGACTGAGACAGAAGTAAAGTTAATTCACATTTGTTTAATAATAAAAGTACATAGAACAGACATAGTCAAAACATAGCCAGAGTTCAGGAACCGGAATGGAAAGTCAGACAAGCCAAACGTCAGGGAACCGGAGATGAGCATAGTAAAACAGCAAGCAGGATCTGGAGCCAGAAGGGATGTCAGCCAAGTAAGTCTTTAACAGGAACGCAGGAGATAGTCTCTGTGATGTTGACCAAGGCGAAGGCAGAGATCCTCTGGGCTGGATGGCTTAAGTAGGCAGGACTGACGAGCAGGATATCATCAACAGGGGGTGAACTGTGAAGAGATAGGAGCTGACAATTAGCCGACAGCTGAGTGGCCAGCTCAGGGAAGGAAGGGCTGAGCCCAGCCCTGACACTGCCTTCTATGTACCAAAGTGAACCTTCCTGCCTTCCATGTGCCATAGTGATCCTTCCTGCCTTCCATGTGCCTTAGTGATCCTTCCTGCCATCCATGTGCCATAGTTATCTTTGCTACTTTCTACGTACTATAGTGATCCTTCCTGCCTTCCATGTGCCTTAGTGATCCTTCCTGCCATCCATGTGCCATAGTTATCCTTGCTACTTTCTACGTACCATAGTGATCCTTCCTGCCTTCCATGTACCATAGTGATCCTTCCTGCCTTCCATGTACCATAGTGATCCTTCCTGCCTTCCATGTACCATAGTGATGCTTCCTGCCTTTCATATACTATAGTGATTCTTCCTTCCATATAGCAGTGATCCTTCCATCTCTCCAATCCCTCTCCCTAAGGGTTGGTTTGCACCGAAGACTCCAGCTTGTGGCACAGCAATCAAACCATATTTTAAAGGAACTTGTTTTGTTTAACCCCAGCCCTTAAGCCCCCCCACTATCATGTTTGGCCACACCCACTTTTTGCTGCGACGCACATGGCACGCCGCAGGTCAATATCTCCCTGAATAGTCCCTCATCTTCAAGTTTAAAAGTTGGAAGTTATTAAATTAGCGCAGGAAGAAAATTAGAGACAAAACAAATGTAGCTTATGTCACTGTGTCTAATAAAAGAATAAAAAAGAAAGAAATGAAAAAAAAATCTCGGCAGATAATAATGTCTCTTTGGAGGTGGGGGGGGGGGGTGAATCTCTGAAATGAAGTCGATAAAAAGAAAATGACAGCAAATACTATTTCATATAAAATGGCAGAGGCTTTATGATTGAAAGCTGTCTTATTTGCACTGTCTTCATGCGGAGTTACAACTGAATGGAGATCAGCGGGGAACCCGGATTGAGGATGATTACGAGGAGCTAAATGTACCAATAATCAGCTAAGATGAATGGAAACGGCAGAGACAATATTGTCACAATTGCTGCATCACAATCATGGCCTCTCAGGTGCGTAGTCAGGATCGGCTTCTGTAGTCGTAATAAGCAGGATTATTTAAAATTAAACTACACACGGCCCGGAGAAAGGGGCTGAACGGGATTTTCCTTGATGCGCTGTGGTAACGCGCGGCAAAATGTGTGTCATAGACAGGGCTTTATTTCTGCAGGAGCGCGGGGGAACGCAGTTCCGGCACCTCCACCACTGAATGTATGTAATGGCATGGGGTGCTGGGGTGTTCTGGAGGGTCTATTGATGCTGGTTGCTGGGGGCATCTATTTTTCCTGGTGGATGGCTATTATTGTTGCTGGTGGGGGGGCTCATGGTGCTGGTGGGGTCCGTCGTTGCTGGAGGGATCTACTGTTGATGGAGGGGTTTTTTGTTGTTGGCTGTAGGGGGGATCTATTGTTGCTGCAGGGCATCTATTTTTGCGTGGTAGTTAATTGTTGCTGGGGAGGTGTCACGTACCTGATGGCGAGCCTGACGTGTAGAGGAAGGCCTCCCGTACAACTCCGGCTCAAGGGCCGCTGATAGTGGAACAGCTGGCGCTGGAGCACGATGGAGTAAGAGTGCCTATGGAAGTCCCGAAGTCTGAGCAGGAAGTTGCCGGAACACACAGGTGGACGGCTGGACTTGACTGGAAGCAGACAGGAGAGTGGCTGGATCACTGGCAGGTCTCGGCAGCAGAGAGACAGATCAGATGACTCGGCTGGCAGGAACGTGGTCAGGTCACAGGCAGATTCAGCAACAGGTAGGCAGATCAGGTACAAACAGCAGGCAGGAGAGAAGTTAGGTCACAGGCAGGTTCGGCAGCAGGTAGGCAGATCAGGTACAAACAGCAGGCAGGAGAGAGGTCAGGTCACAGGCAGGTTCGGCAGCAGGTAGGCAGATCAGGTACAAACAGCAGGCAGGAGAGGAGTCAGGTCACAGGCCGGAACGATAATCGGAAGTCAACATAGGTAGCAAGAATTCAGGTACACGCTGTAGACCAAGCAGCAACCAGCCAGTACTAAGTCCGTGTTTAAATAGGCCGTCTGGCGCCAGTTCTGATGACAGGCGTGCGCGGACGCGCGCGCACGCGGACGCGCAATCGCGAACGCGCGCACTCGCGAACGCGCGCTCGCGCATGCGCGAACGCGTATTCGCCGATGCGCCCGTAGTTGTTCTGAGAATCCCTTGCTGGCGCCTGCGCACAGGCGTATGCTTGCAAGCATTAGCTGTATTCTGCAGATGACTTCCCTGACATTGCCCCCCCCTTACGGGCAGCCTCCGGATGCCCAGTTGGTTCCTCTTCAGGGGATGACTGCGGAAGAAGGCACGTATTAAGTCCATAGCATGTACATTCCGCTCTGGTTCCCAGGAGTTCTCCTCCGGTCCATAACCTCTCCACTTGATCAGATATTGTAATTGACCCCTTCTCCTTCTACAGTCCATAATCGCTTCCACCTCGAACTCCTCATCTCCACTGACCATCACCGGTTCGGGTGGTCTAGACTCTCGATTAGGAAAGGGGTCAGGCAATGCGGGTTTTAACAAAGATACATGAAATACCGGATGTATGCTGAAGGATTCTGGTAGGGATAGCTCGTAAGAAACATCATTAATCCTTCTCCTCACAGGAAATGGCCCAAGGAATTTAGGGGCCAACTTCTTTGACGGGCAGGCCAGTCTCAGATTTGTTGTTGCCAACCAAACCCGGTCCCCTGGTTGCAGAATGAGTTCCCCTCTCCTCTTCCTATCGAAAGCTCTTTTATTATCCTGTTGAGCCTTGGTTACGGTTTCCTTCAACAGCTTGTTATTGCGATTGAAGAAGTCTACAGTGCTTTGGACAGCCGGTACTGAAGATTCAGGGACAAGGTCAGGCAAAAAGGTGGGATGGAAGCCATAATTAGAGAAGAATGGGGATTGCTTGGTGGCTGCATGACAGGAGTTGTTATATGCAAACTCGGCCAAGGGTAAGAGAGACACCCAATCATCCTGCACAAACGAAGTGAAACAACGGATGTACTGTTCCAGCGTCTGATTGGTCCGTTCAGTCTGACCGTTAGACTGCGGATGATATGCGGATGACATGGAAAGTTTAATTCTTAAAGCTTCACACAGTGCCCTCCAAAACCTTGAAGTAAATTGGGCTCCGCGGTCAGAGACAATGTCGATGGGTACCCCATGGAGTCTAACGATTTCCTTAATAAATACTCGAGCAGTCTCGGCAGCAGAGGGTGTACCCTTCAAGGGTAGGAAATGAGCCATCTTAGTTAGCCGGTCTACTATGACGAAGATGGCTGTACAGTCTTCAGAGGGAGGTAGCTCAACTATAAAATCCATGGAGATCATGGTCCACGGCCTGTCAGGTACGGGTAAAGGTCTGAGCAAACCCCACGCCTTGTTTCGGATGTTCTTACTCCGGATGCAAGTAATGCAGGTGTCTATATATTCTTTGCAGTCCTTCTCCAAATTAGGCCACCAAAATGTGCGTTGCATTAAGTTTATTGTTTTGCGAATGCCAAAGTGACCTGCTAGAGGGTGATCATGGCAGAGTCCTAGAACTGATAAACGGACTGCTTCTGGGACGAAGACCTTGTTCCCTTTCCAAAGAAGTCCATCTCTTGCCTGTAACGTCTCCCCAACAGGATCAGGGGAGACTGCGGACGCCTGCTTCAACTGGGACATGAGATCGGACTGTAGTAACAGAAAATTTCCTGCTGGTAGGATGGTGTCAGGTACTGGTAAGACCTTTGGATCCTCGAACATACGTGATAGCGCATCAGGCTTGACGTTCTTTGATCCGGGTCTATAGGTGATGTGGAACAAGAACCTTGAAAAAAAAAGTGCCCATCGGACCTGTCGAGGTCTTAGTCTTTTGGCAGTCCTTAAATATTCAAGGTTCTTGTGGTCTGTATAAATCAAAATTGGATGAGCGGCTCCTTCTAACAAATACCTCCACTCTTCCAAGGCGGCCTTTATGGCAAGAAGCTCCCGGTCTCCCACGTCGTAGTTTCTTTCCGCTGGGGCAAGTTTTCTGGAAAAGAAAGCTACAGGGTGGACTAGATCCTTGGGGCCTTGGCGCTGAGACAGAACTCCCCCGACTGCATTTTCGGAAGCATCTACCTCCAGAATGTAAGGTAGTGCCGGATCTGGGTGGCTTAGTACAGGGGCAGTTGTAAACAGTCCTTTAAGAGTTTCAAAGGCAGCCTGGGCCTCGGGAGACCAGCGGAAACGAGCACCCTGTTTGGTAAGTTGGGTAATTGGTGAGATGATAGCTGAAAAGTTCTTGATAAATCTGCGGTAAAAGTTAGCAAACCCAATGAACCGCTGGATCCCCTTCTTATCAGTGGGCGCAGGCCAGGTCAGGATTGCAGACACTTTTTGAGGGTCCATTTCAATTCCTCCGGTAGAAATGATCAAGCCCAAGAACTGGATACTCTGCCGCTCGAACTCACATTTCTCGGGTTTGGCATAGAGTCCATGTAAGCGGAGACGGCAGAGAACATTCTTGACATGCTCCCGATGGTCAGCAAGGGAGGTAGAGAACACCAGGATATCATCTAAATAAACAATAACGAAAATGTCCAAGTAGTCTTTGAAGACGTCATTGATGAAGTGTTGGAAGGTGGCCGGGGCGTTACACAAGCCGAAGGGCATGACGAGATACTCGTAGTGGCCAAAACGAGTACGGAAGGCGGTTTTCCACTCATCCCCCTGGCGTATGCGGATGAGGTTGTAGGCTCCCCTCAGATCAAGTTTAGTAAAAATAGTAGCAGAACGAAGTCTTTGGAAAAGCTCAGGAACCAAGGGAAGAGGATAACGGTTTTTCACCGTAATCTTGTTCAGGTCCCGGTAATCTACACATGGCCGTAGTGAATGGTCCTTCTTCTCCACGAAGAATATTCCCGCCCCGACAGGTGAGGTAGAAGGGCGAATGAAGCCTTTCTGGAGGCTCTCATCAATATATTCCTTTAGAGCTGCTAATTCTTTCTCAGACAGTGGGAAAATCCGACCAAATGGAATAGCAGCCCCAGAAAGGAGCTCAATGGGGCAGTCGTAAGCCCTGTGTGGAGGTAATGTGTCTGCTCCCCGCTTGCTGAAGACATCAAGGAACTCGTGATAGGCCTCAGGCACCTTTTGGCAGAGCTCAGCATCAACGTCCATACACAACAGGGTGGTGGGTGCAGCAGTGGGATTAGACAGGCAGTGCTTCTGGCAGTAAGATGATTGATACTTGATACTGCCTGATTTCCAGTCCACCGCCGGATTATGGGCCTGTAGCCATGGTAGACCAAGAATGACGGGGTACAGAGGTGAAGAAATGGCATCTAGCCGCAAAAGTTCCTTATGACCAGTAGAGGTCGTAGTTAACAGTGGGGGGGTCTCCTGGGTCACCAATCCGGACTTTATACGGGAGCCGTCAGCCAGAAATACGGTAAGTCCCTGCTCTTTGGATTGAAGAGGGATACCTTGTTGGACAGCAAATGCCAGATCAATAAAGCAACTGCACGCCCCCGAGTCCACAATTGCAGTAGCTGACACACTTCTCCCTGGGAGCTGAAAGGTAACAGGAAGTGCCAATTGAGCAGAAGTTGCTGGAGGAACCGCCTGACTTGCTGGAGAAGCCGGGAAGGATCCGCGTCCCTTAGCAGGACAAGTCCGTACATAGTGACCCGCTCTGCCGCAGTAGAGGCAAAAGTTGCCTTGAAGACGTCGTGTCCGTTCCTCAGGGGACAGCGACGGGCAAATCAAGCCTAGCCGTGTGGGTGTTACGGTTTCTAATGCGGGAGAGGCCGGCCTGACAGATGTTGGCCGAACAGGAACTGCTGACTTCTCCCGCCTGCGCTCTCGCAGACGACGGTCGATCTGGATAGATAATGTGATTAAGTCCTCCAGGGTACTTGGAGCACCCACACGAGCTAACTCGTCTTTTAAGTCCTCCGATAACCCCAGGCGAAACTGATGTCGCAGAGCAGCGTTATTCCAGTGGGTATCTGCACTCCAGCACCTGAAGTCTCTTATATAGTCCTCGACCGCTCTGCGGCCTTGTCGGAGTGCATGGAGAGAGGACTCGGCAGTAGTGGTTAGTAGAGGGTCCTCGTATATCTTGGACATTGCTTGGAAGAAAGAGGGCATAGTATTTAGTTGGGAGTCCTTCTTTTCCAACAGACGATGAGCCCAGGCTTGGGGTTCACCTTGAAGTAGGGATATGATGAACCCCACCTTTGTAGTCTCTGCAGAAAAAGTCTGTGGCTGAAGTGAAAAGTAAAGCTGACAGGCATTGCGGAATGCTCTGAACTGGGTCCGATCTCCAGAAAATCTGTCAGGATTAGGTACTCGTGGTTCTGGGGATGTCATCATTGCAGCGGGAATGGCCGAAGAGAGCTGGACTTGCATGTGCTCCACCAGACGCACATATTTCTCCTGCAGGGACTTGACCGCTTGAGTAAGGCCTGTGAGGCATTGGCAGACTTCATGTAGGGGAGAGGTTCCTCCTGCAGGCTCAGTCAGGGCTGCTTGGTACTGTCACGTACCTGATGGCGAGCCTGACGTGTAGAGGAAGGCCTCCCGTACAACTCCGGCTCAAGGGCCGCTGATAGTGGAACAGCTGGCGCTGGAGCACGGTGGAGTACGAGTGCCTATGGAAGTCCTGAAGTCTGAGCAGGAAGTTGCCGGAACACACAGGTGGACGGCTGGACTTGACTGGAAGCAGACAGGAGAGTGGCTGGATCACTGGCAGGTCTCGGCAGCAGAGAGACAGATCAGATGACTCGGCTGGCAGGAACGTGGTCAGGTCACAGGCAGATTCGGCAACAGGTAGGCAGATCAGGTACAAACAGCAGGCAGGAGAGAAGTTAGGTCACAGGCAGGTTCGGCAGCAGGTAGGCAGATCAGGTACAAACAGCAGGCAGGAGAGAGGTCAGGTCACAGGCAGGTTCGGCAGCAGGTAGGCAGATCAGGTACAAACAGCAGGCAGGAGAGGAGTCAGGTCACAGGCCGGAACGATAATCGGAAGTCAACATAGGTAGCAAGAATTCAGGTACACGCTGTAGACCAAGCAGCAACCAGCCAGTACTAAGTCCGTGTTTAAATAGGCCGTCTGGCGCCAGTTCTGATGACAGGCGTGCGCGGACGCGCGCGCACGCGGACGCGCGATCGCGAACGCGCGCACTCGCGAACGCGCGATCGCGCATGCGCGAACGCGTATTCGCCGATGCGCCCGTAGTTGTTCTGAGAATCCCTTGCTGGCGCCTGCGCACAGGCATATGCTTGCAAGCATTAGCTGTATTCTGCGAATGACTTCCCTGACAGGAGGTCTCTTGTTGCTGGTGGGGTAACTATTGTTGTTGTTGGTTGGGCTTATGTTGCTAGGGGGATCTATTGTTCCTGCAGGGGATCTATTTTTTTCCCGGTGGATGTCTATTATTGTTGCTGGTGGGGGGCTCATGGTGCTGGTGGGGTCCGTTGTGGCTGGAGGGATCTACTGTTGATGGAGGGGTCTTTTGTTGTTGGTTGTTGGGGGGATTTATTGTTGCTGCAGGGCATCTATTTTTGCGTGGTAGTCTATTGTTGCTGGGGAGGTCTCTTGTTGCTGGTGGGGTAACTATTGTTGTTGTTGTTGGTTGGGCTTATGTTGCTTGGGGATCAATTGTTGCTGGAAGGGATCTACTGTTGATGGAGGGGTCTTTTGTTGTTGGCTGTAGGGGGGATCTATTGTTGCTGCAGGGCATCTATTTTTGCGTGGTAGTCTATTGTGGCTGGGGAGGTCTCTTGTTGCTGGTGGGGGAACTATTGTTGTTGTTGGTTGGGCTTATGTTGCTGGGGGATCAATTGTTCCTGGAGGGGATCTACTGTTGAGGAAGTGATCTATTGTTGCTCGCTGCTGGGAGATCTGTCTCCTCCTCCAGTCAGTCCCCTCCCCCCCCACAGTAAGAAACACCTCCCTAGGGAGCACTCAACCCCTTGATCGCCCCCCTAGTGTCAACCCTTTCCCTGGCAGTGTCATTTATATAGTAATCAGTGGCTATTTTTAGCTCCGATCTCTGTGTAAATGTCACTGGTCCCAAAAAAGTGTCAAAAGTGTCCGATCTGTCCACCGCAATGTCGCAGTCCCGATAAAAACTTTTGTCGCTCTTTTTTTCTGTTTATAGCGCAAAAAATAAAAAACGCAGAGGCGATCAAATACCACCAAAATGAAACTCTATTTATGGGGAAAAAAGGACATCAATTTTATTTGGGTACAGGGTCACATTACCGCGCAATTGTCAGTTAAAGCGACGCAGTGCCGTATAGCAAAAAAATGGCCTGGTCAGAAAGTGCACATTTAACCCCTTGATCGCCCCCTAGTGTTAACCCCTTCCCCGCCAGTGACATTTATACAGTAATCAGTGCATTTTTATAGCTCCAATTGCTGTATAATTGTCAATGGTCCCAAAAAAAGTGTCAAAAGTGTCCGATATGTCCGCCATAATGTCGCAGTCCCGCTAAAAAGATCGCTGATCACCCCAATTACTAGTAAAAAAAAAAAAAAATGCCATAAATCTATCCCCTATTTTGCAGACGCTATAACTTTTGTGCAAACCAATCAATATACGCTTATTGCGATTTTTTTCTTTACCAAAAATATGTAGAAGAATACATATCGGCCTAAACTGATGGAAATAGAAAAAAAAGGGGGGGAGCACTTCAATTGGCTTAAACTGATGAAGAAATGTTTTCATTTTCTGGATATGTATTATAGAAAAAGGTAGAAAATAGAGGGGTTTTTTTCTCAATATTTTTGCTTTTTTTGATGGACATTTTTTTTATTTTTATTTCTGGATATTTATTATAGCAAAAAAGTAAACAATATTTTTTTTTTCAAAATTTTTTTTTGTTGTTTATAGCGCAAAAAATTAAAAAAACCACAGAGGTGGTCAAATACCACCAAGAAAAAGCTCTATTTGTGGGGAAAAAAGGACGTCAATTTTGTTTGCTTTGTTTTATAAAAATTGCCGGCCTTTTTTTGTTTATAGTGCAAAAAATAAAAAACGCACAGAAGAAATTAGATTCTTGAAAAAAAAAAAAAAAAAAAATTGGATATGTTTTAGTGCAGAATGTAAAAAGATAACATTGCTTTTTTTAATAAAAATTGTTGGCCTTTTTTTGTTTATAGTGCAAAAAATAAAAAAAGGCAGAGGTGATCAAATACCACCAAGAGAAAGCTCTATTTGTGGAGAAAAAAGGACATCAATTTTGTTTGATTTATTTTATAAAAATTGTTGGCCTTTTTTTGTTTATAGTGCAAAAAATAAAAAACGCACATAAGAAGAAATTAGATTCTTAAAAAAAAAAAATTAATTGGATATATTTTAGTGCAGAATGTAAAAAAAAAATAGTTTTTTTTTAAATAAAAATTGTTGGCCTTTTTTTGTTTATAGTGCAAAAAATAAAAACCGCACAGAAGAAATTAGATTCTTAAAAAAAAAAAAAAATACCGGTAATTGGATATGTTTTAGTGCTTTTTTTTTTTTAATAAAAATTGTTGGCCTTTTTTTGTTTATAGTGCAAAAAATAAAAACCGCACAGAAGAAATTAGATTCTTGAAAAAAAAAATTGGATATGTTTTAGTGAAGAATGTGAAAAATATTGCTTTTTTTAAAAAATAAAAATTGTTGGCTTTTTTTGTTTATAGTGCAAAAAATAAAAACCGCACAGAAGAAATTAGATTCTTAAAAAAAATAAAAATACCGGTAATTGGATATGTTTTAGTGCAGAATGTAAAAAAAAATAGCTTTTTTTTAAAATAAAAATTGTTGGCCTTTTTTTGTTTATAGTGCAAAAAATAAAAACCGCACAGAAGAAATTAAATTCTTAAAAAAAAATAAATAATTGGATATGTTTTAGTGCAGAATGTAAAACAAAATAGCTTTTTTTTAATAAAAATTGTTGGCCTTTTTTTTGTTTATAGTGCAAAAAAAAAAAAGAAAAAAACACGCAGAGGTGATCAAATACCACCAAGAGAAAGCTCTATTTGTGGAGAAAAAAGGACGTCAATTTTGTTTGATTTATTTTATAAGAATTGTTGGCCTTTTTTTGTTTATAGTGCAAAAAAGAAAAACCGCACATAAGAAGAAATTAGATTCTTAAAAAAAAATAAAAATTAATTGGATATATTTTAGTGCAGAATGTAAAAAAAATTGCTTTTTTTTTAAATAAAAATTGTTGGCCTTTTTTTGTTTATAGTGCAAAAAATAAAAACCGCACAGAAGAAATTAGATTCTTGAAAAAAAAAAAAATAATTGGATATGTTTTAGTGCAGAATGTGAAAAAAATATTGCTTTTTTTTTTAATAAAAATTGTTGGCTTTTTTTGTTTATAGTGCAAAAAATAAAAACCGCACAGAAGAAATTAGATTCTTAAAAAAAATAAAAATACCGGTAATTGGATATGTTTTAGTGCAGAATGTAAAAAAAAATTGCTTTTTTTTAAAATAAAAATTGTTGGCCTTTTTTTGTTTATAGTGCAAAAAATAAAAACCGCACAGAAGAAATTAGATTCTTAAAAAAAAAAAATAATTGGATATGTTTTAGTGCAGAATGTAAAACAAAATTGCTTTTTTTTAATAAAAATTGTTGGCCTTTTTTTGTTTATAGTGCAAAAAATAAAAACCGCACAGAAGAAATTAGATTCTTAAAAAAAAAAATAATTGGATATGTTTTAGTGCAGAATGTAAAACAAAATTGCTTTTTTTTAATAAAAATTGTTGGCCTTTTTTTGTTTATAGTGCAAAAAAAAACCAAAAACACGCAGAGGTGATCAAATACCACCAAGAGAAAGCTCTATTTGTGGAGAAAAAAGGACGTCAATTTTGTTTGATTTATTTTATAAGAATTGTTGGCCTTTTTTTTTGTTTATAGTGCAAAAAATAAAAACCGCACATAAGAAGAAATTAGATTCTTAAAAAAAAATAAAAATTAATTAGATATATTTTAGTGCAGAATGTAAAAAAAAAATAGTTTTTTTTTAAATAAAAATTGTTGGCCTTTTTTTGTTTATAGTGCAAAAAATAAAAACCGCACAGAAGAAATTAGATTCTTAAAAAAAAAAAAAAATACCGGTAATTGGATATGTTTTAGTGCTTTTTTTTTTTTAATAAAAATTGTTGGCCTTTTTTTGTTTATAGTGCAAAAAATTAAAACCGCACAGAAGAAATTAGATTCTTGAAAAAAAAAATTGGATATGTTTTAGTGAAGAATGTGAAAAAAATATTGCTTTTTTTTTAAATAAAAATTGTTGGCTTTTTTTGTTTATAGTGCAAAAAATAAAAACCGCACAGAAGAAATTAGATTCTTAAAAAAAATAAAAATACCGGTAATTGGATATGTTTTAGTGCAGAATGTAAAAAAAAATTGCTTTTTTTTAAAATAAAAATTGTTGGCCTTTTTTTGTTTATAGTGCAAAAAATAAAAACCGCACAGAAGAAATTAGATTCTTAAAAAAAAAAATAATTGGATATGTTTTAGTGCAGAATGTAAAACAAAATAGCTTTTTTTTAATAAAAATTGTTGGCCTTTTTTTTGTTTATAGTGCAAAAAAAAAAAAAAAAAACACGCAGAGGTGATCAAATACCACCAAGAGAAAGCTCTATTTGTGGAGAAAAAAGGATGTCAATTTTGTTTGATTTATTTTATAAGAATTGTTGGCCTTTTTTTGTTTATAGTGCAAAAAATAAAAACCGCACATAAGAAGAAATTAGATTCTTAAAAAAAAATAAAAATTAATTGGATATATTTTAGTGCAGAATGTAAAAAAAATTGCTTTTTTTTTAAATAAAAATTGTTGGCCTTTTTTTGTTTATAGTGCAAAAAATAAAAACCGCACAGAAGAAATTAGATTCTTGAAAAAAAAAAATAATAATTGGATATGTTTTAGTGCAGAATGTGAAAAAAATATTGCTTTTTTTTAATAAAAATTGTTGGCTTTTTTTGTTTATAGTGCAAAAAATAAAAACCGCACATAAGAAGAAATTAGATTCTTAAAAAAAAATAAAAATTAATTGGATATATTTTAGTGCAGAATGTAAAAAAATAGCTTTTTTTAAAATAAAAATTGTTGGCCTTTTTTTATTTATAGTGCAAAAAATAAAAACTGCACAGAAGAAATTAGATTCTTTAAAAAAAAAAAAAAAATACCAGAAATTGGATATGTTTTAGTGCTTTTTTTTTTTTTAATAAAAATTGTTGGCCTTTTTTTGTTTATAGTGCAAAAAATAAAAACCGCAGAAGTTATCAAATTCCACCAAGAAAAAGCTCTATTTGTGGGGAAGAAAGGACGTCAATTATGTTTGCTTTATTTTTAAAAAATTTGTCAGCCTTTTTTTGTTTATAGTGCAAAAAATAAAAACTGCACAGAAGAAATTAGATTCTTAAAAAAATAAAAAATAATAATAATTGGATATGTTTTAGTGCAGAATGTAAAAAAAAAAATATTGCTTTTTTTTTTTTAATAAAAATTGTTGGCCTTTTTTTGTTTATAGTGCAAAAAATAAAAACCGCAGAGGTGATCAAATACCACCAAGAGAAAGCTCTATTTGTGGGGAAAAAAGGACTTCAATTTTGTTTGCTTTATTTTATAAAAATCGTCGGCCTTTTTTTTGTTTATAGTGCAAAAAATAAAAACCACACATAAGAAGAAATTAGATTCTTAAAAAAAAAAAAAAATTTAAAATGTTTTATTGCAGAATGTAAAAAAAAAAAAATATTGCTTTTTTTTTTTAATAAAAATTGTTGGCCTTTTTTTTGTTAATAGTGCAAAAAATAAAAACCGCACGGAAGAAATTAGATAAAACAATAAAAAATAAATAATTGGATATGTTTTAGTGCAGAATGTAAAAAAAAATTGCTTTTTTTTTTTTTTTTAATAAAAATTGTTGGCCTTTTTTTGTTTATAGTGCAAAAAATAAAAACTGCAGAAGTGATCAAATACCACCAAGAAAAAGCTCTATTTGTGGGTAAGAAAGTACGTCAATTTTGTTTGCTTTATTCTATAAAAATTTGACAGCCTTTTTTTGTTTATAGTGCAAAAAATAAAAACCGCACAGAAGAAATTAGATTCTTAAAAAAAATAAAAAAATAATAATAATTGGATATGTTTTAGTGCAGAATGTAAAAAAAAAAAATATTGCTTTTTTTTTTTAATAAAAATTGTTGGCCTTTTTTTTATTTATAGTACAAAAAATAAAAACCGCACAGAAGAAATTAGATTTAAAAAAAATAAATAAATAATTGGATATGTTTTAGTGCAGAATGTAAAAAAAAAATTGCTTTTTTTTTTTTTTTTAAATAAAAATTGTTGGCCTTTTTTTGTTTATAGTGCAAAAAATAAAAACCGCAGAAGTGATCAAATACCACCAAGAAAAAGCTCTATTTGTGGGGAAGAAAGGACGTCAATTTTGTTTGCTTTATTTTATAAAAATTTGTCAGCCTTTTTTTGTTTATAGTGCAAAAAATAAAAATCGCACAGAAGAAATTAGATCCTAAAAAAAAATAAAAAATAATAATAATTGGATATGTTTTAGTGCAGAATGTAAAAAAAAAATATTGCTTTTTTTTTTTTTTAATAAAAATTGTTGGCCTTTTTTTGTTTATAGTGCAAAAAATAAAAACCACACAGAAGAAATTAGATTCTTAAAAAAAAAAATAATAATAATAATTGGATATGTTTTAGTGCAGAATGTAAAAAAAAAATATTGCTTTTTTTTTTTTTAATAAAAATTGTTGGCCTTTTTTTGTTTATAGTGCAAAAAATAAAAACCGCAGAAGTGATCAAATACCACCAAGAGAAAGCTCTATTTGTGGGGAAAAAAGGACATCAATTTTATTTGGAGACAACGTCGCACGACCGCGCAATTCTCAGTTAAAGTGACGCAGCGCCGAATCGCAAAAAATGGTCCGGTCATTAAGGGGGGGGAAATCTTCCGGTCTGTAAGTGGTTAATATGCCCCATAGTGGTGATCAGTCTGATGGTGTTTAGATTGTCGTCCAAAAGGAAGAAAACCTTTGCGCAGGGTGGGATCTGAGGGTAGCTGTCATGCCCGTATCCTGGCTCTGTGGTTTCCCAATTTCGCAGTCTTCTTATTAATTAGGTATCTTGTCTTTCTACGCAAAATTCACTTTTTTTAACCGCATTCACCATTTCTCTGCAGAAACTTGTATATATCCAATCTTCAGAATGACACGACTTATGATAATTAAAGATGACTGCTGGAATGAAAATACGCATCCGTTTGTTTTTTTTTGTAAATTTTTTTTTTTTTTTGATTGGGTGATTTTTATTTTTTAACGATTTGGATAGAGATGATGACAAGCGAAGCTGTTCTTTGACTGACGTTCTATCTGAGAGTCTCGGGCGAGGTTCAGAGTGATTATGTCTTTTTTTTTCAAGCGAAGCTTCTTGTTTACTGAAAACTACTTCAATTTTCATAATTTCAGATGATCGAGATACATTTTAGCCAATTTGCAAATCAAAGTGTTTCACTCTTTCACATCAACAATCTCTGGGATGTGGAGATGTAATTGAGCTGGGAGGTGGCAAAACCTGAAACAGACAGGAGCCTGTTCACGTCACACACACACACACTGCACTGATATAAATATACGCACGGATCTCCGCCAACTGGCATCCATCTTCATCAGCGACACCCTGCTCTGTTAGAATGGCAAATATTCAGCCCCTGGAAGGATTTACCCCCTTCCTGACCAGGCCATTTTTTTGCTATATACAGCACTGCGTTGCTTTAACTGACAATTGCGCGGTCGTGCGACGCTGTACCCAAATAAAATTGAAGTCCTTTTTTCCCCACAAATAGAGCTTTCTTTTGGTGGTATTTGATCACCTCTGCTGTTTTTTTTTTTTGCGCTATAAACAGAAAAAGGCCGACAATTTTTGGAAAAGAAAACCCCCAATATTTAATACTTTCTGCTATAAAACATAGCCAATAAAAAATGTAGAAAATCAAATTTCTTTATCAATATAGGCCAATATGTGTTCCTGCTACATGTTTTTGGTAAAAAAAAATCCCAATAAGCGTATATTGATTGGTTTGCGCAAAAGTTATCGCATCTACAAACTATGAGGTATTTTAAAGGATTTTTTTTTTTTTTTTTTTTACTAGTAATGGCGGCGATCAGCAACTTATAGCGGGAGTGCGGCGGTTAAATTGGACACTAATGCAGCGTACACACGACAGACTTTCCGACGGACTTTTGACAGACTTCTGATGAACTTTTTTTTACGAACCGACTTGCCTACACACGACCGGACTTTCCGGCAGACCTAGTTCTCGACGGAGAAATTAACGGACTTGCCCACACACGAACAAGTCCGTTCATTTTGAATGTGACTCGGTACGACGGGACTAGAAAAGTCAATCTCACCACTTTTATCGGCGAGTTTGTTGCCTTGCGAGCCCTATCGCATGGCATAACAGGCCCTTAGGTCTGGTATGGATTTTAAGGGGAACCCCCTATGCCGAAAACATGGCATGTGAGTCCCCCCAAAATCCATACCAGACCCTTATCCGAGCACGCAGCCAGGCCAGTCAGGAAAGGGGGTGGGGAAGAGCGAGCGGCCCCCCTCCTGAACCGTACCAGGCCACATGCCCTCAACATGGGGGGTAGGTGCTTTGGGGGAGGGGGGCGCCCTGCACCCCCCCACCCCAAAGCACCTTGTCCCCATGTTGATGAGGACAAGGGCCTCTTCCCACCAACCCTGGCCGTTGGTTGTCGGGGTCTGCGGGCGGAGGGCTTATCAGAATCTGGGAGCCCCCTTTAATAAGGGGGCCCCCAGATCCCGGCCCCCCACCCTATGTGAATGAGTATGGGGTACATTGTACCCCTACCCATTCACCTAGGGAAAAAAGAGTCAATTAAAAAAACACACTAGACAGGTTTTTAAGTAATTTGTTAGACAGCTACGGGGGTCTTCTTCCGACTTCGGGGGTCTTCTTCCGACTTCTCCGCTGTCTTTGGCCTCTTCTCCCGGTGTTCGACCTCTTCTCGGGGCATGCTGGGACTGTGACATTATAAGGGGGCGTGGTCACCGGGTGATGTTGATACAGGTATTCAGTGTTAAAAAATATATACTGTCACTGTACTAATCCGCTGCAGAGACCACCATTATTGGAAACCGAACCGCTAGCTGCCATAACCCCTCTTCAAACAGCCGACGTATATCGGTGTGCGGCGATCCGGAAGTGGTTAACTGTGGGAAGAAGGAGACCCATGTTCCTGCTTAGCATAAAAATCTCAATATTGACAAAATATGTACTTGTACATTTCATAGTTGTAATATATATATATATATATATATATATATATATATATATATATATATATATATATATAGATATATAGATATATAGATATATATAGATATATATATAGATAGATATATATCTATCTATATATATAGATAGATATATATCTATATATCTATCTATATATATATATATCTATATATATATATCTATATATATATATATCTATATATATATTATATGTATATATATTTTCCTCCTTTTTTTTCATTAACGTCCCCATGAACAGGAATTGTCTTCCAATAATGCGTCGTTGCCCTGACATAAAGATTAAACGTTCTCTGCAGAGACAATGAAGAAGATTCAGCGTGTTGAATAGCAGAATATTTTTAGGTTTCAGGGAAAAATTATCTATTTCAATAAAAGGATTCAATTTTGGCTCTATAATTAAAGAACAATGGGTGGCACGAAAGAATGTAGAATCTTGGCAACTCTGCAAATGATTTCACTTTTTTTTTTTTTTAAACAAAATTAAAGTTTATTAGGAGTAGAAAGAAACCTGTAATACAGACTAATGTCTAAGAAGGGAGGGGGAGGTGCTGTTCGGTATAAAGCTGAACTCCAACACAGCTCTGTATTCAATAACCCTTTCACGATGACTAAGAGTAAAACAAATGTTAATGCCTAAGCACAATTTTGCAACTTTGACATGTGTTAGTAAAACTGTACATATCATCACAACTACTTAGTGTATCCAGGTGGGTTATGCCTCGTTTTTGTACCAGGACACATTGGGCTTTCATGTAGTGGTGAATGGTAATGGATAGGGATGAGCTTCGTGTTCGAGTCGAACCCATGTTTGACTCGAACATCGTCTGTTCGCCCGTTCGCCGAATTGCGAACGATATGGGTCGTTCGCACAAAATTTGTGTGGCGCGTCACGGCCCATAATTCACTGCGGCATCGCAGTGCATTGCTGGCTGATGATTGGCCAAGCATGCACTATGACCCGCATGCTTGGCCAATCACAGCGCCGTCTGAACAGAGAGCTGTAATTGGCCAAAGCCAAGGAGGCTTTGGCCAATTATGGCTCAGAGGATTTAGTACACGCCCCACACTATATAAGGCCGCCTGCACGGCGGCCCTGTGTAGTGAGTGTTCCGGCGTTGAGAGAGATAGATAGAGAGACAGTGTCATTTGATTTAAGTTAGATAGATTAGGCAGGACAGTCAGTGAGTTAGCTGCACTTACAGTGTATTGTGTATATATATGCATCCCAGGCTTGTCTTGTTACAGTATTTACAGCCACCTGAAGAATATTGCTGGTGTTCTTTTGATCCTATTAGTACCACAATCAGGCAGCTAGACTATTTACAGTTAGTGTAGTGCGTCCTCCTCACAGTGTTCAGTTAAAGCTACAAGTTAGTTTAGTGTGACCTCTGCACAGTGTTCAGCTAAAACTACAAGTTAGTGTAGTGCACAGTGTTCAGCTAAAGCTACAAGTTAGGGTAGTGCGTCCTCCTCACAGTGTTCAGCTAAAGCTACAAGTTAGTGTAGTGCGTCCTCCTCACAGTGTTCAGCTAAAACTACAAGTTAGTGTAGTGCGACCTCTGCACAGTGTTCAGCTAAAGCTACAAGTTAGTGTAGTGCGTCCTCCTCACAGTGTTCAGCTAAAACTACAAGTTAGTGTAGTGCGACCTCTGCACAGTGTTCAGCTAAAGCTACAAGTTAGTGTAGTGTGTCCTCCTCACAGTGTTCAGCTAAAACTACAAGTTAGTGTAGTGCGACCTCTGCACAGTGTTCAGCTAAAGCTACAAGTAAGTGTAGTGCATCTTCCTCACAGTGTTCAGCTAAAACTACAAGTTAGTGTAGTGCGACCTCTGCACAGTGTTCAGCTAAAGCTACAAGTTAGTGTAGTGCGTCCTCTGCACAGTGTACAGCTAAAGCTACAAGTTGGTGTAGTGCGTCCTCCTCACAGTGTTCAGCTAAAACTACAAGTTAGTGTAGTGCGAGCTCTGCTAAAGCTACCTGTAGAAGGTTGGTGGTGTTTTCCTGATCCTATCACTACCGCAGGCAGCTAAATAAGCTACAAGTTAGTTTTTTGGGAGCTCTGCACAGTGTTCACCTAAAGCTACCTGTATAAGGTTGGTGGTGTTTTCCTGATCCCATCACTACCGCAGGCAGCTAAATAAGCTACAAGTTAGTGTAGTGCGTCCTCCTCACAGTGTTCAGCTAAAACTACAAGTTAGTGTAGTGCGAGCTCTGCTAAAGCTACCTGTAGAAGGTTGGTGGTGTTTTCCTGATCCTATCACTATCGCAGGCAGCTAAATAAGCTACAAGTTAGTTTTTTGCGAGCTCTGCACAGTGTTCACCTAAAGCTACCTGTAGAAGGTTGGTGGTGTTTTCCTGATCCTATCACTACCGCAGGCAGCTAAATAAGCTACAAGTTAGTGTAGTGCGTCCTCCTCACAGTGTTCAGCTAAAACGACAAGTTAGTGTAGTGCGACCTCTGCACAGTGTTCAGCTAAAGCTACCTGTAGAAATTTGGTGGTGTTTTCATGATCCTATCACTACCGCAGGCAGCTAAATAAGCTACAAGTTAGTTTTTTGCGAGCTCTGCACAGTGTTCAGCTAAAGCTACCTGTAGAAGTTGGTGGTGTTCTCATACTACAGGCAGGCAGTTGATTTTGCTAGCTGCAGTATCAGTATATATATATATATATATATATATATATATATATATATATATATATATACACACACACACACACACACACACACACACATATATATATATATATACAGTGGCTTGCGAAAGTATTCGGCCCCCTTGAACTTTTCAACCTTTTGCCACATTTCAGGCTTCAAACATAAAGATCTAAAATTTTTATTTTTTGTGAAGAATCACCAACAAGTGTGACACAATTGTGAAGTGGAACGAAATCTATTGGATATTTTAAACTTTTTTAGCAATTAAAAAACTGAAAAGTGGTGCGTCCAAAATTATTCGGCCCCTTTACTTTCAGTGCAGAAAACTCACTCCAGAAGTTCAGCGAGGATCTCTGAATGATCCAATGTTGTCCTAAATGACTGATGGTGATAAATAGAATCCACCTGTGTGTAATCAAGTCTCTGTATAAATGCACCTGCTCTGTGATAGTCTCAGGGTTCTGTTGAAAGCGCAGAGAGCATCATGAAGACCAAGGAACACACCAGGCAGGTCCGTAATACTGTTGTGGAGAAGTTTAAAGCCGGATTTGGATACAAAAAGATTTCCCAAGCTTTAAACATCCCAAGGAGCACTGTGCAAGCGATCATTTTGAAATGGAAGGAGTATCAGACCACTGCAAATCTACCAAGACCTGGCTGTCCCTCTAAACTTTCAGCTCAGACAAGGAGAAGACTGATCAGAGATGCAGCCAAGAGGCCCATGATCACTCTGGATGAACTGCAGAGAACTACAGCTGAGGTGGGAGAGTCTGTCCATAGGACAACAATCAGTCGTACACTGCACAAATCTGGCCTTTATGGAAGAGTGGCAAGAAGAAAGCCATTTCTCAAAGATATCCATAAAAAGTCTCGTCTAAAGTTTGCCACAAGCCACCTGGGAGACACACCAAACATGTGGAAGAAGGTGCTCTGGTCCGATGAAACCAAAATCGAACTTTTTGGCCACAATGCAAAACGATATGTTTGGCGTAAAAGCAACACAGCTCATCACACTCAACACACCATCCCCACTGTCAAACATGGTGGTGGCAGCATCATGGTTTGGGCCTGCTTTTCTTCAGCAGGGACAGGGAAGATGGTTAAAATTGAGGGGAAGATGGATGCAGCCAAATACAGGACCATTCTGGATGAAAACCTGTTGGAGTCTGCAAAAGACCTGAAACTGGGACGGAGATTTATCTTCCAACAAGACAATGATCCCAAACATACAGCAAAATCTACAAAGGAATGGTTCACAAATAAACGTATCCAGGTGTTAGAATGGCCAAGTCAAAGTCCAGACCTGAATCCAATCGAGAATCTGTGGAAAGAGCTGAAAACTGCTGTTCACAAACGCTCTCCATCCAACCTCACTGAGCTCGAGCTGTTTTGCAAAGAAGAATGAGCAAGAATTTCAGTCTCTCGATGTGCAAAACTGATAGAGACATACCCCAAGCGACTTGCAGCTGTAATCGCAGCAAAAGGTGGCTCTACAAAGTATTAACGCAAGGGGGCCGAATAATTTTGCACGCCCAACGTTTCATTTTTTTATTAGTTAAAAAAGTTTCAAAAATCCAAAAGATTTCGTTCCACTTCACAATTGTGTCCCACTTGTTGGTGATTCTTCACAAAAAATAAAAATTTTATATCTTTATGTTTGAAGCCTGAAATGTGGCAAAAGGTTGAAAAGTTCAAGGGGGCCGAATACTTTCGCAAGCCACTGTATATATATATATATATATATATATATATATCCCAGCTTAGTGCAGCTACAGGCCATTAGTATGTCTGGAATGCAACAGGAGGCAGACAGTCACAAGCCAATAAAAGAGGGCAAGCAGGCTCTGTGTCTAGAGGCAACAGTGCTGGTCATGGAGACGGTGCATCCTCACCAGCACGTGGCCGTGGGACGCGCTTGGCCTTTTTTTCAGGAGCTGGCCATGTTGAGCCGCAACATGTGGAAGACTTGGTCGAGTGGATGACCAAGCCGTCCTCATCCTCTCTCACCCAGGCTCAGGGTACTTTGTCTGGCAAAGCAACTGCCAATGCGGCCTCTTCCCTCGGCTCAATGGCATCAGTGACTCCTTCCCTAGCCCCACCATGTCCTCCTGAGGAGTCCCTCGAACTGTTTGACCACAGTGTTGGGTACATGCTCCAGGAGGATGCCCAGCGTTTGGAAGGCTCTGATGATGATACTGAGCTAGATGAAGCCAGAATTGTGAGCACGGACAGAGGGGGTGCCCAAGAAGGACAGCAATCTGGCAGTCATGCTCCCCCTGCTGCAGCATACTGCCAGGTTTGCTCCAGTGATGAGGAGGGAGGGGATGATGAGGTCACTGACTCAACGTGGGTGCCTGATAGGAGAGAGGAGGAGGAGGCACATCACCAACGAGGCAGGATGCCCTCCAGGGGCCAGCCTAAGGGCAGCACACTGACTGCATCACACCCCAAAGCTCCGCATGTGCAGGGCGCTGCTGTCTCTGCGCTTTATTCCAAAAGTTCTTTGGTGTGGGTCTTTTTTGAGACGAGTGCATCAGATTGCACCGCTGCTATATGCACCATTTGTCTCAAGTGTATCTTGCGTGGCCAAAACATCTCCCGCTTGGGCACCACATGCTTGACCAGACATATGTTGACCTGCCATGCAGTTCGTTGGCAAGCGTATCTAAAAGACCCACACCAAAGAACAAAGAGGACCTCTCCTTGCTCCTCATCAGCTGAGATCTCCAACCCCACCATACCTTCAGTCCTCTCTGAGACCTGCACTGAGAGTAATAAAGGTGTAGAATTAGGTATGTCACAGCCAAGTACTTGTGGGTAATCTGCTTTCGGTACACCGACGTCAGATTGTACCAGGCAAATTTCCCTGCCCCAGCTGCTGCACCGCCGAAAGAAGTTTGCTCCCAGCCATCCACATGCCCAGCAGTTGAATGCTAGCTTGGCAAAATTTCTAGCACTTCAACTGCTGCCTTTTCAGTTGGTAGACTCTGCCCCTTTCCTGTGAGTTTGTGGAATGTGCGGTTCCTCAGTGGCAGGTACCCAAACGCCACTTTTTTTACGGAAGGCGATTTTGGCTCTCTACCGGCATGTGGAAGGCAATGTCCATGCCTCGCTGGACAGGGCGGTCAGCGGTAAGGTGCATATTACCGCTGACTCATGGTCCAGCAGGCATGGACAGGGACGTTACCTAAGTTTCACCACGCATTGGGTGACTCTGCTGGCAGCTGGGAAGGATGCAGGACAAGGTGCAGTAGTGTTGGAGGTTGTTCCGCCATCACGCCTCCAAAATGCCACTACTACTGATTGTGACACACCTCTCTCCTCCATCCCCTCCTCTCCTTCTTCCTCCATGGCCTCTTCCTGTGCTTTGTCCTCAGAACCAGCGGTGCTCCATAGGCGTTCAGGGGGCTACGCAAGTACGCAGGCCAAAAGATGCCATGCGGTGCTTGAGCTGGTGTGCTTGAGGGGCAGGAGCCACACTGGGGCAGAGGTTCTGTCAGCTCTGCAGGGGCAGGTTCAGAGGTGGTTGACGCCACGCCAACTTAAGGCAGGAATGGGGGTTTGCGACAATGGCACCAACCTCCTCTCCGCCCTCCGACAGGGACAACTGACCCATGTGCCCTGTTTGGCTCATGTCCTTAACTTGGTGGTGCAGCGGTTCTTGGGCAGGTACCCGGGATTACAGGATGTCCTGAGGCAGGCCAGGAAAGTCTGTGTGCATTTCCGCCGGTCATATAATGCCAGTGCTCAGCTGGCAGACCTCCAAAAGGAATTTAACCTGCCCAAGAACCGCCTAATCTGTGACATGCCCACCAGGTGGAACTCAACATTGGCCATGCTGCAGCGGCTGCACACGCAGCAGAGGGCCATCAATGAGTACCTGTGCGACTATGGCACCAGGACAGGGTCAGGGGAGCTTGTTTTTTTTCCCCATGCCAGTGGGCCATGATCAGGGATGCATGCACTGTCCTGTCACCATTTGAGGAGGCCACGAGGATGGTGAGCAGTGACAGTGCATGCATCAGTGACACTGTCCCCCTTGTCCACCTGTTGGAGCACACGCTGCATGGAATAATGGACAGAGCACTTGAGGCAGAACAGAGGCAGGAAGAGGAGGACTTCCTTAGCTCTCAAGGCCCCCTTTATCCAGACAGTGTTCCTGCGTGCCCGCCGATCACACAGGAAGAGGAGGAGGAGGATTGTGTCAGTATGGAGGTGGAGCCTGGCACTCAGCATCAGCAGTAGTCTTTAAGGGATCAGTCCCAAGAAACACATGGACTTGTACTTGGCTGGGAGGAGGTGGCTGCGGACCATGTCGTCCTTAGTGACCCAGAGGACTCCGGACCGAATGCCTCAGCAAACCTATGCTGCATGGCCTCCCTGATCCTGCAAAGCATGCGTAAGGATCCTCGTATTCGTGGTATCAAGGAGAAGGACCAATACTGGCTGGCAACCCTCCTTGATCCACGTTACAAGGGTAAGGTTGCGGACCTTATCTTGCTGTCGCAGAGGGAGCAGAGGATGAAACATCTTCGGGAGGCCTTGCAGAAAGGTCTGTGCAACGCATTCCCAGAGACTGGGAGGTTACAAACTCATGTTTCTGGACAACGTGTTGCTGAGGCTTCGGTCAGTCAAAGAAGGAGCGGTGGAGAAGGTGGCTGTCTGACTGATGCATTCAGACAATTTTTTAGTCCGCAGCCCCAAGGTATAATCGGTTACAGCAACCATCACCAGCGTCTGTTTTACATGGTACAGGAATACCTAGGGGCAAGATCTGACTTGGACACCTTTCCCACCGAAAATCCTTTGGGTTACTGGGTCTTGAGGATGGATCACCGGCCAGAGCTTGCACAGTATGCAATTGAGCTACTGGCCTGTCATCTCACTTCCTGTTGTCTCCTTCCGTTTGCAAGTAGGAGTCATTTGTAAGTTGGATGTTTGAAAGTAGAGGCCTGCCCTATATACTCAGCAGAAATTTAGGCCTTAGGTGTTGTTGTGGCTTCAACACTGTAAGCCCTCACAGGGCCCTGCTGTGAAATATTAGATCAAGAATTGTAATTACATGCCCCTGTTGAACAGGGCCAGAAAAATTGGGCCTTTGGTGATGGTGGTGCTGGTGCCACAACACTGTAGGTCCTCACAGTTACTCTTGGTGGGCGCTGGAACGGGCCCTGCTGTGAAATATTAGATCAAGAATTGTAATTACATGCCCCTGTTGAACAGGGGCTGAACAATTGGGCCTTTGGTGGTGGTGGTGGTGCTGGTGGCACAACACTGTAAGTCCTCACAGTTAATCTTGTTGGGCGCAGAAACGGGCCTTGCTGTGAAATATTAGATCAAGAATTGTAATTACATGCCCCTGTTCAACAGGGGCTGAAAAATTGGGCCTTAGGCACTGGTGCTGGTGCCACAACACTGCAACCCCTCACAGATACTCTAGTTGGACCGCAGGAACGAACCCTGCTGCAAAGTATTGCATCAAAAATTGTAATTACATGCCCCTGTTAAACAGGGGCTGAAAAATTGTGCCTTAGGCACTGGTGCTGGTGCCACAACACTGCAATCCCTCCCAGATACTCTAGTTGGAATTCAGGAACGAGCCCTGCTGCAAAGTATTGCATCAAAAATTGTAATTACACGCCCCTGTTAAACAGGGGCTGAAAAATTGGGCCTTAGGCACTGGTGTTGGTGCCACAACACTGCAACCCCTCCCAGATACTCTAGTTGGAATGCAGGAACGAGCCCTGCTGCAAAGTATTGCATCAAAAATTGTAATTACATGCCCCTGTTAAACAGGGGCTGAAAAATTGTGCCTTAGGCACTGGTGCTGGTGCCACAACACTGCAACCCCTCACAGATACTCTAGTTGGAACGCAGGAACGAGCCCAGCTGCAAAGTATTGCATCAAAAATTGTAATTACATGCCCCTGTTAGACAGGGGCTGAAAAATTGTGCCTTAGGCACTGGTGCTGGTGCCACAACAATGCACCCCTCACAGATACTCTATTTGGAACGCAGGAACGAGCCCTGCTGCAAAGTATTGCATCAAAAATTGTAATTACATGCCCCTGTTAAACAGGGGCTGAAAAATTGTGCCTTAGGCACTGGTGCTGGTGCCACAACACTGCAACCCCTCACAGATACTCTAGTTGGAACGCAGGAACGAGCCCTGCTGCAAAGTATTGCATCAAAAATTGTAATTACACGCCCCTGTTAAACAGGGGCTGAAAAATTGGGCCTTAGGCACTGGTGGCGACGCCCAGAACCAAAAATGTTCTTACAAGCTATCAGCGTGATCATTGAGGAGGAAGAGGATAGTCACTCAGCATCAGCATAGGCAGTCTTTGAAGGGATCTGAGATTTCAAAAAAAATTATTCGTTTTCATCAGCATCAGGTGCTTGGTAGCTGGTGGTGATCCAAGACTGATTCATTTTTATGAAGGTCAGTCGATCGACCGAGTCGGTGGACAGACGCACCCTGTGATCGGTTACAAAGCCTCCAGCAGCACTGAATGTGCGTCCCGAAAAAACGCTGGTGATAAAGCATCAGTGGAAAGGAGAAATGTTTTTCCAATATTAACTCTTACAGGGGAGAACTTCCCTTCCTGGTTCCCGGCCCCTCCTCGCCTCTCCCTTCCTCTCCCCCTCCCCCTGGTGGGGGTCCAAGTGCAGCCTCTTGTGGGCCCTTTCATTGGCTTGTTGGATGGCCTGCTTCTGTGTGGTGGTCCGGGGGCTCTGGCCGCGCAGTCTGGATCTTTTGGTAATCTCTGGGCACAGCACTTTGGAGGCTATCTATAGAGCAATCAGTGGTAAATATGATCTTAAAACTGTATATTCACAGTATATTCAGACTCACATTGTTGTTTAAATGCATGTATTTTTACAATACATTCTCTTTGTAGACTTCTTGCACTCTTTTCCCCCAGAAGAAGACCTCTACGATTAATGGTCGAAACGCGTTGGTGTTTATCAGCATGATTATATATACCTATACCATGCTATGTTGTTCATGTACCTGAACGGATGTATGTGCAATGGCCTCACTCGCAGAGCTCATGTTTTAACATTTTTTCATGCGATTGTAGGTTAATACTCTTTCAACAGTTTATACAGTATCTCACAAAAGTGAGTACACCCCTCACATTTTTGTAAATCTTTTCTTCTATCTTTTCATGTGACAACACTGAAGAAATGACACTTTGCTACAATGTAAAGTAGTGAGTGTACAGCTTGTATAACAGTGTAAATTTACTGTCCCCTCAAAATAACTCAACACTGTTCTGCTTTATAGCAGAATGTAAAAAAATATTGCTTTTTTTAATAAAAATTATCGGCCTTTTTTGTTTATAGTGCAAAAAAATAAAAACTGCAAAGAAGAAATTTGATTCTTAAAAAAAATAATAATAATAATTAGATATGTTTTATAGCAAAATGTAAAAAAATATTGCTTTTTTTTTAAATAAAAAAAATAAAAACAGCAGAGGTGATCAAATGGCACCAAAATAAAGTTTTTTTTGTGGGAAAAAAAGGACATACATTTTGTTTGGGTACAGTGTCGCACGACCGCGCAATTGTCAGTTAAAGTGACGCAGTGGCGTATCGCAAAAATTGGCCTGGTATTGAAGAAGGGGGGGGGTAAATCTTCTCAAGGTCAAGTGGTTAAACTGCAAAGTCATGATATAAATCTCCAGTTAGACAGTCGGCAAGAAATGATTTATAATACACAAGGATATTGAAAAATAAATGTCACCCAGTTAGGATTTAGATACCCAATAGGAAATTTAACTTTAGTAAATTATTTTTCAGGTGGGCGGGGGGTTTAGGGCATCTTATAAGCGAATCTTGCATTTTAATTCAAGGCTCACTTTAAAAATATCAAGTATGACCATATGCAAATGTATATAATTAGTGGTGGGTGTACACGTCAGTGTGTTTGGCCGCGGATCGCATAAACATTCCAGGAAAGCGTTTTCAGTAAGACAAATGGATGAGCAATTGGCAAGTACCAGAAACCTATAACAACTGACCCAGCCACCCCTAAATTATTTCAATTTTTTTTTTTTTAATGAGGTTAATTCCAGTTGCTATGGGTTATTGCACTCTTCACATCCCTTCTGCCCTCTCCTGCTTACAGAATAAGCCTGCTGGACTCCAATATGGTTGAGAAACTCGACTTTTCACAAGTGATTGTAGAACTGCATCAATCTCAATTTCTCTCTGGTTCTGCATGTCAAGAAATATTTTGATGTATTGTGACAACGCTGACAATAAAACATAAGGAACGTCGGATGCAGTTAGTTGTACATGTTAGGTGGGTGGTTAATGTCAAGTTTTATATTCGTTCCTCTTCTTCATAGTGTCTTTTTGAGTTAGCATAATTGTTGCCTTTGGTTCTTCTTCCTCTTTTTTTTTTTTTCTTACATAATCTTTCCATTGTTATTAAACAGAAAATTGGAGCATTTGCTTTTCTTTCCTTTTATTTTCTTCAGCGTGCTGAAAGGGGAATTTCGGGACGGAAACACGTTGACCTGTTTTTAAATGCTGGCTCCAAGGCTTTCCTTGTGTGAGATTAGCGATCTTTCTGATGGGCTTCTGGTTTTTGGGGAGATCTGCTAAGCTCTCTGCAAGCTAGGAGTATACAATCATGTGATCTTTTGGAGAATCACAATCACTGGTGTAGCGAATAGTTGCTTCCCCTTGATCCCAGGCTCAAAAAAATCCAGTTTGACTCGTTGGAGAAATATAAAACAGATGACAGCACCACAGCGTCTAGTGCAGTAATGGCGAACCTTGGCACTCCAGATGTTTTGGAACTATAACTAACTACCATGGTGCTCAGGTACATTTCCGAGTGCCTGAGCATCATAGGAAATGTAGTTCCAAAACATCTGGGGTGCCAAGGTTTGCCATCACTGGTCTAGTGTCACGTACCTGGTTAGAGGCGCAAACGACGAGAGGGCTTCCCTTGCAGCTCTGGTCCAAACAACCCTGGATATAAGGCAGGGTGTGCGAGACACAATGTGGCATGGGTGCCGAATGTCCAGGTTGCTGATGTCTGCTCATGCAGGAAGTCAGCAGGGTTAGCCAGCGTCTGGAGTTGCAGAGGAGTCATGGGGAGGCACAGCAGCTGCCAGACTGTTAACACCCATGGTAGGATGCCAGACTATTAGGGCAACCCAGAGCGCCGCCCCCTCTCTCCACACCATCCTCTATCCATGAATCTATCCATGGCCACCACAGCCACCCCCTATTCAGGTGTCCGGCCATTGGGCGCATGAATTACAACGGCGGGGTGTTTTTTGTAAGCACCTCATTAGAGCCATAGGCTCTATTAGGCTTTAAAATAGGGTGGACTCGGAGCGCAGAGCATTGCGCTCGGAGCCCACCCAGGTGTTACAACAGCGAATGAATATTCGCTGTTGAAACACTGATCCTCAATCCGGCCAATCAGAAGCAGGTCCAAGACCTGTTTTCTGATTGGCTGAAAAGAGAAGACTCCCTTTTGGCCAACGAGGAGGGAGGAAACTGAATTTACTGCCGCCATGAAGACCCATGGGGAGCAAGAGAACGGAAGGCCGCCGCCGCCGAGCACGGGAAGCTGCCAGTGATGGGGTAAGTGTGACCGACCAACCGACCAGCTGACCGGCGGGGTGTTGGTGGCATACTGTTTGCCGCCCCCCCCCAAAAAAAGTTTCACCGGCCGCCACTGATGCCAGACATATCAGGAAACAAAACTGTCAAGGATCTAATGCAGCAGGTGTTCATTCCTGTGCAGCAGGTCCTGCGCATGTGCAGGATCGTGAGAACAGAAGCCTAACAAGATGAGCAAGGACTAGAATGTACACAGGGATGAGCATACGTGCAGGCACATGCGCGTGCACATAGGCGAGCACAAGCATCCACAGACTGTGGCACCCAGCAGCCTATTTAAACTGAGAATCTGCCTGGCCTCAGGGCTGGATTGTCTTCAGCCAGGTTCCCGTGTTCCTGGTTCTTGAAAGTCTGCTAACCTTGTCCCTGACCTGGCTATGTCTGACACCTCGGGTCTACTCTGCCTGTTATGTCTGCTGCTCGCTTGTGTTACCAACTTAAGCTTGTACCTAAAATTGCTTGGGAGCTGAGTATGGTTACTTCAACCGGCAGCAATTCCCCTCCAGGAGCAATCTCTGTGTGCCCTCTTGGCTTTTTACACTGTCTGGCATTTGGTCACTCCATTCAAAAATGCCATCATTCGCAGCCCAGTTTGCACAGGACAATGTTGGCATTGAAACTACAGTTTATCAACTGTACATGCAAGACATTTAACAGGAGTGTACCTAAACCCAAGGCTTCACTCCAGAATTGCTCTTTTCAGACCACACTGACAACCTAAGTACTGGCTGCCACAGCTTGTCTCCACTCTCAATCAAAAGTAAATATAAGCTGATGGCTTCCATGGCAGCTTCTGGTCTTATTCTAGCATCTAGTTTTGGCTTAGATGTACTCTGTCTGTCCACCTGCAGGGTGATTGATGTAGACACAGCCTCTGGTTGGAATCCAAACCTGTTTTAAGCCTAGGTCAGCCTCAGGGTTAGTATTATATAGTTAGGCTAAAAAAAAGCAAAATGTGCACTATTGTTTCTGGGCTGTACTACAGGTACTGTACATACAACAACTAACATATGTGGTAATGCTGCAATTGTCAGGAACAGGAGAATTTATTTTGGATTGTTCTTTGGTGGTAGGGTATGGTAAGAGCAAGAAATATACCGTTAAAATTTAAAAAAAAAAACGTTTTTTGGGCCAGTTTTCCTATGATCATAAAAAAAATTCAGGAGTTATCCATTATCGTTTATCACCAAATGAAAGCCCAATTTTTCCTGAAAAACTCCGGTGTAATCCACCTGGATGCACAACGTAGCATGTACAGTACAGTTTTACTAACACATGTCAAAATTGTAAAACTGGGCTTAGGCCTTAACCACTTGCCGCCCGCCATATAGCAAAATGACGTCGGCAAAGTGGTTGTGTTATCCTGACCGGATATCATATGACGTCTTTCAGGATAACAAGCCGCTGCGCGCCCCCCCGGAGGTGCGCATCACGGCCAGTCTGACACACCGCAACATCGATCTAGGTAAAGAGTCTCCGACGGAGACTTTTTACCACGTGATCAGCCGTGATTGGACAGTTTAAATAGGAAAAACCGTTGATCGGCTTTTCCTCACTCGCATCTGTCAGACGCGAGTAGAGAAGAGCCGATCGGCTGCTCCACTGACGGGGGGCCTGTGCTGATTATCAGCTCAGCCCCCCCCGAGGATGCCCACACTGGACCACCAGTGATGCCACCAGGACCAACAGGGATGCCCACTACATAGGTGTGCGCACTGGGTGTGCCAGGTGTGCCTAGGCACACCCTAATCAACACGTGCGGCTCCAATTCCCCCTACTGCCCGGCCTCCACTGTGCCCACCCCCTGAAGCACTCTTGCTTTCATCCTCTTCTCTCACGGCTGCTGTGTTTTGCTTCGGTTTGTGAAGAACAGGAAGCTGTTCAGTACAGAGCACTTCCCATTCATTCTCTGTCCAGTTCAGCTGAGACTGCAGAGAAATGGACTGAGCAATCTCTGTCCTCAATCCCTTTCTCTGTCTGAAAAGTGAGACATCAGGGGCCTGTTTAGACCTCTGATATTTCGCCAAAGCCCCCCCAACGGGGCTCCTAAAAAATTAAAAAAAAAAAATTTAGAAAATAAATAAAATTGTGAAAAAATAATAAAATAATAAAAATTAAAAAACGACTGACACCGTCCTCTGCCCTACTGATGAAATCCATTGCTCTACTGACAATATACACACACACGTGTGTTTGTGCTCTGGGGTGCACACCCCAATGCAATAGGCTGCACACACCTATGGCCCACCACTAGTCACCACCAGGTATGCCACCCATGGCCACCAGGGATAACAATCAGAGCCCACAATGGATGCCAATCAGTGCCCACAATGGATGCCTGACAATCAATGATGCCCATCAGCATAGGTGTGCACGGCCTATTGCATTAGGATGTGCACCCCAAAGCTCAAACACACATGAGCGCCACCTGCTGTCACAGGAAGGGGGCTCTGGATGTGGGAGCCAGTTGATTGGGAGCATATTACGATACACCCTAATTATGAGTGTAACGTGTTCCTAAAGTTGAACCTAGATTTTAATATAATGGGGGCATTTACAATGGCCACTGGCACCCCCAACCACCCACCTGGTGCTGCTCCTGGATAATGCTAATGCACATGGGGTGATTATGGTGTGCCTAGGCACACCCGGAATACCCTGTGCGCGCGCCTATGCCTATCAGTACCATCCATTAGTGTACATCAGTGCCACCTATCAGTGCCTATCCATGCCCATCCGTGCCACCTATCAGTGCCCATCCGTGCTACCTTTCAGTGCCGCCTTTCAGTGCCAATCAGTGCCGCTTATGTGTACCCATCAGTGCTGCATATCAGGGCCACCTATCAGTGCCGCCTATCAGTGTCCCATCAGTGCCGCATATTAGTGCCATCCTCAGTGCCCATCAGTGCCACCTCATCGATGCCCATCCGTGCCACCTTATCAGTGCCCATCAGTGAAGGATAAAACGTACTTATTTACAAAGTTTTATAACAGAAACAAAAAAAATTTTTTTTTTTCAAAATTTTCAGTCTTTTTTTATTTGTTTAGCAGAAAATAAAAACCGCAGAGGTGATCAAATACCACCAAAAGAAAGCTCTATTTGTGGGAACAAAATGATAAAAATTTAGTTTGGGTACAGTGTAGCATGACCGCGCAATTGTCATTCAAAGTGCGACAGCACTGAAAGCTGAAAAATGGTCTGGGCAGGAAGGTGTATAAGTGCCCGGTATTGAAGTGGTTAAGATTTGTTTTAACCTTAGGCGTGAAGGGGTTAAATACCTGTGGATTGTCGAATGATGATGACAGTTGAATAAAAACGCCCTTTTAAGTTGCAGTGCTTGCACCCCCCCCCCCCCCCCCCCCTGTCCTTTTGAGCTGAACATCCGGATCTAGCAGTGACAGTCGTGAGCTGGTTAGGAAATACAGGTGGAAACGTTGTAACTTTTAAAATGAAAAATGGCAGGAGAATTTGACAAGAGATAAGATTCCTGGCTAAGTTCAAATGCTCAGGAATAAGTTAAACACGAGCAGACAAGAATCTGCAGGATTCATCATTGTCAGAAGTATAACATGCAAAAAATGTGGGACTGCAGCCAATTCCCTTTTTTCTTTTTTGCATTATATACAGTGCCTTGAAAAAGTATTCATACCCCTTGAAATTTTCCACATTTTGTCATGTTACGACCAAAAACGTAAATGTATTATATTGGGATTTTATGTGATAGACCAACACAAAGTGGCACATAATTGTGAAGTGGAAGGAGAAGGATAAATGGTTTTCAACATTTTTTTTACAAATAAATATGTGAAAAGTGTGGCGTGCATTTGTATTCAGCCCCCCGGAGTCAATACTTTGTAGAACCTCCTTTCATTGCAATTACAGCTGCAAGTCTTTCTAAGGATGTCTCTACCAGGCAGCTTTGCACATTGTCGTGCTTATGAGAATATTTTTTCCGCATGATAATTATGAATGAGTACTTTTTAAATGATAATATTTTTAAGATACAGGTTTAATGTAAGAGTCCAGGGCTTACTACGCATGCACCAATAGCGCGTTGCCGCAAGAAGAAATTTGTGACGATGCCTCAGTGCGCCAACCCGCACCTGCGCAGAAGACCTGATGGAAAAAGGCGGGAAAATGCCCAGGAGGTGCACAGGAAGTGACCTCAACCGATGGAAAAAAGGCGGGAAAATGCCCAGGAGGCACACAGGAAGTGACCTCAACCTGATGGAAAAAGGTGAGAAAATACCCAGGAGGCGCACAGGAAGTGACCTCAACCTGATGGAAAAAGGTGGGAAAATACGCAGGAGGCACACAGGAAGTGACCTCAACCTGATGGAAAAAGGCAGGAAAATGCCCAGGAGGCGCACAGGAAGTGACCTCAACCTGATGGAAAAAGGCGGGAAAATGCCCAGGAGGTGCACAGGAAGTGACCTCAACCCGATGGAAAAAGGCGGGAAAATACCCAGGAGGCACACAGGAAGTGATCTCAACCTGATGTAAAAAGGTGGGAAAATGCCTAGGATAAGGTGACCAGATTTTTAAAATGAAATCCGGGGACATATTTTTTTTTCTACTTGTAATGGCAGCAATCAACGACTCTTTGCCCGTCTCCGCCACCGCCGCCCGCCTCACAGCCTGTCAAGTCTAAAGCCCCATACACACTATCAGATTTTCTGCTGATTTTTTCCTTCAGATTTACCAAAACCATATAATATGAGGTCAAACCTTAGGAGTTTCAATTTGTATGCAATCAGGCAGGCCTTCGTACTACATGGTTTTGGTAAATCTGAAGACAAAAATCAGCAGAAAATCTGATAGTGTGTATGGGGCTTTAGGCTCGATTCACATCTATGCATATTGCTTTTGAGCGTTTCTGCAGTGCTTTTTGCAGTGCTTCCCGCGTTGCATTTTTGCCGCGTTTTTGAAGCATTTTTGCCGCGTTTTGCATTTTGCATTTTTTTTACAGTGTTTTTTTTTATACTGTATACAGTGAAAAAAAAATTAAGAAAAAAAACGCAAAACGCGTCAAAAACGCGGTAAAAACGCGGTACTTGCGTTTTGGATGCGGGTCCATTGAATTCTATTACATGCAAAACGCTGCATTTTGCATGAAAAAAAGTCCCCGACCCTTTCCAAAAACGCAGAGGCACAAAAATGCATTGATGTGAACATTTTCCATAGGAACCCATGTTAAAAAATTCCCATGCATTTCTGCAAAATGCATCAAAAAATGCATTAATGTGAATAGAGCCTTACTCTTTGGGCCCTGGCTACTACTGGGTGGGGAGCAGAGGAAGATCACTCCACCAGGGAAGGCAAGGAGATAAGCAGGCAGGCGGCTGGCAGGGACTTGAGCCAAGGCAGAACATGCGAGTGGAGCTGAATGGGCATGCGCCTGAAACTGAAGAAATATTCCCTCCGCTCCGACCAGCACATGATCATCAGAAAGGGGCACAGATAATGGAAAAAAAATAAATCCCCATAAGCTAGTAGGAGCAGCAGAAAAGGGGGGTTGCAATTCAGATTTTTTCTTTTTATTCTGCACGGGCTGTCTTTGAAATTGCCCCAGCCCCTGTTCAAATCCAATCCAGGGACAAAACTGGGGACAGACTTGGTCCGGGGACAGTGTCCTCAATCCGGGGACTGTCCCCAGAAACCGGGGATGTCTGGTCACCCTAGCCTAGGAGGCGCACAGGAAGTGACCTCAACCTGATGGAAAAAGGCAGGAAAATGTCCAGGAGGTGCACAGGAAGTGAACTCAAGCTTCCCTATATAAGCCCAGCCCAGACACTGCCAAATTGCTGGATTATCTTCAGTCCCCCTTGTTCCTATGCTAGTGTGTGATCTGTCTGAACTTGTTGTGACCTGGAAACCTATTTGACTACTCTTGATTGCTGCTTGCCATTGACCTTGGATTTGTATCTTGACCATTCTACTTCTTTGCCCCTTTTGTACTCAGCTGCCAGATTGGAACCGACCCTGGCTTGGATCTCGACCATTCTTCTTCTGATTAACCCTTTTATACTTCGTTGCCAAATTGGACTTGGCTCGGATCTCGGACTAAGGCTTGCACGGTGCTCTGCACCCCTGGCACCTGTGCCACTTGGTGTCCACCAAATCTCTGTCTCCATCTCCAGAGGCTTCAAGGACCCGAGGTGCAAGGGAGGCCTCCCCACTACATCGGTCCCACCTCAGGTACGTGGCCCTCATGACAATCAGTCAATATGAACACAGGCAAAAAATAGGAGATTTATTCCCCAGACATGTATTCATACAAAATAGTTTTGGTTCACAGAAATAAATGTTACATAAAATATTTAAAACCAATTGAAACACCCGCTAATGGGATTGTTGTACTTTTTTAATGACACAGAAATGATAAAACTTCCCTGTAGAGTCAATAACCGAGTATATGACGATTAGACAGAACGTCTGTATTTCACAAATTCAACCATTACTATACTGCAGGTAAGTAAGCCATCAACAGTGTGAAATAAAATAGACGCCTGCTATGTCAACAAAAGAAAAAAAAAATTGTAAGGTAAAAATGAAGCTACTGAAAAATCTACAAGGTGGTTATCGCCTCGAGTGAAATAGTTATCCAACTGTTTATAATAATCAATACATCAATATTTTAAAATGAAACAATTGAATATAAGGTAAAATCAATACAATATAATTACCCTTTCCAAAATGGCTGCTGGCCTAAAATAGTGGTTACCAGATTTTCCTAAAATGGCTGCTGTGGTTTCCAAGATGGCGTCTTCTTAAAGAGGAAATGCGTCTTGCGTCCTCAGAGTTTCAGGGTATAAGGTGGCAATAAATCTTCATGAATGTGGGTGGGGTTACAAGTATGGTTAAGTTTATGGAATGTATGAAGTTGATGGGTGGGTCCCTCTTGGGTAATGGTCAGTGGTCTTAAATACCACTATGAACAATGAACTCATAAAAATGTTCATAACCTAACCCAAAAAAGGTGGGACTTTATTTCCATCGGTGGAGGTAGATAGTCATTTACCTTCCTGGCAGTCTTGTTATTTGAATTGTCACTGACAACAAGGGTCAAATTGTCAATGACCAACAAGGGTCATTGTAGAGCAGAATGTTTATCACCTGATGCTGATGTAACCGATTGAATTTGCTATGGATCTGGGTTTCCTTGAAGAAGCCTACGCTGACTATCCTATTCCTCCTCAATCTTGATAATGCTAGCTTCCAACAATATTTTTGGTTTAGGGCACCACCACCATGTTTCTGCCCCTGTTTAACAGGGGCATGTAATTATAATTGTTGATATACATTTCACAGCAGGGCAGTTCCTGCGCCCAACAAGAGTAACTGTGAGAGGTTACAGTGTTCTGGCACCACCAATACCTAAGGCCCAATTTTTCTGCAGAGTGTATAGGGCAGGCCGTATAGTATATATACTGCTGTTCAGAGTATATAGTGCCTGGGGGACCCCCACGCCATTTTTCTTACATTTTGGTGCAGGGTTCCCCTTAATATCCACGCCAGACCTGAAGGGCCTGGTATGGATTGGGGGGAACATCCACGCCATTTTTATTTTTGTTTTTTTTTTTCTGCGCGAGGTTCCCCTTAATATTCATACCAGACCCAAAAAGCCTGGTAATGGACTGGGGGGGGGGGGACCCACGCAGTTTTTTTTTCAATGTTTTTTTGATTCTATATTGCCGGGATCTGACAATACACTGCAGCCACAAGCAGTTTTACGTGACATTTTTTACTTTAGAAATGTCATTTTGCATTAGTACTGTTCTAAACATAGGAAAGATGCGCTACTTTACAGGCATACTATAGACAACCCCCAGGTACGAAATTTAAAGGAATATTTCACTTTTATTGTTTTACTTTAAGCATTATTAAAATCACTGCTCCCGAAAGAAAACGGCACTTTTTAAAACTTCTTTTTGCATTGATACATGTCCCCTGGGGCAGGACCCGGGTCTCCAAACACTTTTTTATGGCAGTAACTTGCATACAAGCCTTAAAATGAGCACTTGGCCCTGGAGGTTTTTTTTTTTTCTAAATAAGAGTCAGCAGCTGCTTCCCTTCCCGTTGGTTGATATTTTGATAAGGTTATTGGCAGTCTTCGCTAACTACCTTGAGGTCCCCAACTCTGCTACACCTGACAGTATAGATCCCCTTCTTCTTACTCATGCAGAGAAATTTTCCTCAGGATATTACCTTCTTCTGGCCCTGAGTTCGCTGCCACTTAGGCCATTGACGTGGTGTGCTCATTGCACGCACTTCGATTGGTACTAGCTAGAATTTTTATTACTTGCACAACCTGGGATTAATTCCAGATAATCACCATCTGTAATGTTGTAGGTCACCTCATGGATATGCTTTACCTTTTTTTGATGGTCTTTGTATGTACAGCTTGATTTCAATGAAGTCCTTGTTTGTTTCAATGTTTCAATGTAAAAAAATAGTTGAAATAAATAAGACTACCCTAAATACAACCCCCCCCCCCAAACTAGAAAACAAAAGTTTGCATTTTGGTAAAGTAAAATTTGCAATGTTATTGCAAAATTAATTTTGCCAATATAGCCTAAAAATGTTTTAATTGAAATGATAGCTGTACTTTTTGGTATAGATATCTTTAAATAACTTCACCCCCCAGGCCCAGATCTGGGGGGGGGGCTGTGGTGGACTGTGACCCCCCCAGATTTAGTTGTGCCCCCCCCCCCAGGTCTCTTAGAATGTATACTCTGATTCATGAGGCACTCTTTATTGATGTATAAAGGACTCTGATGGGGACAATTGATGCAAGAAGGACTCTGATGGGGACAATTGATGTAGGAAGGACTCTGATGGGGACAATTGATGTAGGAAGGACTCTGATGGGGACAATTGATGTAAGAAGGACTCTGATGGGGACAATTGATGTAGGAAGGACTCTGATGGGGACAATTGATGTAAGAAGGACTCTGACGGGGACAATTGATGTAGGAAGGACTCTGATGGGGACAATTGATGTAAGAAGGACTCTGATGGGGACAATTGATGTAGGAAGGACTCTGATGGGGACAATTGATGTAAGAAGGACTCTGATGGGGACAATTGATGTAGGAAGGACTTTGATGGGGACAATTGATGTAAGAAGGACTCTGATGGGGACAATTGATGTAGGAAGGACTCTGATGGGGACAATTGATGTAAGAAGGACTCTGATGGGGACAATTGATGTAGGAAGGACTCTGATGGGGACAATTGATGTAGGAAGGACTTTGATGGGGACAATTGATGTTAGAAGGACTCTGATGGGGACAATTGATGTAAGAGGAACTCTGATGGGGACAATTGATGTAAGAAGGACTCTGATGGGGACAATTGATGTAAGAAGGACTCTGATGGGGACAATTGATGTAAGAAGGACTCTGATGGGGACAATTGATGTAAGAGGAACTCTTATGGGAACAATTAATCTAAGACGGACTCTGATGATGACAATTGATGTAAGAGGAACTCTTATGGGAACAATTGATATAAGACGGACTCTGATGGGGACAATTGATGTAAGAAGGACTCTGATGGGGACAGCTGATGAAAGGGGGCACTCTGATGGGGACAATTGATGTAAAGGAGGACTCTGATAGGGACATCTAATGTAAATGGGGACTCTGATGGGGACATCTGATGTAAACGGGGAATCTGATGGGGACAATTGATGTAAGAGGAACTCTAATGGGGACAATTGATGTAACAGGGGAACTCTGATGGGGACAATTGATGTAAGGGGGGTACTGATGGGGACAATTGATGTAAGGGGGACACTGACGGGGACAATTGATATAAGAGGGACTCTGATGGGGACAACTGATGTAAGGGGGACACTGATGTGGACATTTCATGTAAGGGGGACTCTGATGGGGACAATTGATTTGGTTTGTGGCCTAGGCTAAAATGATGTCATACATCCTAGGAGTCTTCATGGGAGGAGGGGCTTTCTCAACTAAGCACGCCCTCCTGTCTGCATGCCCGAGCTAAGGGCAGTTGTATTCCAGGAAGTAAGTGCTATATGAATCATCTGCCCTTACTCAAGATGGCCACAGCTAGACATGCTAGGAAAGAGGGGGGGGGGGTTCAAAGTGATTTCTTAGCAACATAAAACATGGAGACATGGTTGGATGGACAAGTTTGCTTAGAATATTACAAATGAATTAAATAGCGTTCTCAGATACAGTTGAGTCCTGCTTTGAAGGATAAAAGTACAGACACACAATATATATACAAAGATAAAACAAAGTCTAATTTTTTTTTTTTCAGAGCATGTTACAAAACAATAAAGCTGCGGGTACAATAGAAAACATGTCTTCCATTCGTGTATTATTTTTATCCACAGAGGTCCCTTGTACCGCATTATACGGATGGGATTTTCCTCCCACTCTTTTTTAGCCTTTAAGAATTGTTTATAGAATTGTGAAAAACGATACACTGTAATAGAAGTTGTCAAATAAAACCATAAAAGTCCAAAACACAAAAAGCGTAACATATTACCCATAAGTTCTTATCGATTCAATTTAGAAAGAAGTTTATGGATTTGGACAGGAGTCTATTGGAAGTTCAGAGTGTAAAATTAAAGCATATAAACCTGGTTTATTGAGGGTGAAAAAAAAAACAAAAAAAAAACGTTAACCTCACATCACCTTAATGCCCCATACACACGGTCGGATTTTCCGATGGAAAATGTCCGATCGGAGCATGTTGTCGGAAATTCCGACCGTGTGTGGGCTCCATCGGACATTTTCCATCGGATTTTCCGACACACAAAGTTGGAGAGCAGGAGATAAAATTTTCCGACAACAAAATCCGTTGTCGGAATTTCCGATCATGTGTACACAAATCCGACGCACAAAGTGCCACACATGCTCAGAATAAATAAAGAGATGAAAGCTATTGGCTACTGCCCCGTTTATAGTCCCGACGTACGTGTTTTACGTCACTGCATTCAGAATGATCGTATTTTCCGACAACTTTGTGTGACCGTGTGTATGCAAGACAAGTTTGAGCCAACATCCGTCGGAAAAAATCCTAGGATTTTGTTGTCGGAATGTCCGAACAAAGTCCGACCGTGTGTACGGGGCATAAGGAGAGAGTTTTAAAAAGTATCCATCCAAAGCTAGAGGAGCTGCAAAGGGAATCAGTAAAAAATAAAATCTGTGTGTTTGCTGGTGGATGGTGCTAATTATTTATTGCTCAGTTAAGGGGATTGACAACAACAAAAATATTTTTTTTTTTCAAATGAATTGAAATTAAAATCAGGTTTATTTTATGTAATAATTTGGTTGTTATCATGTGATGCATTTTTAATAATGATTTAATATTTGTGGAGTATATTCATTTGCATGTACTTTTAAATCATTTGTATTTTTTTAATATTTGGTTGTACATACCTACATGCATATGATAGAAACCATCTTACTTAATTGTGATTATGAACTATATTTAATTTTTAAACCTTGATGAAGGAGAATGATTTCCTTACTTGAAATGTGTTTTTTTATTTATTTATTTTTTAATTTTTTTAATGATGGGTTCATCAACAACAAACAGTTAGTAAAAAATAAAATCTGTGTGTTTGCTGGTGCACGGTACTAATTATTTATTATTCTGATTGTACACACCTAAAAAGATTGTCAACAACAGAAAAATCATCTTTTTTTAATAATTGGTCGTACATACCTACATGCATGTGATGACAGATACACCATCTTACTTAATTATGATTATGAACTATATTTAATTTTAAAGCCCTGATGAAGGGAAATAGTTGTCCCCTTGAAATGTGTTGGATTTTTTTTTAATGATGGGTTCATCAACAACAAACAGTCAGTAAAAAATAAAATCTGTGTTTTTGCTGGTGCACGGTACTAATTATTTATTGCTCTGATTGTTACACACCTAAAAAGATTTCAACAACGGCAAAATAATCACATATTTTTTTAAATCATTTTTATTTCAGTTTTTTTTTTTTAAATAAAAATAAAGTAACACTTAAATTTAGGTTTATTTTATGTGATGATTTTGCTGTCATTATTTGATGCATTTTTAATAATGATTTAATATTTGTGGAGTATATTCATTTGCACGTACTTTTAAATCATTTGTATTTTTTAATAATTGGTCGTACATACCTACATGCATGTGATGACAGAAACACCATCTTACTTAATTGTGATTATGAACTATATTTAATTTTTAAACCTTGATGAAGGAGAATGATTTCCTTACTTGAAATGTGTTTTTTTATTTATTTATTTTTTAATTTTTTTAATGATGGGTTCATCAAAAACAAACAGTCAGTAAAAAAAAAAACTCTGTTTGTTTGCTGGTGCACGGTACTAATTATTTATTGCTCCGATTGTACACACCTAAAAAGATTGTCAACAACAGCAAAATCATCACATATTTTTTAAAATCATTTTTATTTCAGTTTTTTTTTTTAAATAAAAATAAAGTGACACTTAAATTTAGGTTTATTTTATGTGATAATTTTGCTGTCATCATGTGATGCATTTTTAATAATGATTTAATATTTGTAGAGTATATTCATTTGCACGTACTTTTAAATCATTTGTATTTTTTAATAATTGGTCGTACGTACCTACATGCATGTGATGACAGAAACACCATCTTACTTAATTGTGATTATGAACTATATTTAATTTTTAAACCTTGATGAAGGAGAATGATTTCCTTACTTGAAATGTGTTTTTTATTTATTTATTTATTTATTTATTTATTTATTTTTTTAATGATGGGTTCATCAACAACAAACAGTCAGTAAAAAAAAAACTCTGTGTGTTTGCTGGTGCACGGTACTAATTATTTATTATTCTGATTGTACACACGTAAAAAGATTGTCAACAACAGAAAAATCATCTTTTTTTAATAATTGGTCGTACATACCTACATGCATGTGATGACAGATACACCATCTTACTTAATTATGATTATGAACGATATTTAATTTTGAAGCCCTGATGAAGGGAAATAGTTGTCCCCTTGAAATGTGTTGGATTTTTTTTTTTTTTTAATGATGGGTTCATCAACAACAAACAGTCAGTAAAAAATAAAATCTGTGTTTTTTCTGGTGCATTTATTGCTCTGATTGTTACACACCTAAAAAGATTTCAACAACGGCAAAATCATCACATATTTTTTTTTATCATTTTTATTTCAGTTTTTTTTACATACCTTGTAACAGTCATAAAAGTGGTTAAAAAAATAAATTAAAGGGACAGTGTAAAAATAAAAAATTAAATTTAAAAAAAATGTAAAGTGCCCCCATCCCTCCGTGCTCACACTCAGAAACGAACGTATACGTAAGTCGTGCCTGCAAATGTAGACGGTGTTCAAACCACACATGTGAGGTATCGCCACGATCGTTAGAGCGAGAGCAATAATACTAGTGCTGAACTAGTAACTCTAAATAGGTAACTGTTATTTTTTTTTTTTTGTTACTCTAGGACAATGCTAAGCATGTAAATAAAGCAAAAAAAAAAAAAGACTCACAATTGACTTTGTGTGCTTCTTGGTAAAATTGAAGACTACAACTTCTAAAAGCACCCACCAAGTGTAGCAGACGTGATTTTCACCAAGGTAGTGAAGATGCAATAAAGTTTTAGTGCAAATGACTAAAAGATCAGATGTATATTATCTGCAACAGACAAGTGAGATCAGATCAGAGGAAGATTCACACAAGCCGTATGTGCAGGAACTACAGAAAATTCTTATCGGAGAAAGTTTAATAATAAAAAAAAGGCAACGGTATAAACATTATACACATCATAAAAGTATTTTTTTTTAAAATGCCAACTTAGTTTGTGACATAGTATGTTTTATTTTCTGTGACCTAATATTTGTAATTTTATCTAGTTAATTAAAATAATGCCCTAACATTAATTATATTTTCGTTTAAAAAAAGTATCATGATTAATTTTAAGGATTCCCCAAGTTGATTTTGAGATTAACATCTGCTAGAGAAGCCTGAGCAGACGGAGCTCTGTAACCGAACATTATACAACAGCTGGTGAGTGTTTAAAAATACTTATATTTATGCTCATAGAGATTAGTAAAAAGGATCAAGGAAGAGAACTATATTTTTTTGCAACATTGTAACCAAAGATGTATATTATTATTATTATTATTATTATTATTATTATTATTATGTTATTATCATTTTTGGTTGAGTTAACAAATGGCATGCAGTATATATATATATATATATATATATATATATATATATATATATATATATATATATATATATATATAATTTTTTTCCCTGATGTATTAATGCATCTAAAACAAGAACAAGATGGCAAGATGGCTGTACTTGTTGTGACGTCTGCATTGGTTTTTCTTTTTTTTTAAGCATCCGGTGTTTTATTTTCACCTGATAACCTTGCAAATAACACATCTCCTGTCCTTGGGTGGCTACATCAATTCTCCATTTTATCTATGGGGGAAGCCGAGGCTGTCTCTCCAGCTGCTCCCCTCATGTGGACTCACATGTTCTTAACGCTTTATTTCAATTACAGTGGAACCTTGGATTACGAGCATAACCCGTTCTGGGAGAATGCTTGTAATCCAAAGCACTCGCATATCAAAGCATGTTTCCCCATAGAAGTCAATGGAAACGAAGATCATTTGTTGTGCATTGACTTCTATTGCATGCATTACCGCATGTGGCCAGAGGTGGGGGGGCGCCGGAGAGCCTTGGAAATACTCTGGGACAGCTCGGCTGAACTCAGAAACCCTCGGAAAAGCTCAGAAACACTCGGTTCCCAAGTGTTTCCGAGCCTTTCCGAACGGCTCCAAGTGGTTCCGATGTGTCACTAGCACCCCCCGCACCTCTGGCCAAATGCGGTACTGCACACCACATTAACTTGAATTCTGCTAGTTTTGCGAGACAACACTCGGAAACCGAGTCAGGATTTAAAAAAAAAGAAAAAAAAAAGTTGCTCGTCTTTCATGACACTAGTTAATCATGGTACTCGTTAACAGGGGTTCCACTGTACATGGGGGGTGGACAAATGGTGGCTCACAGAAGATAGCTAGGAAAGAAGATATTCTTTGCTGCAGCTTACAGGAAGTAACTAGCACACTGCATTTCTGGCAGGATAAACAGGCATTTTCTGTACTTGATGAAAGTGTTCTTAGCTTAAAAAAAACAAAACAAATGCAGCGCCCACATCGAAAGGGCGGTAAACTGCCAAAATATTACATTTTTTGTTCTTGGGTGTGTTGACTTTAAGACCAGCCCTTTTTCTGACATCTGTTGTTTACAAGTAAAAACCAGTATTTTTTGCTAAAAAAATTACTTAGAATCCCCAAACTTTATAGATTTTTTTTTAGCAGAGACCCTAGAGAACAAAATGGCGGTCGTTGCAATATTTTATGTGACACTGTATTCGGTCAGTGTTCTTTCAAATGCACCACACCCCGCCAAATATATTTAAGAAAGTATGTGTAAATAGAACAGGATTTTTTATTTTTGGTAAGCTCAGAAACCACTGGAAAGCGGTGGGGGCGGGGGTGGGGGGGGGTGGGGGTGTAGGGCACCTCTCCCGTGGCCTATAAAAGTGATCCGTGACTGGGACCACTTTCATACGAACTGTAAATAAAGATACCGGGGTTTAGGCAGCTGTCATAACCCCGGTATTTAACATCAAAGTAATGCCGTTTATTTACAGTTAGGCGGTCGGCAAGTGGTTAATATAAAATACGTAAAAATTATAACTGTGGCTTTTAATTTTTGGGAAGATGGTGTCCTTTTAAAATATGTATGTATATGTTTTAAGGTGATTTCTATTTTTTTTTTTTTTTTTTTTCATTTATTTTTTTATATTAACTCTTTTCATTTCTGGTAAGCTTGTAAGCTTCCCGGTGGTTTCCGAGCTTACTAGAAATGAAAAGAGTTAATAAAAAAAATAATAATAAATGAAAAAAAAAAAAAATAGAAAACACCTTAAAACATATACATACATATTTTGAAAGGACACCATCTTCCCAAAAATTAAAAACCACAGTTATAATTATTACGCATTTTATATTAACCACTTGCCGACCGCCTAATTATAAATATACGGCATTACTTTGATGTTAAATACCGGGGTTATGACAGCTGCCTTAACCCCGGTATCTTTATTTACAGTTCGTATAAAAGTGGTCCCAGTCACGGATCACTTTTATAGGCCACGGGAGAGGTGCCCTACACCCCCCCCCCCCCCCCCGCCCCCACCGCTTTCCAGTGGTTTCTGAGATTACCAAAAATAAAAAGAGGTGTGTGTGTGTGTGTGTGTGGGGGGGGGGGGGGGGGCACTTTTAAATGAACTGTAAATAAAGATACCGGGGTTATGGCAGCTGCCATAAACCCGGTATTTACCATTAAAATAATGGCGTATATTTACAGTTAGGCAGTCAGCAAGTGGTTAATATAACATCCGTAAAATTGTGCTTGTATTTTTTGGGAAGATGTGTCCTTTTAAAATATGCATTTATATGTTTTAAGGTGTTTTTCATTTTTTTTTTCTTTTTTTTTTATATATTAACTCTTCACATTTTTTTATGAGATTTTTTTTTTTTTATTTATTTAAAAAAAAAAATATGACTTCTCTCTGAATATATTTAGGTATTTTTTTTTCTCTATGAATATGTTTTACATGGGGAGACTGGTATCATGTTTAATTGTATAAAAAAATTCAAGCCCAGTCAAGCGTATTTTTGTTTAAGTATTTAACTAATATCGTATGCGAGAGTACTTCACAATTACAGCTGTCAGGCAGTTCCGTTGTCAGACCGAAGCTGCAGCTGTCACACCTATTATTCATACATTAGAGCTGTCCATTGGCTGGGTGCTGAATTCACAGCTCGCTGACCTTGTGCTAGAAATATATATTTCATATTTGTTACGCCTTATATCACATTTCTGTGAGCAAGACTGAGCTAAGATTTTTTTCATTCTTGTGAGGGCTATTAACGGGAGACGGCTCCAAAATGCAATTCCAGCCGAAAATAATAAGCACGTACATAAATAAATAAAAATAACACAAGGTCAGTTGACTGTATTACCACCAGGAAATCCATTTGTGAAGTCAAGTCAATTTGTCCACATTTTGTAGCATGTGTATTGAAAAATTCCTAAACTGATCAAGCTTTCTAGTTTTCTTAAAGTGGCACCGTTGCTATATATATTTTTTTTTATGTTGCAGTTTGTTAAATATGTTGTTATTATGTAATAAAAAATAAACATAATTCTACAGGTTTTGTTAATTTTATCATATGTACCGAGTAGTCACCTTGGCCCTATATAGAGTTATAATAGGTATTAATTAATTACTAAACTGTCAACTCACTTTTGAATTAATTTTGTTTTTTGTTTAATTTTTGTTGACTCATTTAGTCTGTAGAAATCTAAGCGGAAGGTATTTTTATTATTTTTTTGGTAATGACCAAATATATTGAATTACCAGCAGTGGCGGCTGGTGCTGGAGGATTTTGGTGGGACCTCCTCCCGCTCACCCTACGGCGGAGCTCCCCTGGACTGTCTGAGGTCTCAGCTTCTGTCTTCACCCAAGCCTTCTTTCCGGGTTCTGAATGGCTGGGAAGCTGATGCCGATTAGCTGGCATCACAAGGTGGGAGGGTTTGGGGCGCAGTGGTCTACACCCCGAGGACAATATAAAGCTGGCCAATTGGGGCCTCAGGATGTGGTAACGTGCCTGTGAGGGAGTGACGGACCTGGTAGAAGCCTATTGATGCCACCTCCTCGCACACAGGTGGTGTGAGCTGTGGGGAGGGGGCAGCACCATGGGGTGGGGGGGCTGTACCCCTGCATCTCTTGTGGGCGGGCCACCACTGATTACCGGGTGTCTGAGGGTCAAAGGCACCACATCCCACAAAAAATATATTTAAGAAGGTACAGTATGTGTAAAAAGAACAGGATTTTGAAGGTGCCACAATTATGATAACAAAATATTACCAAAATATCCAATTTTTTATTTCTTTTTTTAATTAATTTTTAATTTAATTACATTTTTAGGAAAGATACAACAAATAAACTCCAAATTCATTACACCATCATCTAAATGGAAGATGACAAACCAAGAAAAAAGTCTAATAAGTCAACAATTTAACAGATTCTACCATGAGGTAGGGGTAAGGGTATCAAACTAGGAAGACACTAAAAAGAGTATTACAAGCTATACAACCATCACTGATACTGGCCCATACTACTGGAAGCATTTCTTGGGATTATCGTTTGATGACCACCATTTCAAAGTGCAAATAGGTAATTTATGTTAGGGTTGGTCTATGGGCCATCAAGAACAATGAAAATAGTAGGAGGCTATCTCAAGTCATCTCTCTACCCTTTCTTTATCCACACCCACCAGAGCCAAAGTGTGGGTCCAAAAAATAAAGAAAGAAAAAAAAGGGGGAGAGGTAGAAGGCAAACACAAGATAAAGAATGGGGAGGGGTTAGGGCCACCACCAACTGCCCTCTCCTTCTATCTCAAATGAGTATGCATAGTTATATCAGACCAGAGGGGAGATTCAGGTAGGACTTCTAAAATCCAAAGTCGTTAAATTGCAATCAGATATCAATTGATATCCTGCTGTAGCTCCTGATATGACCGAGAGCCTTGAAAGGTTGTCCAGGCTTCCCAGATATCAGAGTATCTGGAGATTTCATCAAGGGTGGTATAGATCAGCTCCTCCACCTCTGCTATGCGATTAATATGATGAAACCCCTCTTTCATCGAAGGGGAGGGGGGGGCGTGGACCTCCAATGAACTGGCACGCATAGCCTAGCAGTGTTGATCATATGCATAGCAATCGATTTGTAATATTGCTTTTTAGGTATCTTGGGGAAATGAAGGAGGTACTGTGCCTGAGAGAACTCCAACGGGAGTGAAAAAAACGCTATCATCGTGTCATGCACCTTATGCCAAAAAGACTGGATTAGCAGGCAGGCCCACCAAATTAAAGGAAAGTACCTGCCTTTTTTGCCACATCTCCAACAGCGATCAGGGACAGAAGGGGCAAACTTACATATTCTATACCACCGCATTTTCAGTTTGTATCTATTTTCTTCAGTAGAGACATTCAGGGATCCCTTATGAATATATAGATGGATGCGCTCCCAGATGTCCTCATCTATCTCTATACCCAGTGCAGTATGCCAGAATGCGTGATCAGAGCAGAAAAGAGCTGGTGAATCCTCGAACATAGCAGCATAAAGCACAGATATTACATGACTCTGGGGGGAAGATCGGGAGCAGAGCGACTTAAATACTGTAGGTGTCTTGGTAAAGCCTACCCTGCGGGATGGACTATCTAGGTAATGTTTATGTTAAGAAAATATCCAAATTTTATTGTAGTATACATACTGTATATTTAAAAACAACAATTTAAAAAAAAAAAATTACAGAATGTCCATGCGACTATAGTACATATGCAGTAACTTCAGCTCAACATGTTCCGTCAATCTCGAGCTTCCTCAGGAGACTTTTAAAATACTGCATAGAATGCCACCAGGGTATTCATGAATGTTTGATGGATGGGTAACACACAGAAAGAAATATAGATCATGCACCAATAGGATCACCCACAGGGATATCAGTAAGCCATAGGAAGGAATTAGGGATGAGCTTCATGTTCGAGTCGAACCCATGTTCAAAGTGAACATTGTCTGTTCGCCCGTTCGCCGAATTGCGAACGATATGGGCCGTTCGCGCCAAATTCGTGTGGCGCGTCACGACCCATAATTCACTGCGGCATCGCAGTGCATTGCTGGCTGATGATTGGCCAAGCATGCACTATGACCCGCATGCTTGGCCAATCACAGCGCCGTCTGTAGAAAGAGCTGTAATTGGCCAAAGCCAGGGTGGCTTTGGCCAATTATGGCTCAGGGGGTTTAGTACACGCCCCACACTATATAAGGCCGCCTGCACGGCGGCCCTGTGTAGTGTGTGTTCCGGTGTTGAAAGACAGAGACAGAGAGACAGTGTCATTTGATTTAAGTTAGATAGATTAGGCAGGACAGTCAGTCAGTTAGCTGCACTTTAACAGTGTATTGTGTATATATATGAATCCCAGGTGTTATATATATATATATATATATATATATATACTGTATTCAGTTTAGCTAGATCCGTTCCTGTTATTATATTCCTACTGACAGGCAGGCTTGTCTCGTTACAGTAGTTACAGCTACCTGAAGAAAATTGCTGGTGTTCTTCTGATCCTATTAGTACCACAGTCAGGCAGCGTGACTATTTACAGTTAGTGTAGTGCGTCTTCCTCACAGTGTTCAGCTAAAGCTACAAGTTAGTTTAGTGTGACCTCTGCACAGTGTTCAGCTAAAGCTACAAGTTAGTGTAGTGCGTCCTCCTCACAGTGTTCAGCTAAAGCTACAAGTTAGTGTAGTGCTTCCTCCTCACAGTGTTCAGCTAAAGCTACAAGTTAGTGTAGTGCGTCCTCCTCACAGTGTTCAGTAAAAGCTACAAGTTAGTGTAGTGCGTCCTCCTCACAGTGTTCAGCTAAAGCTACAAGTTAATGTAGTGCGACCTCTGCACAGTGTTCAGCTAAAGCTACAAGTTAGTGTAGTGCGTCCTCTGAACAGTGTTCATCTAAAGCTACAAGTTAGTGTAGTGCACAGTGTTCAGCTAAAGCTACAAGTTAGTGTAGTGCGTCCTCTGAACAGTGTTCATCTGAAGCTACAAATTAGTGTAGTGCACAGTGTTCAGCTAAAGCTACAAGTTATGCCGCGTACACACGGTCGTACTTTTCGTCTACAAAAGTCCAACGGACGCTGACGGACTAAAGCTGGCTGGTAATCCGATCGTGTGTGGGCTTCTCCGGACTTTCAACGTACTTTTTTAGCCTCAAATCCGACGTACTTTAGATTTGAAACATGCTTTAAAACTTTACGACGGACTCGAGTCTGGTCGAAAAATCCGCTCGTCTGTATGCTAGTCCGACGGACAAAAACCCACGCTAGGGCAGCTATTGGCTACTGGCTATGAACTTCCTTATTTTAGTCCGGTGTACGTCATCACGTAAGAATTCGACTGACTTTTGTGTGATCGTGTGTAGGCAAGTCTGTTCGTTAGAAAGTATGCCGCAAGTCCGTCGAAAGTCTGCCGGAAGTCTGTCGGAAGTCTGTCGAACAGGCTGTCTGACTTTTGTAGACGAAAAGTCCGACCGTGTGTACGCGGCATTAGTGTAGTGCGACCTCTGCACAGTGTTCAGCTAAAGCTTCAAGTTAGTGTAGTGCGACCTCTGCACAGTGTTCAGCTAAAGCTACCTGTAGAAGGTTGGTGGTGTTTTCCTGATCCTATCACTACCGCAAGCAGCTACATTATTTTAACATTAGTGTAGTGCGTCCTCTGCACAGTGTTCAGCTAAAGCTATCTGTAGAAGTTTGGTGGTGTTTTCCGGATCCTATCACTACCGCAGGCAGCTACATTATTTACACGTTAGTCTAGTGCGACCTCTGCACAGTGTTCAGCTAAAGCTACCTGTAGAAGGTTGGTGGTGTTTTCCTGATCCTATCACTACCGCAGGCAGCTACATTATTTTAAGGTTGGTGTAGTGCGTCCTCTGCACTGTGTTCAGCTAAAGCTACAAGTTAGTGTAGTGCGACCTCTGCACAGTGTTCATCTAAAGCTACGTATATATACATATATATATATATATATATATATATATATATATATCCCAGCTTAGTGCAGCTACTTCTCCCTGCAGGCCATTAGTATGTCTGGAAGGCCAACAAGGAGAGGCAGACAGTCACAAGCCAATAAAAGAGGGCAAGCAGGTTCTGTGTCTAGAGGCAACAGTGCTGGTCGTGGAGACGGTGCATCCTCATCAGCACGTGGCCATGGTACACGCTTGGCCTTTTTTTCGGCAGCTGGCCGTGTTGAGCCACAACATGCAGAAGACTTGGTCGAGTGGATGACCAAGCCGTCCTCATCCTCCTCATCCTCTCTCACCCATGCTCAGGGTACTTTGTCTGGCAAAGCAGCTGTCAACGCGGCCTCTTCCCTCGGCTCAATGGCATCAGTGACTCCTTCCCTAGCCCCACCATGTCCTCCTGAGGAGTCCCTCGAACTGTTTGACCACAGTGTTGGGTACATGCTCCAGGAGGATGTCCAGCGTTTAGAAGGCTCTGATGATGATACTGAGCTAGATGAAGCCAGTAACATGAGCATGGACAGAGGGGGTAACCCAAGAAGGACAGCGATCTGGCAGTCATGTTCCCCTGCTGCAGCATACTGCCAGGTTTGCTCCAGTGATGAAGAGGGAGGGGATGATGAGGTCACTGACTCAATGTGGGTGCCTGATAGGAGAGAGGAGGAGGAGGAGGAACATCACCAACGAGGCAGGATGTCCTCCAGGGGCCAGCCTAAGGGCAGCACACTGACTGCATCACACCCCAAAGCTCCGCATGTGCAGGGCGCTGCTGTCTCTGAGCATTATTCCAAAAGCTCTTTGGTGTGGGCCTTTTGAGACGAGTGCATCATATCGCACCGCTGCTATTTGCAACATATGTCTCAAGCGTATCTCGCGTGGCCAAAACATCTCCTGCTTGGGAACCACATGCTTGACCAGACATATGTTGACCTGCCATGCAGTTCATTGGCAACCGTATCTAAAAGACCCACACCAAAGAACAAAGAGGACCACTCCTTGCTCCTCATCAGCTGAGATCTCCAACCCCACTATACCTTCAGTCCTCTCTGAGACCTGCACTGAGAGGAATGAAGGTGTAGAATTAGGTGTGTCACAGCCAAGTACTTGTGGGCAATCTGCTTTCGGTACACCGACGTCAGATTGTACCAGGCAAATTTCCCTGCCCCAGCTGCTGCACCACCGAAAGAAGTTCGCTCCCAGCCATCCACATGCCCAGCGGTTGAATGCTAGCTTGGCAAAATTGCTAGCACTTCAACTGCTACCTTTTCAGTTGGTACACTCTGCCCCCTTCCGTGAGTTTGTGGAATGTGCGGTTCCTCAGTGGCAGGTACCCAAACACCACTTTTTCTCACGGAAGGCGATTCCAGCTCTCTACTGGCATGTGGAAGGCAATGTCCATGCCTCGCTGGACAGGGCGGTCAGTGGTAAGGTGCATATTACCGCTGACTTATGGTCCAGCAGGCATGGACAGGGACGTTACCTAAGTTTCACCACGCATTGGGTGACTCTGCTGGCAGCTGGGAAGGATGCTGGACAAGGTGCAGTAGTGTTGGAGATTGTTCCGCCACCACACCTCCAAAATGCCACTACTAATGATTCCGACACACCTCTCTCCTCCACCCCCTCCTCTTCTTCTTTCTTCCTCCATGGCCTCTTCCTATGCTTTGTCCTCAGAACCAGTGGTGCTCCGTAGGCGTTCAAGGGGCTATGCAAATATGCAGGCAAATATGGTTGACGCCACCCCAACTTAAGGCAGGAATGGTGGTTTGCGACAATGGCACCAACCTCCTCTCCGCCCTCCGACAGCGACAACTAACCCATGTGCCCTGTTTGGCTCACGTCCTTAACTTGGTGGTGCAGCGGTTCTTGGGCAGGTACCCGGGCTTACAGGATGTCCTAAAGCAGGCCAGGAAAGTCTGTGTGCATTTCCACCAGTCATATAATGCCAGTGCTCGTCTGGCAGACCTCCAAAAGGAATTTAACCTGCCCAAGAACCGCCTAATCTGTGACATGCCCACCAGGTGGAACTCAATGTTGGCCATGCTGCAGCGGCTGCACACGCAGCAGAGGGCCATCAATGAGTACCTGTGCGACTATAGCACCAGGACAGGGTCAGGGGAGCTTGTTTTTTTTTCCCCACGCCAGTGGTCCATGATCAGGGATGCATGCACTGTCCTGTCACCGTTTGAGGAGGCCACGAGGATGGTGAGCAGTGACAGTGCATGCATCAGTGACACTGTCCCCCTTGTCCACCTGTTGGAGCACACGCTGCATGGAATAATGGACAGGGCACTTGAGGCAGAACAGAGGCAGGAAGAGGAGGACTTCCTTAGCTCTTAAGGCCCCCTTTATCCAGACAGTGTTCCTGCGTGCCCGCCGATCACAAAGGAAGAGGAGGAGGAGGAGGAGGATTGTGTCAGTATGGAGGTGGAGCCTGACACTCAGCATCATCAGCAGTCTTTAAGGGATCATTTACAGTCCCAAGAAACACATGGACTTGTACGTGGATGGGAGGAGGTGGCTGCGGATCATGTCGCCCTTAGTGACCCAGAGGACTCCGGACCGAATGTCTCAGCAAACCTACGCTGCATGGCCTCCCTGATCCTGCAAAGCCTGCGTAAGGATCCTCATATTCGTGGTATCAAGGAGAAGGAACAATATTGGCTGGCAACCCTCCTTGATCCACGTTACAAGGGTAAGGTTGCGGACCTTATCTTGCCGTCGCAGAGGGAGCAGAAGATGAAACATCTTTGGGAGGCCTTGCAGAAAGGTCTGTGCAACGCGTTCCCAGAGACTGGGAGGTTACAAACTCCTGTTTCTGGACAACGTGTTGCTGAGGCTTCGGTCAGTCAAAGAAGGAGCTGTGGAGAAGGTAGCCGTCTGACCGATGCGTTCAGACAATTTTTTAGTCCGCAGCCCCAAGGTATGATCGGTTCCAGCAACCATTGCCAGCGTCTGTTTTACATGGTGCAGGAATACCTAGGGGCAAGATCTGACTTGGACACCTTTCCCACCAAAAATCCTCTGGGTTGCTGGGTCTTGAGGAAGGATCACTGGCCAGAGCTTGCACAGCATGCAATTGAGCTACTGGCCTGTCCTGCATCCAGCGTTCTTTGGGAATGCACATTCAGTGCTGCTGGAGGCTTTGTAACCGATCGCAGGGTGCGTCTGTCCACCGACTCGGTCGATCGACTGACCTTTATAAAAATGAATCAGTCTTGGATCACCACCTGCTACCAAGCACCTGATGCTGATGTAACCGAATACATTTTTTTTAAATGTCAGATCCCTTCAAAGACTGCCTATGCTGATGTTTCCTTTTATACTGAATTATTATCCTCTTCCTTCTCAATGATCATGATGATAGCGTGTAAGAACATTTTTGGTTCTGGGTGCCGCCAGTCCCGCCACCAGTGCCTAAGGCCCAATTTTTCAGCCCCTGTTCAACAGGGGCATGTAATTACAATTTTTCATGCAATTCTTTGCAGCAGGGCTAGTTCCTGCGCTCCAACTAGAGCATCTGTGGAGGGGTTCCAGTGTTGTGGCACCACCACCACCAAAGGCCCAGTTTTTCTGCCCCTGTTCAACAGGGGCATGTAATTACAATTCTTGATCTAATATTTCCCAGCAGGGCCCTGTGAGGGCTTACAATGTTGTGGCCACAACAACACCTAAGGCCCAAATTTCCCAAGTATATAGGGCAGGCCCCTACTTTCAAACATCCAACTTACAAACGACTCCTACTTGCAAACGGAAGGAGACAACAGGAAGTGAGATGAAATCTACCCCTAGGAAGGGAAATTCTCTCTGTCCTGTAAGAGTTAATATGGGAAAAACATTTCTCCTTTCCACTGATGCTTTATCACCAATCCTTGTTTTACAAAAAAACCCACATTTTCAAAAAACATTTCTCATTGGGACAAAAAGTGAGGTGAAATCTTCTGAAGAGGAGCACAGACAGCAAAACAAATGTCACAGGGGTGATAACCCTTCCCTATGTTTTCCAAAAAGCTTAAAATAGATTTTTTGGCTGGAGCTAAACATGTTAAAAATGTACCAGTTCAAAATTACAAAAAGATTCTACAGAGCCTGTATACTGCTGTTCAGAGTATATAAGGCCTGGGGGCCCCACACCTTTCCTTTTTTAATTTGGGTGCGGGGTTCCCCTTAATATCCATACAAGACCCAAAGGGCCTGGTAATGGACTGGGGGGTACCCATGCCGTTTGTCTCACTGTTTTTCATCCATATGGACCCGACATTACATTAAAGCTGCAAGCAGTTTTAAATGACTTTTTCCTTTAAAAATGTCATTTTGTGCAGGGACTGTTCTAAGCACTGGAAACACGCGCCACTTTACAGGCATACTATAGACACCCCCCAGGTACGATATTTAAAGGAATATTTCACTTTTTTTTTTTTTTTTACTTTAAGCATCATTAAAATCACTGCTCCCGAAAAAACGGCCGTTTTTAAAACTTTTTTTTTGCATTGATACATGTCCCCCGGGTCCCCAAACCCTTTTTAGGACAATACCATGCAAATTAGCCTTTAAAATGAGCACTTTTGATTTCGGACATTCGAGTCCCATAGACGTCAATGGGGTTCTAACGTTCGTACGAATTTTCGGTCCATTCGCAGGTTCTGGTGCGAACCGAACGGGGGGGGGTGTTCGGCTCATCCCTAGAAGGAATATACCCCAACAAGCATCAGCCACTTAAATCAAGCTGATAAAGGGATCAAACATGAAGAGTTCACTAGAGCTTAATTTCCAGGTTTCTATCCCCTATTAACAATAAGACACGATTTCCAGGTTCACAAAACATATGTTTGACCAAGAGGAAGAACAACCAACTTAAAGTGGAGTTCCACCTTGAGGAAAAAAAATTAAAAGTCAGCAGCTACAAATACTGTAGCTGCTGACTTTTACTATATGGACACCTACCTGTCCATGGAGACCGTGATGTCGGCACTCCAGCAAATCTTCGGATCGACTGTTGGGTGCAGCCGCCGCCATTCTTGGTAAGGGAACCTGGCAGTGAAACCTTCCCTACTTTCCACTTCGCATGTGCTTTCTAAATGGTCCGGTGGCAGAGGAAGGAGGAGGGGGCTAAACTTCCAGGAGATCGGGCCGTGGCCTGGTCTCCCGGAAGTGGGAAAGGGGACCTGTCAAAAACAGGTCCCCGTTCCCCCCTCCCTCATTGAAAGTCGCCAAATGTGACACCGAAAGGGGGAGGGAGCAATTAAGTGGAAGTTCCACCTTTTTGTGGAACTCCGCTTTAAGTATGCATAAATACATCAATAAGTAAAGGATGTGGGATGTTCACACGGTATCCCCCATGGCAAATGCTGCAGTGACATTTGCCATGGGGGACACTGTGTGTGTTACCCATCAAACACTCCTGAGCACACTGGTGGCATTCTATGCAGTACTTTAAAAGTCTTCTGAGGAAGTCAGTGATTGGCGAAACATGTTGAGTTGAAGTTACTGCACATGTACTATAGCCGCATGGACAATCTGTGGTGGTTCTTTATGAAATTGTTGTTAAATATATGTATACCACAAAAATGTGGATATTTTGATAATATTTTGTTATTATAAATGTAGCACCTTTAAAATCACGTTCTTTTTTATACCCATCTCTAATGGATGGCCTATTACAATTTACTGTAGAGGTTATTTCTCTTATGCTCACATTCTCTCTGACACCCACTACCAGGACAGGAAGTGAGAGAAAATCTCCAAAAAAAAAAAGGAGACAGAAAGAATTTAAATCATATCAGAGTTTCCAAATGTTACTTACTCTACTTAAAATTGTATTAATATTACCATCTGTGTCCCTACCTCCTGCTCCTTCTGATCTTTATCAAGCGGACTTTCTGACAACAAAACCGTGGAATTTTGTTCGAAGGTTGTTGGCTCCAACTTGTCTTGCATACACACGGTCACACAAATGTTGGCCAACAATTCCGAACGTAGTGACGTACAAGACGTACAAGACGTACAGCGAGCCGATAAAAAGGAAGTCCAATAGTCATGTGATATCTCCATTACGAGCGCTAGTTTTACAAGACCGAGCGCTTCCGGCTCGTCCTTGATTCCGAGCATGCGTGTTTTTACTTTGGACTTTTGTCCGACGGACTTGTGTACACACGCTCGGAAAGTCCAACAACACTTATTTGTTGGAGAAAAATTTGAGAACATGCTAACCAACATTTGTTGCTGGAAAGTCCGACAACAATTGTCGGATGGAGTGTACACACGACGGACTTACCGCCAACAAGCTCACATACATTTCCCATCAGAAAATCCGATCGTGTGTACGCGGCATAAGACTTTTTGCCACTTCCTGTTCTGTCAGGCATCTATGAAACAGACAAGAGGTGAGGAGATTTTCTATCACTTTCTTTTCTGTCTTTGGCCCATTCGATAGAAAGGAGGTTGTGAGATTTTCATGATTTCCTGTTCTGTTGGACACCCACCAAATGCCAGAAAATGGAGGGATTTTGTCCACAATTTCTTTTATGTCTTGCACCCTTCACATCTGAAGGGGGAAGAAAGGGGATTTAAGTTACTTTGAACAAGGCATGGTTGTTGGTGCCAGACGGGCTGTTCTGAGTATTTCTGGGATTTTCACACACAACCATCTCTCGGGTTTACAGAGAATGGTGGGAAAAAGAGAAAATATCCAGTGAGCGGCAGTTGTGTGGAGGAAAATACTTTGTTGATGTCAGAGGTCAGAGGAGAATGGGCAGACTGGTTCCAGATGATAGAAAGGCAACAGTAACTCAAATAACCACTCGATACACCCAAGGTATGCAGAATACCATCTCTGAATGCACAACACATCCAACCTAGAAAGAAAAGGAGCTACAGCAGCAGAATACCACACCAGGTGCTACTCCTGTAAGCTAAGAACAGGAAACTTAGGCTACAATTGGCACAGGATCACCAAAATTGGACAATAGAAGATTAGAAAAACATTGCCTGGTCTGATGAGTCTGGATTTCAGCGGCGACATTAAGATGGTGGGGTCAGAATTTGGCACATGGATCCATCCTGCCTTGTATCACCAGTTAAGGCTGGTGGTGGTGGTGGTGGATATTTTCGTGGCACACTTTGGGCCCCTTAGTACCAATTGAGCATATTTAAATGCCAAGGCCTACCTGAGTATTGTTGCTGACCATGTCCATCCCTTTATGACTACAGTGTCCCCATCTTCTGATGGCTCCTTCCAGCAGGATAATGTCACCATGTCACAAAGCTCCAATCATCTCACCACTGGACAATGAGGTCCCTGTCCTCCAATGGCCTCCACACTCACCACATCTCATCCAATAGAGTACCTTTGGGATGTGGTAGAATGGGATGTGCAGGTAGACAAATCTGCAGCAACTGCGTGATGTTATCATGTCACTATGGACCAAATTCTCTGAGGAATGTTTCCAACACCTTGTTGTATCTATGCCATCAAGAATGAAGGCAAAAGGGGGTCCAACCCGCTACTGGCAAGGTGGACCTAATAAAGTGGCCGGTGAGTGTAAATTGATAGAGGTTCTAACATCCAAAACTAAAATATAAATGGAATGGAATGATCCCCTTCCCACTAAAAAAGAAAAATGCATTTAACTTTTTGCTAAAGAAAAAAACTCTACAGAAGCTAAAAAAGGGGAAAAAAATTCTTCACAGATATTCACGCATGAACTGATGTCTTCCATCGGCTCGCTCACCTCTATTAGATGATTGTTCCTTTGCTTTGAGGGAGTTTTTCTACTTAGACACGATACCTGAAGTCTCTGCCATTTAAGGAAAATGTTGCCATTAAAATAATACCGACATCTTGCATTTTAATCTCACGTTGCACATTGAAAATACAATTAGCCTTTGTGGGAGTTTTGTTCGGAATCTGAAGTGCCAGACAAATATTCAAGCCTGGGGGCTAACGAGCCAATAAAAGGCTTTTAATTTTTATTATCAAAATAAAACGGCTTGCCTTATAGCAGAACTTGCATAATAGCCCGCAATGTTTCAGCTTTATCCAGATTCAATTAAACATCAGTCTCCCTACGTATGTATTTATACAAGGAGTTATTGAGCATAGAAAACACTAATGGACATTGCTTTAGAAGCAAATCAAAGAATTGTGTCTTCTGTCTCAGGACGGTTGTTGCCTAAATGTAGCGCCGGGGTCGCGTTATTAGCATAGAAAAGTCATTTTGGAGCTTCTCTGCTTATCAATGGCTCGTGTTTGGCCCACCGTTGACTTTCAAGGACAAAGGATATTAACACTGAACCACATTGGTGGGTGCAATGGCTTTATTGTCCTGTAACTTCCACCAAAGCCACATCCATATTATGGCTTTGATGGAAGTTATAAGACAATGAAGCCACTGCACCCGTCAATGTGGGTTGATGTTGACTGTCATATGATAACAGTACTTTGTTTATAAACAAAGAAATAGGGATATCATTAAGATTGGTGTTAAAGTGCAGGTAAACGCCACTTTTCTGGTAAAATATTTTTATTGAGGCAATTTACAGACAGTTACACCCACAGAATTCCCAAGCAAAAGATATAAACAGTAAGCACGATTTAAAGCCATAGAGAGCTACAAACAGAACGTGCTTATAAATGTACTATATTGAACTACAATGTCCTCTTGAAAGGGGGACAACACAGGGTGCCTGGGTTCAGGGGCTAGGATGGGTGCAGGGAGTGGAATAGTCCACTAAAAGGGGAGACAAACAAGACGAAGAAAAAAAAAAAGGGGGGTGAAGGAAAGACGATAAGAGAGAAGAGGTGAGAGTGGAGAGAGTTCCCCTAGGCTGGGGATATGGATGACATGATATGAATGCCCAAGCTGGCCGGATGCAGGGTTGGAAGAGCATAGGACCACCACGGGGCCACACCTTGACCATGAGGGTCGTCAGGATACTCTTTACCTCTGCGAATGAGACAGCAGGTTTTTTTTTAGGCCCTGGAAATCACGCCCTGGCAGCAATAAATAGGTAGGTGGCCAGTTTCTGTTGGTAGGAAAACAGGCCTGGGATCAGACAATTAAGCAGTGCAAATCTGGTAACCTTGCAGATAAGTATTTGAGAAAGAGTCCAAAGACCCTCGACCAGAATCCCACCAGGTGGGGGGTGGTCAGGACCACAACATATGGATTTTGTCTCCTCGCTGGGCACATCCCCCAAAACATCTGTCACTGCATGATGGATTTGATTTAGCAATACAAGCCGGGACCCAGTACCGGCGGAAGAGGACCTTGTAGGTAGCCTCCAGAGTGGTCGCATTGAAGGAGCACTTTGCTATGCTGGACCAGGTTTTGTTCCAATCTGCCAGATCAATAGGGGACAGGTCTCGCTCCAGTAAACTCTACTTTTGAACTTGTAGCTATAGGTAAGCCTATAATAAGTGGTACCTGTAGGTACAGTGAATATCTCCTAAACTTTCAGTGTTTAGGAGATATTCACAAGCGATGCTGTCGGTGACGTCACTGGCGCATGCACTCTGAAGGGACAGCATACCCATGCCATACCTTCAGAGCTGCGTGCAGGATCCGAGGGCTCCCGCGCGCATGCAGAGTGACGTCACCACTCCCTCAAAGATCATGAAAAGGTAAAATATGTGTCCTACCTGGGTGGGTGGTGATAGGAAAAGCTTATTAAAAGAGGAGTATGAGAATTCTTTTAAAAAATAAACATTTATACGAACCTAGAAAGATGTAGCATAAGTCTGAGTTGTCCCCTGCTGCCTGTAAGACTGGGATTCCTCAGTTCTCGGTTTGTCATTCACCAGTTCTATGCCCTGCCCCCTCCCATGCTCACTGGAGTGCCGGGCTTTGCAGGTAGTGGGAGGGACTGACTCAGGCCGTTAGTGACATTAAAGTCGAGATCGCTCCAGAGCCTTAACCGGCTGAGTGAAATCAGCCAACAGCATAAATGATAAATGGTTTTTTAAATTTTTTACAAATAAATATTTGAAAAGTGTGGCGTGCATTTGTATTCAGCCCCCTTCACTCTGATACCCCTAACTAAAATCTAGTGGAACCAATTGCCTTCAGAAGTCACCTAATTAGTAAATGAAGTCCACCTGTGTGTAATTTAATCTCAGTATAAATATAGCTGTTCTGTGGAGCCCTCAGAGGTTTGTTAGATAACATTAGTGAACAAACAGCATCGTGAAGGCCAATGAACATTCCAGAGAGACACCAGAGAGAGATATCATTTTGTCCCCCTGTACAAATCATTCGTAAGACCTCATCTGGAATATGCAGTTCAGTTTTTGGCATCAGTTTTCAAAAAGGATATCGGGGAACTGGAGAAAGTGCAGAGAAGGGCAACCAAACTGATAAGAGGTATGGAGGAGCTCAGCTATGAGGAAAGATTAGAGGAACTGAATTTATTGACTCTTGAGAAGAAGAGATTAAGGGGGGATATGATCAACATGTATAAATATATAGGGGTCCATATAGTGAACTTGGTATTGAGTTATTCACTTTATGGTCAAAACAGAGGACAAGGGGACACTCTTTACGTCTGGAGGAAAAGAGATTTCATCTCCAAATACGGAAAGGTTTCTTCACAGTAAGAGCTGTGAAAATGTGGAATAGACTCCCTCCAGAGTTGGTTCTGGCCAGCTCAGTAGATTGCTTTAAGAAAGGTCTGGATTCTTTCCTAAATGTACGTAATATAACTGGGTACTGACATTTATAGGTAAAGTTGATACAGGGAAAATCCGATTGCCTCTCTGGGATCAGGAGGGAATTTTTTCACCTGCTGTAGCAAATTGGATCCTGCTTTTCTGAGGGTTTTTTCGTCTTCCTATGGATCAACTGTGGGTATAGGATTGGGTATATGGGATTGTATGATATTTTGTATTTTATTTATTTATTTATTTATTTTTTATGGTTTAACTAGATGGACTTGACTAATAGTCAACTTGACTAACTATGAGCACACCAGACAGGTCAGGGATAAAGTTGTGGAGAAGTTTAAAGCAGGATTAGGGTAGATAAAAATATTCTCACAAGTTTTGAACATCTCACGGAGCACTGTTCAATCCATCATTGGAAAATGGAAAGCGTATGGCACAACTGCAAACCTACCAAGAAGAAAGCTATTGTTAAAAGAGAGCCATAAGGAGTCCCGTTTGCAGTTTTCGAGAGGCCATGGTCAGATGGGAACAAATTTAACTTTTTGGTCTAAAAGCAAAACAATATGTGTGGAGAAAAATTAACACTGCACATCACCCTTTAAATATCACGCCTGGGGGTGCCCTTAGTCTGCCTGTAAAGTAGCGCATCTTTCCCGTGTTTAGAACAATACCACAGCTAAATGACATTTCTAAAGGAAAAAAATGTAATTTAAAACTGCTTGCGACTGTAATGTATTGTCCTGGCAATATACATAAAAATCATTGAAAAAAACGGCATGGGTTCCCCTCCAGTCCATTACCAGACCCTTTGGGTCTGGTATGAATATTAAGGGGAACCCTGCACCAAAATTTAAAAAAAAAATTGCGTGGGGGTCCCCCCAAATCCATACCAGGCCCTTCAGGTCTGGTATGGATTTTAAGGGGAACCCTGCGCCAAAATAAAAAAATGGCACGGGGGTCCCCCAAAATCCATGCCAGACCCTTATCCGAGCACGCAACCTGGCAGGCCGCAGGAAAAAAGGGGGGACGAGAGAGTGCCCCCCCTCCTGAACTGTACCAGGCCACATGCCCTCAACATGGGGAAGGTGATTTGTGGTCCCCCCCACAAGGGCCTCATCCCCACAACCCTTGCCTGTGGTTGTGGGGGTCTGCGGGCAGGGGGCTTATTGGAATCTGAAGGCCCCCTTTAACAAGGGGACCCCCAGATCCCAGCCCCCCGTGTGAATGGGTATCAGGTACATTGTACCCCTACTCATTCACCAAAAAAAGTGTAAAAAAAAAAAGCAAAAATGACAAGAGACATTTTGGGACAAATACTTTATTAAGGAAAAAAAAAAGTTCCGCGTAATTCCGGACCGAAAAAAAAAAACACACAACAACTCCGCCTCCATGGGAGGCTCTCGCCAGCTGCAGGCTTTTTGCTTTGACAGCTGCTAGATAGCTGAGGGCGGGGCCACCTGCTGACGTAAATGGGTGACCCCTCTCACACCACGTGAGGTTTTTTTTTGGTCCATCATGCGGCGTGATTGGCGATGGAGTTTTTTCTTTTAATTTTTCAATAAAGGATTTGTCCCAAACTGTCTCTTGTCATTTTTACTTTCTTTGACACTTTTTTGTTGAATGAGTAGGGGTACAATGTACACGATACCCATTCACATGGGGGGGGCTGAGATCTGGGGGTCCCCTTTTTATAGGTGGCTTCCAAATTTCCATAAGCCCCTTGCCCACAGACCCCCACAACCACCGGGCAAGGGTTGTGGGGATGAGGCCCTTGTCCCCAACAACATGGGGACCCCAAAGCACCCTCCCCATGTTGACGGCATGCGGCCTGGTACAGCTCAGGAAGGGGGGCGATCTTTCGTCCCCCCCTTTTCCTGTGGCCTGCCAGGTTGCGTGCTCGTATAAGGGTCTAGTATGGATTTCAGGGGGAACCCCCATGGCATTTTTTAAATTTTTGACCTGAAGGGCCTGGTATGGATTTTTTTTTTTAATTTGGCGCAGTGTTCCCTTTAATATCCATGCCAGCCCTGAAGGCCTTGGTATGGATTTTGGGGGGACCCCCACGCAATTTTTTTTTACATTTTGGTGCAGGGTTCCCCTTAATATTCATACCAGAACAAAATATTACAGCGCACACATGCAAAAAAGACATTTACCTCCAGCAAGGCTTATTAAAAACACCTAGACATTTTCAAAAAACATTATCAAAAAATATGGGGATTTGGTCACACCATGTTGCTATATGGTGCTTAAGCCCACTTACTGCGACAAAGTACACCGATTAGTGGGTCCTACGCTATCCATAGATTGGGAGATCCTGCTTCTCTGAGCAATACACTCCTCTATATGGGAGAACCCATGACACAGGTGGACACTAATGAGAGGTACTTAATGAGGGAGTGGTACTTTGTCACAGTAAGTGGGCTTAAGCACCATATAGCAATATGGTGTGACCAAATCCCCATATTTTTTGATAATGTTTTTAATAAGCCTTGCTGGAGGTAAATGTCTTTTTTGCATGTGTGCGCTGTAATATTTTGTTCTGTTGTATGGTCTTATGGCTGCACCATCTTTAATGCATCTTTTAGGGTGTACCCCCCAAATATCTTGTTTGTCTAATATTCATACCAGACCCAAAAGGCCTGGTAATGCAGTTTTTCAATGATTTTTATCTATATTGCCGGGACCTGACAATACATTACAGCCGTGAGCAGTTTTAAATTACATTTTTTCCTGTCATTTTGCTGTGGTACTGTTCTAAACACGGCAAAGATGTGCTATTTTACAGGCATACTAAAGACACCCCCCAGGCACGATATTTAAAGGAATATTTTGTTTTTATTGTTTTGCTTTAAGCATTATTAAAATCACTGCTCCTGAAAAAACAGGCATTTTTAAAACTTTTTTTTGCATTGATACATGTCCCCTGGGGCAGTACCTGGGTCCCCAAACACTTTTTATGGCAATAACTTGCATATAAGCCTTTAAAATGAGCACTTTTGTTTTTTTATGATCGTGTCCCATAGGCTTTAACGGCATTCCGCGGCTTTCCAATTTGCCGCGAACGCCGCATATTGTTCGCCGTTCGTCGAACGGGCGAACACCCGATGTTCAAGTTGAACTTACGTTCGACTCGAACATTGGGCTCTTTCTTAATCCCCATCATGAAACATGGTGGTGGCAGCATCATGTGGTGGGGATGCTTTTATTCAGCAGGGACAGGGAAGCTGGTCAGAGTTGATGGAAAGATGGATGGAGCCAAATACAGGGCAATCTTAAAGGAAACCATGTGATGCCGTGTACACACGGGCAGACTTTTCGACCGGACTGGTCCGACGGACCGAATACGGCGGACAATCCGACCGTGTGTGGGCTCCATCGGACCTGCAGCAGACTTTTTCGGTCAAAAATCTGACGGACTTTAGATTTGGAACATGTTTCAAATTTGTCCGACGGACTTGAGTCCGGTCGAAAAATCCGGTCGTCTGTATAGGGCAGGCGATTGGCAGCTATTGGCTACCGGCTATCAACTTCCTTATTTTAGTCCAGTCGTACGTCATCACGTACAAATCCGACAGACTATGGTGTGATCGTGTGTAGGCAAGTCCGTTCGTTCAAAAGTCCATCGGAAGTCCGTCAAAAGTCCGACGAAAGTCCATTGGAAAGTCTGTCGGACCAGTCCGGGGGAAAAGCCTGCCCGTGTGTACAGGGCATTAGAGTCTGCAAATTAGACTTGTGACTGGGGCGGAGGTTCACCTTCCAGCAGGACAACGACCCTAAACCTACAGCTAGAGCTACAATGGAATGGTTTAGATCAAAGCATATTTGTGTGTTAGAATGGCCCAGTCACAGTCCAGACCTAAATCCAATTGAGAACCTGTGGCAAGACTTGAAGATTGCTGTTCACAAACGCTCTCCATCCAATCTGACAGAGCTTGGGCTATTTTGCACAGAAGAAGAATGGGCAAAAATGTCCCTCTCTAGATGTGCAAAGCTGGTAGAGGCATCACCAAAAGGACTTGCAGCTGTAATTGCAGTGAAAGGGGGTTCTACAAAGTATTGACTCGGGGGGGGCGCCAAACAAATGTACCCCCCCACACACTTTTCACATATTCATTTGTAAAACATTTGGAAACCATTTATCATTTTCCTTCCACTTCACAATTATGTGCCACTTTGTGCTTGCTAGCAATTTTTTTTTAACATGCATGAAGTTCCACTTTCACAAAGGCAGGGTGCATTTATGACAATCAGCTTACAAAGCATGCATAGATGTTCTAATAAAGGAGTCAAGCATTGACTGTCTTTGTATAACTGACTAATTAGTGTAGTCCCATTAGTTCCAGCAGAGAGGGAGGGATGCTGCAGAAGGAACCTCTAAAGATCTCCAGGCTTACTTGACTTGTGTGTGTTAAATTCACCTTGAGCTATTGTGCTATATAATTAACTGACTTTTTTTTTTACAGTAGGAGGCGAGGCAAAACTAGAAAACACGTAAAAATGAATATAAATGGATTTTACAATGCAATATTTTATATTGTGTGTTTTATATATAATATGTCATATTTCTTTCACATATTTTATTTTTCTTTTTTTTCAACCCCTCGACGCCAATCTCACACAAAAATGAAGCTCCACTAGACTGGGCTTTTTTTTTCCACGGGGCCGCATATTTCCAAATCTCCCTTTGTGCTCGGAGCAAGCCGTTTGGGGGTCGGGAGTCTCACCAACAGCCCCCGGGCCCCTCTTCTAATGATCGGAACCCGGAAAACACCCGATTCCGGGTCACCCGATCACTGTGATAGCCTCTGATTGGCTACCACGGTGATCAGTCACTGTGAGGCCCGCCCCCACGGTGGTTTCTGTCTCTGTGAATGGAGGAGAGAGATCCATTGTTCTCTGTCATTTCAGAGAGAAAAAAAGTGTGTAAAAAAATAAAAAATATATATAAAAAAAAAATAATAATAATAAAAAAAATAAAATATAAAGATTACAAAAAAACTAGATCAAGGTTTGATCTAGGTCAGTGCCAGGGTTAGTATTAGGGTCAAGGTCAGCGTCAGTATTTTTTTAACAGTTTTTTTTTTTTTTTAATTAGTATCAGTGTCAATGTCAGTGTGTTTTAGGTAGGATAAAAAAAAAAAAAAACCCAAAATGGGCACTATTGTTTCTGGACTGTGCTACGGGTACAAACAACAACTAACATACACATATGTGGTATCACTACGATCGTCAGGAGCAGGAGAATTTATTTTGGGTTGTTCTTTGGTGGTAGGTTATGGTACCCTGTTTCCCCGAAAATAAGACCTAGCGTGATTGTCAGTGATGGCTGAAATATAAGCCCTACCCCCCAAAAAAGGCCTTCCCTGTTTCCCCGAAAATAAGCCCTACCCTGAAAATAAGACCTACAAGGACTTTAACTATGGCTTATTTGGGGGGTAGGGCTTATATTGCAGCCATCACCGACAGTCACGCTAGGTCTTATTTTCCGGGAAACAGGGTAGTAGCAAGAAATATACAGCTACATTTTAAAAAATATATATTTTTTACTATTTTGGGCCAGTTTTCCTTTGATAAAAAAAAATCAGGAGTTGTCCATAACCATTTACCACCAAATGAAAACAGAGTTTGTCCTGAAAAAAAAAATGGTATAATCCACCTGGATTAGATTTTTATTATTATTGAGATTGAGATTTTTGAGTTTATTTTTGAGATTGAGATTTTTATTATTAGAGTTCTATGCACATTAAGTACGGTATATTTTCTATCATGTTATATTAATTTAGCACCACTCTATTTAATCCACCGAGATGCACAAAGTAGTTGTGATGATATGTACGGTTTTACTAACACATGTCAAGGTTGCAAACTTGTGCTTAGGCATTAACATTTGTTTTACCCTTAGGTGTGAAAGGATTAAAGTAGTTGTAAAGCCTTAAGGTTTTTCACCTTAATGCAATGCATGCATTAAGGTTAAAAAACTTTTTTTCTCCAGCCATTGTCTCCCGCTGCTGTCAATAAAATCCTGCGACATGGGTGTGTGCGGGGGGGGGGGGGGGGGGGCGAGTCCCTCTGTTTCTGTCTATGGACACAGCAGCAGGACACGGAGGCGAGCCCGCAATGGTGCCCCAAGAGAGAGCGGCTTGCTGTGGGGGCACCCAATGAAGAGGAGGGACCTGGAGCACTGGTGGGGGACCCCAGAAGAGGAGGATTGCGACTACTCTGTGCAAAACCATTACACACAGCAGGTAAGTATAGGCATGTTTGTTATTTTTATTTACAAAAAAAAAACAAGGTTTACAAGCACTTTAAAGTGATTGTAAACCTTCCTGTTTTTTTTTTTTTAATAACAAACATGTCATACACAGAGTGGCCCTGATCCTCCTCTTCTGGGTTCCCTCTGCGGCTCTAATGGCTCCTCCCTGCATCAGATAACCCCCTGGGAGAAGTGCTCTCCCGGGGGGGGGGGGTTACCATGGGTCCATAGACACAAATGCCAGACTCGGCTCCCTGACGCCCGCGTCATTGGATTTGATTGACAGCATCAGGAACCAATGGCTGCGCTGCTATCAATCTATCCAATCAAGAGCCGGGACCCCGGGCAGAAAGATAGAGCGCGTCTCCACCAAGGGAATTACGGGGCTCAGGTAATTAAAATGGGGGGCCAGTCACTGCCAGAAATGTTTTCACCTTAATGCATATGTAGCGCTGGTAGATTTCTAATCTACCGCTTATAGGTAAATTTAATGGATCATCTGTGCTATACATTGTTCAGGTTTAATCTAAGGTTAGTTTAGCCTCTGTTCCAGCTTGGCTGTGTTGCGTGTAGTTCCACATTGCGCCTGTGGGTGTCGTTGTCATCGTGGGTCAATGTTGGAAAACATAATCAAACCAAACAATAATTGCGCTATTACAAAAAATATTAAAAAAGGCAGCTGCTGGCATGTAACACAGTGGTGAACAATGTACGAGAAAGGTGAGATAAAAAGCATGCAGCGCTCAAAAGGTGCATATAAATCAATGATTTATATCTATGAGGGAAATTATACTCATACATTATACACGCCATTGGGTTGGGTTGCTCACGCCATTAAATGACCTGTTACCACGCGATTTTATTTTACCTTTTGTGATCACATTTTATTCAATGAAGTGCACTGTTTAGCACTTTTTTCCAGCTTTTAAATAAAGCTTCTTTTTTAATGGATTCATGCCCTATGTGGAAGTTTTTTTCTTATCTCCCCTCATGAATGGGACCTTGCTGAGCCCCAACCATTTCTATCTCCAAACCCCTTCCATCTGAAAGAGAGATCCTGAGAGACCGGGAACCCCCATACCACCGTCCGACGACTCGGATCCTGGATGCGACTCCCCGTCAGGACTCCTGCAGCTGGATACCTTTGGGATCGGTGTATCCCCCATGCCTGTTTGACACTCCACTATACGGTGACTGTGTCCACCTTTTCCGGTAAGGATACCCATTTCTACCGATTACAGTGTCCATTGTGTAATTAGAAGATCCATGTGCAGAGTGTCTCCCCATACAGAGTCCTCCTCGGTTCCCACTGTGCGTGGACGCACGACACCAGTTACGCCCATGAACCCTCATGTGTGTTTGGGACTAACAGATGATTTACTGTACACCTATGGACTTTTTTTATAATTTGGTACACATTTGATTTTCACTTTATGAGTATAATTTCCCTCATAGATATAAATCATTGATTTATATGCACCTTTTGAGTGCTGCATGCTTTTTATCTCACCAATGTTGGAAAACAACAAGCTGAAGTGTATGAGTGCTCTTCTGTCCCGGAGATAACTCGGCGGAGGTAGTCCTCTGAGTTGCATTCTGGGAGAGGGTATTTATAGGGCAGACGCCATGTTTCAGGGGAGCTTTTTGCCTCGTGGCCCTCCTGGCCTAGAGGTATGTGTCAGTGAGTGCTATCTCATAGCCCTTCGGCTTGGAGGGTTACGCCGCTGCAGCCGGGTGGGTAGGCCCAGAAGTCTGTCTGGGGCCTGCTACTGCTAGGATGGTTCTGTGCTGTCTGTCCTGCGGCAAGAAGCCAGACAATTGAGAAGAATCCAGGGGAGGACCCGTCTTGGAAGGGACCATGTGGAGCGCTGGTCTGGAGAGGGGCCTGGTGACTCAATTGGAGGACGCATTCTAAATTACCCTGCCGCACAAGTACTGCCGGGTCGGCTTAAAGGTTCTGGTACTGTGTTTGCTGTTCATCGAAAACTACTACATCCTGTGGCAGAGGATCGTATGAGTTTGTCCCACCAAAGTCTGTGGCAGAGACTTTTTGTTCGTGCTGCGTTCCGGCTGCTAGGTCAGTGAGAGATACCTATCTGGGCGGGCAAAGATTTAATCCTAAGCTGAGGATACATCCATCCTAAAGTTTTAAATTTCTTGACGTTACGCCAAGAAAAGGTATTTGAACACCCCTGCAACTCTCCTTCTACCTCTTTCCTGCTACTTCTTCCAGTTATCCCCATTAAAGCATTAAAAAAGTACTTAAGTGACTGGTGCCTACATTGCCTCGCAGTAAGCTCAACGGAGACCCCTAGATCCGATGTTGGTGAAATTACAGGTAACAAGGGGACGGTAACAGCCCGCTTTAAATCAGCAGCTCCACCATGAGTTAGTGCTACAATAGGATGCATTAAGGTGAAAAAAAAAAACACGAAGGTTTACAACCCCTTTCATTTTTAGTCCCAATAAACAAAATAATTACCGTATTTATCGGCGTATAACACGCGCCGGCGTATAACACGCACCCCAAGTTTAGGAGAGAATTTTAAGGAAAAAAACTTTTAGGAGGGAAGTTTAAGGAAAAGAAACTTACATTAAAATGCCCATCAATGTAGCCTCATCAGTGTTCATCTGCAGCCTTGTTAGTGTCATTGTAGCCTTTTCAGTGTCAGTGCAGCCTTGTCAGTGCAGCCTTGTCCCCAGTGCAGCCTTGTCAGTGCAGCCTTGTCCCCAGTGCAGCCTTGTCAATGCAGCCTTGTCCCCAGTGCAGCCTTATCAATGCAGCCTTGTCCCCAGTGCAGCCTTATCAATGCAGCCTTATCAATGCAGCCTTGTCCCCAGTGCAGCCTTATCAGTGCAGCCTTATCAGTGCAGCCTTATCAATGCAGCCTTGTCCCTGCAGCCTTGTCCCCAATGCAGCCTTGTCCCTGCAGCCTAGTGTCCATGCTCCATGCCTCCTGCCGCTGCCACCGCCGCCGCCATACACATGTGAGTAGTTTTAAATATGGCGCCGCGGAGTTCGGAGAGACTCGGCGCCGGCGGAAGTGAACGAACGCCGCCGAGATACACATAGCCGAGGGTTCTCGGCTCTTTCCGGCGCCGCTCACAGTCCCGCCCAGTCCCGCCCAGTCCCGCCCTATGATGGACATAACACAGGTCCAATGGCGGGACTGGGCGTGACAGTGAGCGGCGCCGGAAAGAGCTGAATACACCCGACTATGTGTATCTCGGCTCTGTGATTTCGGCGGCGCTCGTTCAGCACTGCCGAGCCCCTCCGAAGTCCGCGGCGCCATATTTGAAACTACTCGCTATGTAAATGTCGGCGGCAATCGCCGACATTCACATAGCGATAGCGGGAATCGGCGTATAACACGCACCCACGACTTTCCCCTGATTTTAAGGGGAAAAAAGTGCGTGTTATACGCCGATAAATACGGTATACCTCATATATTTTTTTAAAAAAATGTGTACTATGTGTTCCTTTTTCATTTTTTTCCTCTGATCTTCCTGAAATTATTTTATGAATCAATATAATTATAACTCATTTTCCATAAACCATTTTATGGAAACTATGTAAATTATAACCTTTTCTCCGTCACTATTGAATTGCAAATTTTTTGCAGTTCCAAAATTCTCGACTTGTGCATTTTTAGGGACTCCGTCGCTTTGTGTATTAATATTGTTGTTGAGTTTCTCTCGGGCTCTGGGTGGAGATGTGTGGCTGCCTAAGTGTTTTTCAGCGACTTCATGAAATGGACATTACATGGGTGATCTTACTCGGCGTACATGGACTGCAGTCACCTTTGGTGCATGCCCATTACAGCTGGGGGATTATTATCCTCAGAAGCGTGGTTCTGCTGGAGGGAAAAAAACAACTCTCTGGGCTAATGATGCAGAAGCAGGCTCTGTGAAGGAGCTGTGGATCCAGCAACACCCCTCGGTCGTTGTTGACAGCAATAAATCCCATCTACCTATTATCTCCATTCCTGGGCTGCGAAAGCCTCACTTAAGAGAGATCACAGCGGCTGAAAGGAGGAGAGTGTAGCAAAAGGCAGCTAGGGGATTAGTGTTGAGACCAGCTGATAAATGATGTAGTGGGTAAAGGGTAAATTATATTTATAGATGTAAATAAAAAGAGTAAGCTTCAGTGTTTACCCATTATATTTAAAAAGGGGGAATTTAATTTTTAGGTACCCAAATCAACTAAAATATATATTAACCTCTTCATGCCTAAGGCTAAAACAAATGTTAATGCCTAAGCACAATTTTGAAATTTTGTCATGTGTTAGTAAAACCGTATGTTGGAAGGCAACATGGTTTATTTTCATATTTCTGGAGTTTCTTTCTGGTTGATACAACCAACCATTTGCTTTCCTGGGGGCAGTCTGGAATGTCTTTGAACAGCTCTTGGCTCCGGACCGTCTGTTGCTATAACGCAAACTTGAAAGGGACCATAGCTGACAAGATGATTGATGAATGTCCTGCTACAGAAGATCAAAAGATCAAAGGCATTGAAGATTGACCAGGATACATAGACATGGACAATGCTGCCCCTAGAGGCCAATACAGCAGGACGGACAGTAAAATAATATATTGAGGAGGACTGCCCCATAAATACTGATTCGTCAAAAGTCTAGATGGGATGGCAATGGGGTTTGGTCTGGATGGTGTTTGATTGAAGTATAAAGGACTGAACAAGTTAAAGAGCTCTCTGTCTCTACCCCTATCGCTCTTGGCTTGTGCCTGAGCTGCATGGCTATCTCCAGCATTTTGAGCCTCATGGCTCTCTTTACCATCTGAGCCCAGCCATAAAAAGCTTCAAGGAAAGCATTGTGATAAGTATCTTTGATATTCTGATATTATGTGTTTTGTTGGTATGTTTGTAATATCTTTCTCTAGTATTTTTTGTTTCCTATTTTCTTGGGAAATAAATAAGACTTCATTTTCTTAAGCAGCGTGCTTGGTTTCATAGCTAACCTTGTATTATTGTGATATCAACAGTAACATGTGATCAGAGTTTTAATAGACTAGCCAACCCTAGGAATAGACAAGTTATCAGAACAAATTGGGCTTTCCTTTGGTGATAAATGGTAATGGATATCTCTTGATTTTTTTTTATTTAGCTGTATATTTCTTGTTACTACCATAACCTACTACGAAAGAACAACCCAAAATAATTTTTTCTGCTCCTGACCATTGCAGCGATACCACATACAGTATCTCACAAAAGTGAGTACACCCCTCACATTTTTGTAAATATTTTATTATATCTTTTCATGTGACAACACTGAAGAAATGACACTTTGCTACAATGTAAAGTAGTGAGTGTACAGCTTGTATAACAGTGTACATTTGCTATCCCCTCAAAATAACTCAACACCTCAACACACAACCATCAATGTCTAAACCACTGGCAATAAAAGTGAGTACACCACTGTACTGTGAAAATGTCCAAATTGGGCCCAAAGTGTCAATATTTTGTGTGGCCAACATTATTTCCCAGCACTGCCTTAACCCTCTTGGGCATGGAGTTCACCAGAGCTTCACAGGTTGTCACTGGAGTCCTCTTCCACTCCTCCATGACGACATCACGGAGCTGGTGGATGTTAAAGACCCTGCACTCCTCCACCTTCCGTTTGAGGATGCTCCATAGGGTTTAGGTCTGGAGACATGCTTGGCCAGTCCATCACCTTTATCCTCAGCTTCTTTAGCAAGGCAGTGGTCATCTTGAAGGTGCGTTTGGGGCTGTTATCATGTTGGAATATTGCCCTGTGGCCCAGTCTCCAAAGGGAGGGGATCATGCTCTGCTTCAGTATTTCACAGTACATGTTGGCATTTATGGTTCCCTTAATGAACTCCCACCACCATGCTTTACTGTAGGCAAATCACACTTGTCTTGATACGTGATGCTATCATGTCACTATGGAGCAAAATCTCTGAGGAATGTTTCCAACACCTTGTTGAATCTATGCCACCTGGTACTAACAAGTGTACCTCATAAAGTGGCCGGTGAGTATATACATATATATATATATATATATATATATATATATATATATATATATATATACCCTTTGTAAAGAGAAGTCTCCCAAAAAGCAAAATTCTGAACAAGGGAACGGGAGGAACAAAGAAAGCAGAAGCAGATCTTTTTATTTATAGGCATTATTTTCATTTCAGTAAACAGAGTTAATAAGAACCGACTGTACAAGAAACTAGATTATTTCTTTCATACATTCAAATGTTATTCTTATTTCCTTCAGGTGGAATGCAGAACGCTTGTTCTTCAAAGATAATTTACATTATTTCATTTGTTTTTTGGGGGTTTTTTTTTTAGTTTTTTTTTACAGAACCTGTGCTCAAAATTTTCTTCAGGGCTTCTGAGCGGCTAATGTACTTAATAAATCCATTGTTATTGTTGTTCACAGGACACTCGTGTGTTTGTAAATTATAATACAGAAAATGCTGTTTAGCAGAAAAGGGGAACATTTTTGCCAAATTATATCTCAGAGCAATTAAACTTTTTTTTAAAGCTTCCTCCTGGGAAGTAATATGCATGCGTAATTGGATGAACGCTCAGCTCTACTTCAAACCTTCTTCATTAAGTTGTTGATTATGTTGTTTATATGTTCCATAGTTTGGTACTTTGTCTTATTTATTGTACGGTCCTGGTAGAACAGAGAAGGTGGTTTTGTATGAGGTGGGGGGGGGGGGTATACAGGTAGACTTTGCTCTCATTTTAAGTATTTCTATATAATGTTTATTCCCTAGTGTAGCTTCTCATCTAATTATTAGCAGGACACAAGCTGGAGGAGGCATTACAAATCAGAACATAGTTTTCACAAATCGCAGTGTCACCAGCTGCCCAAGGGTGTTTGGCAGTCCTTGCCACTGGCTCCCGACTTTCCGTATGTGGCCGAGACAGACTTCTACCTGGTAATCAATTCCTGGAAGTCATCAGATCTCAGCCAGTTAACACAGGCCAACACATGCTTGAAGGTTTGTCCGCTACCAGGGAGGCCATCAAAGTTCTGGCAAGATAATAGTACTGGCTACTTGGCTTGGTTCCCAATCCCTGGTTGGCCTTGGTTACCTCTCAACCTACAACCCAATTCCAGTGAAGACCTCACATTTAGTTTTCTATGAAGCAAGGAAGGGTCAGGGCTTCTGTCAGGTTTTTATTGCACTCTGCAAGGGACATTCTTCTCTTTTAGCACCAGTGTAAAGAGCATTCTCCCCACTGACCATCAATGTAAGGAGGATTCTTTACACTGACCACAATTGTAAGAGACATTCTTTCCACTGACTACCAACATATGGGAAATTCTTCCCACTGACCTCCAATGTAAGGAGCATTTTTCCCACTTACCTCCAATGTAAGGAACATTCTTCCCACTGATCACCAATGTAAGGAACATTCTTCTCACTGATCACCAATGTAAGGGACATTCTTCTCACTGATCACCAATGTAAGGAACATTCTTCCCACTGATCACCAATGTAAGGAACATTCTTCTCACTGATCACCAATGTAAGGAGCATTCTTCCCACTGATCACCAATGTAAGGAGCATTCTTCTCACCGATCACCAATGTAAGGAGCATTCTTCTCACCGATCACCAATGTAAGGAGCATTCTTCTCAGCGATCACCAATGTAAGGAACATTCTTCCCACCGATCACCAATGTAAGGAGCATTCTTCTCACCGATCACCAATGTAAGGAGCATTCTTCTCACCGATCACCAATGTAAGGAACATTCTTCCCACTGATCACCAATGTAAGGAACATTCTTCCCACTGATCACCAATGTAAGGAGCATTTTTCCCACTTACCTCCAATGTAAGGAACATTCTTCCCACTGATCACCAATGTAAGGAACATTCTTCCCACTGATTACCAATGTAAGGAACATTCTTCCCACCGATCACCAATGTAAGGAGCATTCTTCTCACCGATCACCAATGTAAGGAACATTCTTCTCACTGATCACCAATGCAAGGAACATTCTTCCCACTGACCACCAATGTAAGGAGCATTCTTCTCACTGATCACCAATGTAAGGAACATTCTTCTCACTGATCACCAATGCAAGGAACATTCTTCCCACTGACCACCAATGTAAGGAGCATTCTTCCCAATTTTTCTTTATTAAAAGTCTTGCAATCAATAAGCATAAAATCACTATATATAATATACATAAATATATACATATTTACATAAATGAAAATAAATATATCAAATCTGCTCTCAAACAAAAAATGATTTTACAGAAAAAAACAAAACTCATCATCAACATGTCATTATTGGGGATAATCTCACTACAACTCACACCAATACACCAGACATCAAACCTGTGAGGTCAAGAAACAAACCCGCACCCATTATGCATGCAGCCCTTCTTCAAAAAGAAGATACTAACCAACAAAAGCTAAGGGAGTGAAAGAAACAGAAAAAGAAAAGAGCTCCTCACCCAGAGCTGAGCAGTTCACCAAAGGCAGGTCTGATATTCCTTCACGCCCTTTTCCAGACCGCCCGAGGCTCCCTGCCCTTCTCAAGACCCCGAATTTTCCCAACCTCACCCAAAATATCGTGCACCACCACCTCAACAGAGAGGACTTTTTTCCGCAGGGTAATCTGACACCGTGCATTCCATGTGAAGTAACGTACAACTATACTAACTAAAAACAGTGTATCCAAATCAAAATCCCAGCAAGTCGGGAATGCCCCTTACACCCACTCCGCATAACTCATGTGATAGAAAAAGGGGATGCCTAGAGCCCTCCCCACCCTTTTATACACCTCTATGTTAAAGCGACACTGCAGCAAAAAGTGGTCCATAGACTCCACTTTACCAACACACTCCGCTCTAGGACAATTCCGATCATCCACAGGGCGATGCTTCAAGTTCCCTCTGACATAGAGCCTTCCATGGAAAGCAAGCCAGGCTTGATTCCTAAACTTCAAGGGGATTCTTTCTAAATTGATTAAACGCAACCCCTCCCTCATTACAGAAACTGGGTAATCCCTTAAGGCCAGTGACACACTGAAAGCAGAGCTCAAAATCCTCTACTCCAGAAGCTTCCTGGGGAGGGACTTGATATCCTCCACTGTCACCTGCCACTGCCGAAGTATTTTCAGACACGGGGCAACATAAGCCGGGAGCTTGCCATGACGGACTCTCAGACTTTTCACTGGCCCTCCATCTTCCCAGCATCGCAGGAAAAAGCCTAAAACAAGATTGAAAAATGCCCACCCATCCTGGCGGGTTCTCTGCTAGCATGTTACCAAGATTATACTTTAAAAAGAGCAGAGAAAAGAAAACTGTTGGGTTGACCATTCCTAGGCCACCCTCCCGCCTAGACAGGTAAGTTACATTGCATTTGATCAGGTTCAGCCTACTTCCCCATAGCAGTTGGAAAAAACAGCTGTACACCCTTGCATAGAGAGATGCTGGCAAGATACAGACGAAGCTGACATATAAAAAGATTGGGACCAGGTACGTTTTGATCAAGTCAACCCTCTCCCTCAAGGAAAGCTTCCATTTCTTCCAGCTTGCTACTTTGGCATTGGCACACACCAACCTGCTTTCCCAATTTCAATGACCATAGTTACCAGGACCAAATTTGATGCCCAACACTTTAATTTCCTGCTGGGGCTCTGGGAAGGCATCCAGAAGTTCGAAGCTTTCACCCTCCTCACCCATCCAGAAAACTTCACTCTTTTCATGGTTGACTTTAGAACCAGAAGCCTCCGTGTACTGCTCTATCATAGAGACCACCTCCTGCGCCTCCTCCATCCCAGAGACAATAACAGACACATCATCGGCATAGGCCATGACCTTCAAAGGCGGCACACCAGCAATGCCCAAAGGCACCCCACACAAAGATCCACTTTCTAGCCTTCTTCTGAAGGGGTCGATTGCGAATACATATAACAGGGGGGCTCAGGGGACATTCCTGGCGCACGACAGAGCTAACTTCAAAAGGCTGTCCAACCCAACCATTAACCAGTGGGAAGCTCTCAGCCCCTCTATATAATGTCTTCAGCCAATCTATAAACCTCCCGTGCAGGCCGTATCTACCGAGTAGCAAATACTGGTACTCGTGATTGACTCTATCAAAAGCCTTCGCCTGATCCAATGCCAGCAAGTACTTTCTCCATCCAGCAGCCCTGCATCGTTCCAAACCTCCCGGACGGCTAAAACCACTGAAAAGGTACTTCTACCTTGGACCGAGCAGTGCTGATGACTGGACAACAAATCGCCTGCCACTGACGACAAGCGCCAAAAAACAATCTTCGCCAGGATCTTTCTATCAACATTGAGAAGACTGATGGGGCGCCAGTTCTCAATCATTGAGGGGTCTTTACCTTTTGACAGAAGAATCACAGCGGATTTCCTCATGAGGGAGGGAGCGAACCCTCTTCTAGACAGCTGTTATAAACCTCTGCTAAAAAGGGAGCCAGAATGGACTTAAAACACTTGTAGAATTCAACTGTCAACCCATCTGGCCCAGGCGATTTTTTGGTAGCCAGCTTCTCTATAGCATGAACTACCTCATCCACTGAAATTGGTTCTGTCAAATCCATCAAAGGCAATGTACCATTTCCCAATCCTGGAGTAGAATCCAGAAAGCTTTCCATCCTGTCCAGACAAAGGTCCTTTCTTCCCAGAAGGTTTGCGTAATATGATCTGAGGATCTCTAGGATCCCTGATCTGGACTTCACCAGGGAACCCGTACTATCCCTCAGGCCTATGACCGTCTTAACTGGTATGCCTTGCTTACAGTTCTGGTAAGGATCAGGCGAGTGATATTTTCCATAATCCCTCTCCAGAACCAAGGAGGTATGCCGGTTGTATTGACACTTCCTAAGAAGAAGCTTCACCTCAGAGATCTCCCCTGGATCTCCTCTATATGAGACAAGACGATCAAGCTTCCTCCGCAAATGCTGGTAGGCAATGTACATACCAAGCTGCTTCTTCTTACTTATGGCCTTGAAAAGTCCAATTGCCCTTTGTTTCACAAGCTCCCACCACTCTGACTTACTGCTGCAAAAGTCCAGAATGAAAACCTGTGCCTGAAAAAAATCCTCAAAGGATTGTCTTACCTCTAGATCTTCCAGAAGAGCCGAATTCAGTTTCCAGGTACCCCTTTCCCTGGGTGGAGTGTCCGAGGCATTCAGAGTCACAGACAGCATACAGTGGTCAGAGAACTCCACCGCCCTCAACTCAGGAGCCGAGAAAGCAGAGTTCTCCTTTAAAAAAAAAAACCTATCTATCCTACTCTGACTATTCCCTCTCTGAAATGTGAATCCCGTGCTGCCAGGGCAGTGCTTAATATGCACATCTACCAGGCCTGCTTGTCTCACCATATCTCTAAGAAAAACGCTATCGTAACCCAGCCTGTCTATGGAGCCTCTCCGGTCTTCAGGCCTAATTATGGTGTTAAAAATCACCTCCAAAGACAACCTGCTGGGACGTAAAAAGGAAGGGCTTGATCTCTGTGAGGAGGCATTTCCTGCCCCATTTTGACTGCGGTCCATAGATATTGATCAGGCGCAGGTCCTGCCCCCTAACAGAGACGTCTAAGACCATGCATCTCCCCATTTCTACCTCAATTACCCGCCGGCATGTTAACATATCGGTTTTAAAAAGGAACGCAACTCCGCTGCAGGGCTCAGCCGCAAGAGACCAAAAGGAGGGACCGCATCTCCACTCCCGTTTTGCTAGATGGACATCGGCCAAATTATTGAGCCAGGTCTCTTGCAAAAATAAAATCTCAGCATCAAACTCGCTGAGCAAAAATAAGGCAATATCACGAGCTCTTGCATATTTAATGCTGGCGACATTAATGGTCGCCACCTTTATCGGAGTGGGAACTGCCATCAGGATGATTGGGGTAGTCGTTTCTTAACCTTTACCACACTCTCATCACCAGAAACAGCTCTCTTCAGACTACGTGACTCCCCCTCATCCATGGATGATAAAGAGAAAGATAGATCAGACATATCATCACCCGACAAAACTGAAAAGGTATTACCAAGAGGAACCCCTCCTGGGTCCGACTCTGAGGAAGAAATGCAGACTCTTCTTGTCTTCCTCTTCTTCTTTTTCTTCTTCCTAAACTTCTCCCACCCCTCATCATGCGAATCCCCCTCAACAGAGGGTGAGACATGGGATATGGACACCCTTCCATCAGCCCCACCCCCATCCAGCACCCCCACATTCCTCTGACCACGTTTGTGCTGCTGAGGGACAGGGACTGGAGTCTGAGAGGGAAGATCCGCCAAACCTGCCCCCCCCCAGCAGCTTCTGCCAGTCTGGAGTATCTGCGTACAGTAGATTTAGGGACCACCACATGGGGGACAGACTCAGAGACCACATCACTAGGGGAAACAGAATCCGAAACAACAGATGTAACAGACACAGGAGGGACAGACTCAGGGACCACATCACTAGGGGAAACAGAATCTGGAACAGATGTAACAGACACAGAAGGAACAACAGTTTCAGCAGCCTCATCCTCCTTATCAAGTCTCTGCAACTCAGCCTCCAATCCTGGCAAGTTATGTAATGCCTCCGGGCACTGGCTATAAGGATGACCAAGCTTTTGGCACAAATTGCACCGAATTTCGGTACAATCCTTAGTCAAATGGTCCAGATCCTGGCATAGTGAGCATTTCTTACGGGTACAGGTAGATGCAAAATGGCCTTTTTCCCCACATTTATTACAGACTTTAGGCTGACCCTGGTAAAAAATGGTCAGCCTATCCCTCCCCAGAAAGGCTGAACAGGGAAGGAGTTGAACTACATTGCCCAGCATGCCCAATTTTAGTGAGACTGTCCAGGCCCCTGTCCATATCCCATGCTCCTCAAGAACCTTCCGCAGTGGAGCGAGGACCTCACTATATCGGCGTAGCCATACTATCAAATCAGCCTCTGGTATGGATTCGTTGCGCACCAGGATCGTCACCGACTTTATCAGAGGCTGCCTGGAAATCACCTTTGGCACCAAACCACTCCACTGCGGAAGGCCCTTACACCTCCTATACCTCTCCCAAAATAAATCCAGACCCTCAGGCTTTACAAAGGACAAATCAAATTCATAACTTCCCACTGGGCAAATCAAAGCAAATATATCCAAGGCTTTAAACCCCATTTCTAAAACCAACTCAGCCACCCTCCCCCTTACTGGTGGGGTCCCCTCCCCCTCCCACTTCAACTGAACCACATTCCTTCTCCTGTACCCACCAACCATCCCACCACCAAGCCCCCCCAAATTGTGACCACTAATATTTACAAAATTCCCTGCACCCTCCTTGGTGCGACTCCCCAGAACAGACGCATAACTGCCCACATTTCTCCCAGCAGAAGAAACATTTGTGTGTTTTGAACCGTCTGACACATTTCTAGCAGATATCGATTGTACAGATTTGGTCTGCACAATCGATGAGTCTTTCCTCTGCTGAGCAGGGAGAGGAATGTCATTTTTATTTTTCCCAGCAGTATTAACCCCTTCACCACCACCCACCATATCCATTGTTTTATCATTACTGTCATTCTTAATACTTGCTGCTGTATTCACACTTCCTGCAGTCTTCCCAACATTGTCCTTTCCCACTGCTGTGCTGGTGGAATCTTCAGCTGGCCTGTTCTCTTCCATCAGGACAGGACTTTCAGCAGGCTGGTCTGACACATCCATGGCTTCCACTACACATGGTGCAATGTGCTGATCCCCTCCCCCATCAGCATCAATCAGCTCTGCTGGAACACAGAGAGGCTCAGGTGAGGCAATCTCTTTGCTGGTGTCAGCCATACTGTGTGAAACACATGCAGCAAACTTGGTAGAGGAACTACTGGTCTCAGCAAATGCAGGAGTAGAAACATCCATGTTCAGGGTGTTTGGATCATCAGAAATGGCAACCTTGTCTGCTCTCAGGGGTGACTCCATCTGCTGGATGAAGGTCAGGGTGCCATGTTCACTCTCAACCCCCTGGCTGGTTGCCGCTGGCGATTCCAAGGCCTGACATGGGGGGAGAGGTGCAGAGGCAGATGGACCCGGGTCATCCATTATCTGAGGCTGCTGATCCATGCAACTTGCTGACGACTGGTTGGAAAATCTCTTCTCATTGTCAAATTTTTCTTTAAAAGCTCCACTTCTGGCTTTTAACTTCTCCAACAATAAAGTTTTATGCTTTACTGTTCCCTCCAATGCCTGTAACTCAGGCTTCATGGCTGTGCGATTTCTACTCCAGGCCTGGAAGTATTTGGCTCTGAAGTTCTTATGTTCAGCTTTCAAAACTTGAAGTTTCTCTTCAGCTCTTCCAATCGCCCTAAAATGATCGATAATCTTCTGACTGAAGACACTTGCATCCATACCAGGGCCTGGACCCACAGCCAGATCCTCCACCTCCTCCTCACTAGGCCCCGTGTCATCAGGGGGATCCCTCCCAGGGCCTCCCCCAGGATCAGGCATTATTCCTGGGCCAAGCTAGCAGGCAAGGCCCAGGCTTGAAAAAAAGCTGGTTCTCAGAGAGCTCTTTGGGTGTGTCCTCCTCCTCCTTCTCACTGATCACCAATGTAAGGAACATTCTTCTCACTGATCACCAATGTAAGGAACATTCTTCTCACTGATCACCAATGTAAGGAACATTCTTCCCACTGATCACCAATGTAAGGAGCATTCTTCTCACTGATCACCAATGTAAGGGACATTCTTCTCACTGATCACCAATGTAAGGGACATTCTTCTCACTGATCACCAATGTAAGAAACATTCTTCCCACTGATCACCAATGTAAGGAACATTCTTCTCACTGATCACCAATGTAAGGAACATTCTTCTCACTGATCACCAATGTAAGGACCATTCTTCTCACTGATCACCAATGTAAGGAGCATTCTTCCCACTGATCACCAATGTAAGGGACATTCTTCTCACTGATCACCAATGTAAGAAACATTCTTCCCACTGATCACCAATGTAAGGAACATTCTTCTCACTGATCACCAATGTAAGGAACATTCTTCTCACTGATCACCAATGTAAGGAGCATTCTTCCCACTGATCACCAATGTAAGGGACATTCTTCTCACTGATCACCAATGTAAGAAACATTCTTCCCACTGATCACCAATGTAAGGAACATTCTTCTCACTGATCACCAATGTAAGGAACATTCTTCTCACTGATCACCAATGTAAGGACCATTCTTCTCACTGATCACCAATGTAAGGAGCATTCTTCCCACTGATCACCAATGTAAGAAACATTCTTCTCACTGATCACCAATGTAAGGAACGTTCTTCTCACTGATCACCAATGTAAGGAGCATTCTTCCCACTGATCACCAATGTAAGGGACATTCTTCTCACTGATCACCAATGTAAGGACCATTCTTCTCACTGATCACCAATGTAAGGACCATTCTTCTCACTGATCACCAATGTAAGGAGCATTCTTCCCACTGATCACCAATGTAAGGAACATTCTTCTCACTGATCACCAATGTAAGAAACATTCTTCTCACTGATCACCAATGTAAGGAACATTCTTCTCACTGATCACCAATGTAAGGAGCATTCTTCCCACTGATCACCAATGTAAGGGACATTCTTCTCACTGATCACCAATGTAAGGAACATTCTTCTCACTGATCACCAATGTAAGGGACATTCTTCTCACTGACCACCAATGTAAGGAACATTCTTCTCACTGATCACCAATGTAAGGGACATTCTTCTCACTGACCACCAATGTAAGGGACATTCTTCCCACTGATCACCAATGTAAGGGACATTCTTCTCACTGATCACCAATGTAAGGAACATTCTTCTCACTGATCACCAATGTAAGGAACATTCTCCCCACTGATCACCAATGTAAGGAACATTCTTCTCACTCACCACCAATGTAAGGAACATTCTTCCCACTGATCACCAATGTAAGGAACATTCTTCTCACTCACCACCAATGTAAGGAACATTCTTCCCACTGATCACCAATGTAAGGAACATTCTTCCCACTGATCACCAATGTAAGGAACATTCTTCCCACTGATCACCAATGTAAGGAACATTCTTCTCACTGATCACTAGGGATGAGCCGAACACCTCCCGGTTCGGTTCGCACCAGAACCCGCGAACGGACCGAAAGTTCGCACGAACGTTAGAACCCCATTGACGTCTATGGGACTCGAACGTTCGAAATCAAAAGTGCTCATTTTAAAGGCTAATTTGCATGGTATTGTCCGAAAAAGGGTTTGGGGACCCGGGTCCTACCCCAGGGGACATGTATCAATGCAAAAAAAACTTTTAAAAACGGCCGTTTTTTCGGGAGCAGTGATTTTAATGATGCTTAACCACTTGCCGACCGCCTCACGCCTATATACGTGAGCAGAGCGGCACGGGCAGGCAAAATCACGTACCTGAAACGTGATTGCCTTCCCGCGGGTGGGGGGTCCGATCGGACCCCCCCCCCGGTGCCAGCTGCGGTCGGCATTTGGTTAGAAGCGATGGGAGACGAGGGGGAGGCCATCCGATCGTGGCCCCCCCCTCGCGATCGCTCCCAGCCAATGAGAAACATCCCCTGCCTCTGTATAGTACACAGAGGCAGAGGATGTGATGTCATCTCTCCTCGGCTCGGGAGTTTCCGTTCCAGCGCCGAGGGGAGATGACATGTAAGTGCACCAAACACACACACACACACAGTAGAACATGCCAGGCATACATTACACCCCCGATCCCCCCCGATCGCCCCCCGATCCCCCCCAATCACCCCCCCCCCCTGTCACAAACTGACACCAAGCAGGTTTTTTTTTTTTTTTGTTTGTTTTTTCCTGATTACTGCATAGTGTCAGTTTGTGACAGTTAGCAGTGTTAGGGTAGTGACTGTTACCCCCCTGTAGGTCTAGGGTACCCCCCTTACCCCCCCTAATAAAGTTTTAACCCCTTGATCACCCCCCGTCACCAGTGTCGCTAAGCGATCATTTTTCTGATCGCTGTATTAGTGTCGCTGGTGACGCTAGTTAGGGACGTAAATATTTAGGTTCGCCGTCAGTGTTTTATAGTGACAGGGACCCCCATATACTACCGAATAAATGTTTTAACCCCTTGATTGCCCCCTAGTTAACCCTTTCACCACTGATCACCATATAACCGTTACGGGTGACGCTGGTTAGTTTGTTTATTTTTTATAGTGTCAGGGCACCCGCCGTTTATTACCAAATAAAAGTTTAGCCCCCTGTAGGTCTAGGGTACCCCCCTTACCCCCCCTAATAAAGTTTTAACCCCTTGATTACCCCCTGTCGCCAGTGTCGCTAAGCGATCATTTTTCTGATCGCTGTATTAGTGTCGCTGGTGACGCTAGTTAGGGACGTAAATATTTAGGTTCGCCGTCAGTGTTTTATAGCGACAGGGACCCCCATATACTATCTAATAAATGTTTTAACCCCTTGATGGCCCCCTAGTTAACCCTTTTACCACTGATCACCGTATAACCGTTACGGGTGACGCTGGTTAGTTTGTTTATTTTTTATAGTGTCAGGGCACCCGCCGTTTATTACCGAAAAAAGGTTTAGCCCCCTGATCGCCCGGCGGTGATATGCGTCGCCCTAGGCAGCGTCAGATTAGCACCAGTACCGCGAACACCCATGCACGCACCGTACACGCACCGTACACCTCCCTTAGTGGTATAGTATCTGAACGCATCAATATCTGATCCGATCAGATCTATACTGGCGTCCCCAGCAGTTTAGGGTTCCCAAAAATGCAGTGTTAGCGGGATGAGCCGAGATACCTGCTAGCACCTGCGTTTTGCCCCTCTGCCCGGCCCAGCCCAGTCCAGCCCACCCAAGTGCAGTATTGATCGATCACTGTCACTTTTTTTTGTAGCGTTTTGGTGAACTGGCAAGCACCAGCGGCCTAGTACACCCCGGTCGTAGTCAAACCAGCACTGCAGTAACACTTGGTGACGTGGCGAGTCCCATAAGTGCAGTTCAAGCTGGTGAGGTGGCAAGCACAAGTAGTGTCCCGCTGCCACCAAAAAGACAAACACAGGCCCGTCGTGCCCATAGTGCCCTTCCTGCTGCATTCGCCAATCCTAATTGGGAACCCACCGCTTCTGCAGCGCCCGTACTTCCCCCATTCACATCCCCAACCAAATGCAGTCGGCTGCATGAGAGGCATTTATATATCCTCCCAAGTACCCCTACCCAACGAACCCCCCCAAAAAAGATGTTGTGTCTGCAGCAAGCGCGGATATAGGCGTGACACTCACTATTATTGTCCCTCCTGTCCTGACAATCCTGGTCTTTGCATTGGTGAATGTTTTGAACGCTACCATTCACTAGTTGAGTATTAGCGTAGGGTACAGCATTGCACAGACTAGGCACACTTTCACAGGGTCTCCCAAGATGCCATCGCATTTTGAGAGACCCGAACCTGGAAGCGGTTACAGTTATAAAAGTTACAGTTACAAAAAAAAAGTGTAAAAAAAAAAAAAACACAAACAAAAATAAAAAAAAATAGTTGTCGTTTTATTGTTCTCTCTCTCTATTCTCTCTCTCTATTGTTCTGCTCTTTTTTACTGTATTCTATTCTGCAATGTTTTATTGTTATTATGTTTTATCATGTTTGCTTTTCAGGTATGCAATTTTTTATACTTTACCGTTTACTGTGCTTTATTGTTAACCATTTTTTTGTCTTCAGGTACGCCATTCACGACTTTGAGTGGTTATACCAGAATGATGCCTGCAGGTTTAGGTATCATCTTGGTATCATTCTTTTTAGCCAGCGGTCGGCTTTCATGTAAAAGCAATCCTAGCAGCTAATTAGCCTCTAGACTGCTTTTACAAGCAGTGGGAGGGAATGCCCCCGCCCCACCGTCTTCCGTGTTTTTCTCTGGCTCTCCTGTCTCAACAGGGAACCTGAGAATGCAGCCGGTGATTCAGCCAGCTGACCATAGAGCTGATCAGAGACCAGAGTGGCTCCAAACATCTCTATGGCCTAAGAAACCGGAAGCTACGAGCATTTTATGACTTCGATTTCGCCGGATGTAGATAGCGCCATTGGGAAATTGGGGGAGCATTTTATCACACCGATCTTGGTGTGGTCAGATGCTTTGAGGGCAGAGGAGAGATCTAGGGTCTAATAGACCCCAATTTTTTCAAAAAAGAGTACCTGTCACTACCTATTGCTATCATAGGGGATATTTACATTCCCTGAGATAACAATAAAAATGATTTAAAAAAAAAAATGAAAGGAACAGTTTAAAAATAAGATAAAAAAGCAAAAAAATAATAAAGAAAAAAAATAAATAAATAAAAAGCACCCCTGTCCCCCCTGCTCTCGCGCTAAGGCGAACGCAAGCGGCGGTCTGGCGTCAAATGTAAACAGCAATTGCACCATGCATGTGAGGTATCACCGCGAAGGTCAGATCGAGGGCAGTAATTTTAGCAGTAGACCTCCTCTGTAAATCTAAAGTGGTAACCTGTAAAGGCTTTTAACCGCTTGCTATCCGCGCTATAGCCGAATGACGGCTACAGCGCGGACCTGCATTCCCGGGAGGCCGTCATATGACGGCCTCCCCTGTGCACGTGCCCTGCGCGCGCCCTGCAGGGCGCGCGTGGAGCGCGCTGTGATCACCGAGTCACTGAGACTCGGGTGATCACCGATCTGTGTAAGGGGCCGGTCCCGGCCCCTTACCATGTGATCAGCTGTCAGCCAATGACAGCTGATCACATGATCAAAACAAAAGCTCTGTGATCGGTTTTTTTTTCTCCTCGCGCTGACAGTGCGAGGAGAGAAAAAAGCCGATCACCGGCTCAGCTGCAAGGGACATCGGTCCCGAAGAGGAGGAGGCAATAATGCCTCAATTGTGCCTTATAATTATGCCACCAGTACCCCCTGCCAGTGCACCCAGACATTAAAACATCACAGTGCCCACAGTGCCCACCAGTGCCACGTATCAATGCCCATAAGTGCCACCTATCAATGCCTACAGGTGCCACCTATCAATGCCCACCATTGCCACCTAACAATGCCCACCAGTGATGCCAATCAGTGCCACCTAGCAGTGTACAAGATCAGTGCCCATTATTGCCACCAATCAGTGCCCATCACTGCCACCCATCAGTGCCCATCACTGCCACCTATCAGTGCCCATTGGTGCCGCCTCATCAGCGTACATCAATGAAGGAGAAAAATTACCCTTTTAAAAAATTTTATAACAAAATATAAAAAAAAAAAAATTTTTTTTTTTAAAAATTCAGTCTTTTTACATTTTTTTAACAAAAAATAAAAATTGCAGAGGTGATCAAATACCACCAAAAGAAAGCTCTATTTGTGGGGAAAAAATGATAAAAATTTCATTTGGGTACAGTGTTGTATGACCGCGCAATTGTCATTCAAAGTGCGTCAGCGCTGAAAGCTGAAAATTGGTCTGGATAGGAGGGGGGTTTAAGTGCCCGGTAAGCAAGTGGTTAAAGGCTTTTAAAAATGTATTAATTTTGTGGCCACTGCACGTTTGTGCGCAATTTTAAAGCATGTCATGTTTGGTATCCATGTACTCGGCCTAAGATCATCTTTTTTATTTCATCAAACATTTGGGCAATATAGTGTGTTTTAGTGCATTAAAATTTAAAAAAGTGTGTTTTTTCCCCAAAAAATGCGTTTGAAAATCGCTGCGCAAATACTGTGTGAAAAAAAAAAAATGAAACACCCACCATTTTAATCTGTAGGGCATTTGCTTTAAAATAATATATAATGTTTGGGGGTTCAAAGTAATTTTCTTGCAAAAAAAAATAATTTTTTCATGTAATCAAAAAGTGTCAGAAAGGGCTTTGTCTTCAAGTGGTTAGAAGAGTGGGTGATGTGTGACATAAGCTTCTAAATGTTGTGCATAAAATGCCAGGACAGTTCAAACCCCCCCCAAATGACCCCATTTTGGAAAGTAGACACCCCAAGCTATTTGCTGAGAGGCATGTCGAGTCCATGGAATATTTTATATTGTGACACAAGTAGCGGGAAAGAGACAAATTTTTTTTTTTTTTTTTTTGCACAAAGTTGTCACTAAATGTTATATTGCTCAAACATGCCATGGGAATATGTGAAATTACACCCCAAAATAAATTCTGTTGCTTCTCCTGAGTACGGGGATACCACATGTGTGGGACTTTTTGGGAGCCTAGCCGCGCACGGGACCCCGAAAACCAAGCACCGCCTTCAGGCTTTCTAAGGCCGTAAATTTTTGATTTCACTCTTCACTGCCTATCACAGTTTCGGAGGCCATGGAATGCCCAGGTGGCACAAACCCCCCCCAAATTACCCCATTTTGGAAAGTAGACACCCCAAGCTATTTGCTGAGAGGTATAGTGAGTATTTTGCAGACCTCACTTTTTGTCACAAAGTTTTGAAAATTGAAAAAAGAAAAAAAAAATTTTTTTTTCTGGTCTTTCTTCATTTTCAAAAACAAATGAGAGCTGCAAAATACTCACCATGCCTCTCAGCAAATAGCTTGGGGTGTCTACTTTCCAAAATGGGGTCATTTGGGGGGGGGTTTGTGCCATCTTGGCATTTTATGGCCTTCAAAACTGTGATAGGTAGTGAGGAGTAAAATCAAAAATGTATGCCCTTAGAAATCCTGAAGGTGGTGCTGGGTTTTCGGGGCCCCGTACGCGGCTAGGCTCCCAAAAAGTGCCACACATGTGGTATCCCCGTACTCAGGAGAAGCAGCTGAATGTATTTTGGGGTGCAATTCCACATATGCCCATGGCCTGTGTGAGCAATATATCATTTAGTGACAACTTTTTGTAAATTTTTTTTTTTTTTTGTCATTATTCAATCACTTGGGACAAAAAAAAAAAAATATTCAATGGGTTCAACATGCCTCTCAGCAATTTCCTTGGGGTGTCTACTTTCCAAAATGGGGTCATTTGGGGGGGTTTTGTACTGCCCTGCCATTTTAGCACCTCAAGAAATGACATAGGCAGTCATAAACTAAAAGCTGTGTAAATTCCAGAAAATGTACCCTAGTTTGTAGACGCTATAACTTTTGCGCAAACCAATAAATATACGCTTATTGACATTTTTTTTACCAAAGACATGTGGCCGAATACATTTTGGCCTAAATGTATGACTAAAATTTAGTTTATTGGATTTTTTTTATAACAAAAAGTAGAAAATATAATTTTTTTTCAAAATTTTCAGTCTTTTTCCGTTTATAGCGCAAAAAATAAAAACGGCAGAGGTGATCAAATACCATCAAAAGAAAGCTCTATTTGTGGGAAGAAAAGGACGCAAATTTCGTTTGGGTAGAGCATTGCATGACCGCGCAATTAGCAGTTAAAGCGACGCAGTGCCGAATTGTAAAAAGTGCTCTGGTCAGGAAGGGGGTAAATCCTTCCGGGGCTGAAGTGGTTAAAGTAAAAAAAAAAAAGTGAAATATTCCTTTAAATATCGTACCTGGGGGGTGTCTATAGTATGCCTGTAAAGTGACGCGTGTTTCCCATGTTTAGAACAGTCCCTGCACCAAATGTCATTTTTAAAGGAAAAAATCTCATTTAAAACTGCTTGCGGGTTTAATGTCATGTCGGGTCATGGCAATATGGATGAAAATCAGTGAGACAAACGGCATGGGTACCCCCCCAGTCCATTACCAGGCCATTTGGGTCCTGTATGGATATTAAGGGGAACCCCGCACCCAAATTAAAATAAGGAAAGGCCCGATATACTCTGAACAGCAGTATACAGGCGGTGCAAACAAGACAGGGACTGTAGGTTTGTTGTTAAGTAGAATCTCTTTGTAATTTTGAACGGGTACATTTTTAACGTGTTTAGCTCCAGCCAAAAAAATTTTTTAAGCTTTTTGGAAAACATAGGGAAGGGTTATCACCCCTGTGACATTTGTTTTGCTGTCTTTCCTCCTCTTCAGAAGATTTCACCTCACTTTTTTGTCCCAATGAAAAATGTTTTTTGAAAATTTGGGTTTTTTTGTGGAACAAGGATTGGAAAGCATCAGTGGAAAGGAGAAATTGTTTTCCCATATTAACTCTTACAGGAGAGAATTTCCCTTCCTAGGGGTAGATTTCATCTCACTTCCTGTTGTCTCCTTCCGTTTGCAAGTAGGAGTCGTTTGTAAGTTAGATGTTTGAAAGTAGGGTCCTGCCCTATATACTCAGCAGAAATTTGGGCCTTAGGTGTTGCTGTGGCCACAACACTGTAAGCCCTCACAGGGCCCTGCTGTGAAATATTAGATCAAGAATTGTAATTACATGCCCCTGTTGAACAGGAGCTGAAAAATTAGGCCTTAGGCACTGGTGCTGGTGCCACAACACTGCAACCCCTCACAGACACTCTAGTTGGAACGCAGGAACGAGCCCTGCTGCAAAGTATTGCATCAAAAATTGTAATTACACGCCCCTGTTAGACAGGGGCAGAAAAATTGGTCCTTAGGCACTGGTGCTGGTGCCACAACACTGCAACCCCTCACAGACACTCTAGTTGGAACGCAGGAACGAGCCCTGCTGCAAAGTATTGCATCAAAAATTGTAATTACACGCCCCTGTTAGACAGGGGCAGAAAAATTGGGCCTTAGGCACTGGTGCTGGTGCCACAACACTGCAACCCCTCACAGACACTCTAGTTGGAATGCAGGAACGAGCCCTGCTGCAAAGTATTACATCAAAAATTGTAATTACACGCCCCTGTTAAACAGGGGCTGAAAAATTGTGCCTTAGGCACTGGTGGTGGCGCCCAGAACCAAAAATGTTCTTACAAGCTATCAGCGTGATGATTGAGGAGGAAGAGGATAATTACTCAGGGATAGTCACTCAGCATCAGCATAGGCAGTCTTTGAAGGGATCTGAAAAAAATTATTCAGTTACATCAGCATCAGGTGCTTGGTAGCTGGTGGTGATCCAAGACTGATTCATTTTTATGAAGGTCAGCCGATCGACCGAGTCAGTGGACAGACTCACCCTGTGATCGGTTACCACGCCTCCAGCAGCACTGAATGTGCGTTCCGAAAGAACGCTGGATGCAGGACAGGCCAGTAGCTCAATTGCATACTGTGCAAGCTCTGGCCAGTGATCCATCCTCAAGACCCAGTAACCCAGAGGATTTTCGGTGGGAAAGGTGTCCAAGTCTGATCTTGCCCCTAGGTATTCCTGCACCATGTAAAACAGACGCTGGCGATGGTTGCTGGAACCGATCATACCTTGGGGCTGCGGACCAAAAAATTGTCTGAACGCATCGGTCAGACGGCCACCTTCTCCACCGCTCCTTCTTTGACTGACCGAAGCCTCAGCAACACGTTGTCCAGAAACAGGAGTTTGTAACCTCCCAGTCTCTGGGAACGCGTTGCACAGACCTTTCTGCAAGGCCTCCCGAAGATGTTTCATCCTCTGCTCCCTCTGCGATGGCAAGATAAGGTCCGCAACCTTACCCTTGTAACGTGGATCAAGGAGGGTTGCCAGCCAGTATTGGTCCTTCTCCTTGATACCACGAATACGAGGATCCTTACGCAGGCTTTGCAGGATCAGGGAGGCCATGCAGCGTAGGTTTGCTGAGGCATTCGGTCCGGAGTCCTCTGGGTCACTAAGGACAACAACGTCCGCAGCCACCTCCTCCCAGCCACGTACAAGTCCATGTGTTCCTTGGGACTGATCCCTTAAAGACTGCTGATGCTGAGTGCCAGGCTCCACCTCCATACTGACACAATCTTCCTCCTCCTCCTCCTCCTCCTCGTCCTCTTCCTGTGTGATCGGCGGGCACGCAGGAACACTGTCTGGATAAAGGGGGCCTTGAGAGCTAAGGAAGTCCTCCTCTTCCTGCCTCTGTTCTGCCTCAAGTGCCCTGTCCATTATTCCACGCAGCGTGTGCTCCAACAGGTGGACAAGGGGGACAGTGTCACTGATGCATGCACTGTCAGTGCTCACCATCCTCGTGGCCTCCTCGAATTGTGACAGGACAGTGCATGCATCCCTGATCATGGCCCACTGGCGTGGGGAAAAAAAAACAAGCTCCCCTGACCCTGTCCTGGTGCCATAGTCGCACAGGTACTCATTGATGGCCCTCTGCTGCGTGTGCAGCCGCTGCAGCATGGCCAACGTTGAGTTCCACCTGGTGGGCATGTCACAGATTAGGCGGTTCTTGGGCAGGTTAAACTCCTTTTGGAGGTCCGTCAGCCGAGCACTGGCATTATATGACCGGCGGAAATGCACACAGACTTTCCTGGCCTGCCTCAGGACATCCTGTAAGCCCGGGTACCTGCCCAAGAACCGCTGCACCACCAAGTTAAGGACGTGAGCCAAACAGGGCACATGGGTCAGTTGTCCCTGTCGGAGGGCAGAGAGGAGGTTGGTGCCATTGTCGCAAACCACCATTCCTGCCTTAAGTTGGCGTGGCGTCAACCACCTCTGAACCTGCCCCTGCAGAGCTGACAGAACCTCTGCCCCAGTGTGGCTCCTGTCCCCCAAGCACACCAGCTCAAGCACCGCATGGCATCTTTTGGCCTGCGTACTTGCGTAGCCCCTTGAACGCCTACGGAGCACCGCTGGTTCCGAGGAAGAGGCCATGGAGGAAGAAGAAGAGGAGGGGGTGGAGGAGAGAGGTGTGTCACAATCAGCATTTTGGAGGCATGGTGGCGGAACAACCTCCAACACTACTGCACCTTGTCCTGCATCCTTCCCAGCTGCCAGCAGTCACCCAATGCGCCGTGAAACTTAAGTAACGTCCCTGTCCATGCCTGCTGGACCATGAGTCAGCGGTAATATGCACCTTACCGCTGACGGCCCTGTCCAGCGAGGCATGGACATTGCCTTCCACATGCCGGTAGAGAGCCGGAATCGCCTTCCGTGAGAAAAAGTGGCGTTTGGGTACCTGCCACTGAGGAACCGCACATTCCACAAACTCACGGAAGGGGGCAGAGTCTACCAACTGAAAAGGCAGCAGTTGAAGTGCTAGCAATTTTGCCAAGCTAGCATTCAACCGCTGGGCATGTGGATGGCTGGGAGCAAACTTCTTTCGGCGGTGCAGCAGCTGGGGCAGGGAAATTTGCCTGGTACAATCTGACGTCGGTGTACCAAAAGCAGATTGCCCACAAGTACTTGGCTGTGACACACCTAATTCTACACCTTCATTCCTCTCACTGCAGGTCTCAGAGAGGACTGAAGGTCTAGTGGGGTTGGAAATCTCAGCTGATGAGGAGCAAGGAGAGATCCTCTTTGTTCTTTGGTGTGGGTCTTTTAGATATGCTTGCCAACGAACTGCATGGCAGGTCAACATATGTCTGGTCAAGCATGTGGTACCCAAGCGGGAGATGTTTTGGCCACGCGAGATACGCTTGAGACATATGTTGCAAATAGCAGCGGTGCGATCTGATGCATTCGTCTCAAAAAAGGCCCACACCAAAGAACTTTTTGAATAACGCGCAGAGACTGCAGCGCCCTGCACATGTGGAGCTTTGGGGTGTGATGCAGTCAATGTGCTGCCCTTAGGCTGGCCCCTGGAGGGCATCCTGCCTCGTTGGTGATGTGCCGCCTCCTCCTCCTCCTCCTCCTCCTCTCTCCTATCAGGCACCCACGTTGAGTCAGTGACCTCATCATCCCCTCCCTCCTCATCACTGGAGCAAACCTGGCAGTATGCTGCAGCAGGGGGAGCATGACTGCCAGATTGCTGTCCTTCTTGGGCACCCCCTCTGTCCGTGCTCATGTTACTGCCTTCATCGAGCTCAGTATCATCATCAGAGCCTTCCAAACGCTGGGCATCCTCCTGGAGCATGTACCCAACACTGTGGTCAAACAGTTCAAGGGAATCCTCAGGAGGACATGGTGGAGCTAGGGAAGGAGTCACTGATGACATTGAGCTGAGGGAAGAGGCCGCTGCTTTGCCAGACAAAGCACCCTGGGCATGGGTGAGAGAGGATGAGGAGGATGAGGACGGCTTGGTCATCCACTCGACCAAGTCTTCCGCATGTTGCGGCTCAACACGGCCAGCTGCCGAAAAAAAGGCCAAGCGTGTCCCATGGCCACGTGCTGATGAGGATGCACCGTCTCCACGACCAGCACTAGACACAGAGCCTGCTTGCCCTCTCTTATTGGCTTGTGACTGTCTGCCTCTCCTTCTTGGCCTTCCAGACATACTAATGGCCTGTAGCTGCACTAAGCTGGGATAGAACACCTGTAATTTTCTTCAGGTAGCTTTATATACTGTAACCAGACAAGCCTGCCTGTCAGTAGGAAGATAACAGGAACGGATCTAGCTGAACACTGTGAGCAGGACGCACTGCACTAAATGTAAATAGCAGGAACGGATCTAGCTGAACACTGTGAGCAGGACGCACTGACTGCACTAAATGTAAATAGCAGGAACGGATCTAGCTGAACACTGTGAGCAGGACGCACTGACTGCACTAAATGTAAATAGCAGGAACGGATCTAGCTGAACACTGTGAGCAGGACGCACTGCACTAAATGTAAATAGCAGGAACAGATCTAGCTGAACACTGTGAGCAGGACGCACTGCACTAAATGTAAATAGCAGGAACAGATCTAGCTGAACACTGTGAGCAGGACGCACTGCACTAAATGTAAATAGCAGGAACGGATCTAGCTGAACACTGTGAGCAGGACGCACTGCACTAAATGTAAATAGCAGGAACAGATCTAGCTGAACACTGTGAGCAGGACGCACTGCACTAAATGTAAATAGCAGGAACAGATCTAGCTGAACACTGTGAGCAGGACGCACTGCACTAAATGTAAGTAGCAGGAACGGATCTAGCTGAACACTGTGAGCAGGACGCACTGCACTAAATGTAAATAGCAGGAACAGATCTAGCTGAACACTGTGAGCAGGACGCACTGCACTAAATGTAAATAGCAGGAACAGATCTAGCTGAACACTGTGAGCAGGACGCACTGCACTAAATGTAAATAGCAGGAACGGATCTAGCTGAACACTGTGAGCAGGACGCACTGACTGCACTAAATGTAAATAGCAGGAACGGATCTAGCTGAACACTGTGAGCAGGACGCACTGCACTAAATGTAAATAGCAGGAACAGATCTAGCCTAATCTATCTAACTCAAATCAAATGACACTGTCTGTCTCTCTCTCTATCAGCACACCGGAACACACTACAAAGGGCCGCCGTGCAGGCGGCCTTATATAGTGTGGGGCGTGTACTAAATCCCCTGAGCCATAATTGGCCAAAGCCACCCTGGCTTTGGCCAATTACAGCTCTCTCTACTGACGGCGCTGTGATTGGCCAAGCATGCGGGTCATAGTGCATGCTTGGCCAATCATCAGCCAGCAATTCACTGCGATGCCGCAGTGAATTATGGGCCGTGACGCGCCACACGAATTTGGCGCGAACGGCCCATAACGTTCGCAATTCGACGGACGGTCGAACAGCCGATGTTCGAGTCGAACATGGGTTCGACTCGAACACGAAGCTCATCCCTACTGATCACCAATGTAAGGAACATTCTTCTCACTCACCACCAATGTAAGGAACATTCTTCTCACTGATCACCAATGTAAGGGACATTCTTCTCACTCACCACCAATGTAAGGAACATTCTTCCCACTGATCACCAATGTAAGGGACATTCTTCTCACTGATCACCAATGTAAGGAACATTCTTCTCACTGATCACCAATGTAAGGAACATTCTTCCCACTGATCACCAATGTAAGGAACATTCTTCTCACTGATCACCAATGTAAGGAACATTCTTCTCACTGATCACCAATGTAAGGAACATTCTTCTCACTGATCACCAATGTAAGGAACATTCTTCTCACTGATCACCAATGTAAGGAACATTCTTCTCACTGATCACTAGGGATGAGCTTCGTGTTCGAGTCGAACCCATGTTCGACTCGAACATCGGCTGTTCGACCGTCCGTCGAATTGCGAACGTTATGGGCCGTTCGCGCCAAATTCGTGTGGCGCGTCACGGCCCATAATTCACTGGGGCATCGCAGTGCATTGCTGGCTGATGATTGGCCAAGCATGCACTATGACCCGCATGCTTGGCCAATCACAGCACCGTCAGTAGAGAGAGCTGTAATTGGCCAAAGCCAGGGTGGCTTTGGCCAATTATGGCTCAGGGGATTTAGTACACGCCCCACACTATATAAGGCCGCCTGCACGGCGGCCCTGTGTAGTGTGTTCCGGTGTGCTGATAGAGAGAGAGACAGACAGTGTCATTTGATTTGAGTTAGATAGATTAGGCAGAACAGTCAGTCAGTTAGCTGCACTTACAGTGTATTTTGTATATATATATATGCATCCCAGGTGTTGCATATATATATATACACTGTATTCAGTTTAGCTAGATCCGTTCCTGTTATCTTCTATCTAGACTATTTACATTTGGTGCAGTGCGTCCTGCTCACAGTGTTCAGCTAGATCCGTTCCTGCTATTTACATTTAGTGCAGTCAGTGCGTCCTGCTCACAGTGTTCAGCTAGATCCGTTCCTGCTATTTACATTTAGTGCAGTGCGTCCTGCTCACAGTGTTCAGCTAGATCTGTTCCTGCTATTTACATTTAGTGCAGTCAGTGCGTCCTGCTCACAGTGTTCAGCTAGATCCGTTCCTGCTATTTACATTTAGTGCAGTGCGTCCTGCTCACAGTGTTCAGCTAGATCCGTTCCTGCTATTTACATTTAGTGCAGTGCGTCCTGCTCACAGTGTTCAGCTAGATCTGTTCCTGCTATTTACATTTAGTGCAGTGCGTCCTGCTCACAGTGTTCAGCTAGATCCGTTCCTGCTATTTACATTTAGTGCAGTCAGTGCGTCCTGCTCACAGTGTTCAGCTAGATCTGTTCCTGCTATTTACATTTAGTGCAGTGCGTCCTGCTCACAGTGTTCAGCTAGATCTGTTCCTGCTATTTACATTTAGTGCAGTCAGTGCGTCCTGCTCACAGTGTTCAGCTAGATCCGTTCCTGCTATTTACATTTAGTGCAGTCAGTGCGTCCTGCTCACAGTGTTCAGCTAGATCTGTTCCTGCTATTTACATTTAGTGCAGTCAGTGCGTCCTGCTCACAGTGTTCAGCTAGATCCGTTCCTGCTATTTACATTTAGTGCAGTCAGTGCGTCCTGCTCACAGTGTTCAGCTAGATCCGTTCCTGCTATTTACATTTAGTGCAGTCAGTGCGTCCTGCTCACAGTGTTCAGCTAGATCTGTTCCTGCTATTTACATTTAGTGCAGTCAGTGCGTCCTGCTCACAGTGTTCAGCTAGATCCGTTCCTGCTATTTACATTTAGTGCAGTGCGTCCTGCTCACAGTGTTCAGCTAGATCTGTTCCTGCTATTTACATTTAGTGCAGTGCGTCCTGCTCACAGTGTTCAGCTAGATCCGTTCCTGCTATTTACATTTAGTGCAGTCAGTGCGTCCTGCTCACAGTGTTCAGCTAGATCCGTTCCTGCTATTTACATTTAGTGCAGTGCGTCCTGCTCACAGTGTTCAGCTAGATCTGTTCCTGCTATTTACATTTAGTGCAGTCAGTGCGTCCTGCTCACAGTGTTCAGCTAGATCCGTTCCTGCTATTTACATTTAGTGCAGTCAGTGCGTCCTGCTCACAGTGTTCAGCTAGATCTGTTCCTGCTATTTACATTTAGTGCAGTCAGTGCGTCCTGCTCACAGTGTTCAGCTAGATCCGTTCCTGCTATTTACATTTAGTGCAGTCAGTGCGTCCTGCTCACAGTGTTCAGCTAGATCCGTTCCTGCTATTTACATTTAGTGCAGTCAGTGCGTCCTGCTCACAGTGTTCAGCTAGATCTGTTCCTGCTATTTACATTTAGTGCAGTCAGTGCGTCCTGCTCACAGTGTTCAGCTAGATCCGTTCCCGCTATTTACATTTAGTGCAGTCAGTGCGTCCTGCTCACAGTGTTCAGCTAGATCCGTTCCTGCTATTTACATTTAGTGCAGTGCGTCCTGCTCACAGTGTTCAGCTAGATCTGTTCCTGCTATTTACATTTAGTGCAGTGCGTCCTGCTCACAGTGTTCAGCTAGATCTGTTCCTGCTATTTACATTTAGTGCAGTGCGCCCTGCTCACAGTGTTCAGCTAGATCCGTTCCTGCTATTTACATTTAGTGCAGTCAGTGCGTCCTGCTCACAGTGTTCAGCTAGATCCGTTCCTGCTATTTACATTTAGTGCAGTGCGTCCTGCTCACAGTGTTCAGCTAGATCTGTTCCTGCTATTTACATTTAGTGCAGTCAGTGCGTCCTGCTCACAGTGTTCAGCTAGATCCGTTCCTGCTATTTACATTTAGTGCAGTGCGTCCTGCTCACAATGTTCAGCTAGATCCGTTCCTGTTATCTTCCTACTGACAGGCAGGCTTGTCTGGTTACAGTATATAAAGCTACCTGAAGAAAATTACAGGTGTTCTATCCCAGCTTAGTGCAGCTACAGGCCATTAGTATGTCTGGAAGGCCAAGAAGGAGAGGCAGACAGTCACAAGCCAATAAGAGAGGGCAAGCAGGCTCTGTGTCTAGTGCTGGTCGTGGAGACGGTGCATCCTCATCAGCACGTGGCCATGGGACACGCTTGGCCTTTTTTTCGGCAGCTGGCCGTGTTGAGCCGCAACATGCGGAAGACTTGGTCGAGTGGATGACCAAGCCGTCCTCATCCTCCTCATCCTCTCTCACCCATGCCCAGGGTGCTTTGTCTGGCAAAGCAGCGGCCTCTTCCCTCAGCTCAATGTCATCAGTGACTCCTTCCCTAGCTCCACCATGTCCTCCTGAGGATTCCCTCGAACTGTTTGACCACAGTGTTGGGTACATGCTCCAGGAGGATGCCCAGCGTTTGGAAGGCTCTGATGATGATACTGAGCTCGATGAAGGCAGTAACATGAGCACGGACAGAGGGGGTGCCCAAGAAGGACAGCAATCTGGCAGTCATGCTCCCCCTGCTGCAGCATACTGCCAGGTTTGCTCCAGTGATGAGGAGGGAGGGGAAGATGAGGTCACTGACTCAACGTGGGTGCCTGATAGGAGAGAGGAGGAGGAGGAGGAGGAGGAGGAGGAGGCGGCACATCACCAACGAGGCAGGATGCCCTCCAGGGGCCAGCCTAAGGGCAGCACATTGACTGCATCACACCCCAAAGCTCCACATGTGCAGGGCGCTGCAGTCTCTGCGCGTTATTCAAAAAGTTCTTTGGTGTGGGCCTTTTTTGAGACGAGTGCATCAGATCGCACCGCTGCTATTTGCAACATATGTCTCAAGCGTATCTCGCGTGGCCAAAACATCTCCCGCTTGGGTACCACATGCTTGACCAGACATATGTTGACCTGCCATGCAGTTCGTTGGCAAGCATATCTAAAAGACCCACACCAAAGAACAAAGGATCTCTCCTTGCTCCTCATCAGCTGAGATTTCCAACCCCACTAGACCTTCAGTCCTCTCTGAGACCTGCAGTGAGAGGAATGAAGGTGTAGAATTAGGTGTGTCACAGCCAAGTACTTGTGGGCAATCTGCTTTTGGTACACCGACGTCAGATTGTACCAGGCAAATTTCCCTGCCCCAGCTGCTGCACCGCCGAAAGAAGTTTGCTCCCAGCCATCCACATGCCCAGCGGTTGAATGCTAGCTTGGCAAAATTGCTAGCACTTCAACTGCTGCCTTTTCAGTTGGTAGACTCTGCCCCCTTCCGTGAGTTTGTGGAATGTGCGGTTCCTCAGTGGCAGGTACCCAAACGCCACTTTTTCTCACGGAAGGCGATTCCGGCTCTCTACCGGCATGTGGAAGGCAATGTCCATGCCTCGCTGGACAGGGCGGTCAGCGGTAAGGTGCATATTACCGCTGACTCATGGTCCAGCAGGCATGGACAGGGACGTTACCTTAGTTTCACGGCGCATTGGGTGACTCTGCTGGCAGCTGGGAAGGATGCAGGACAAGGTGCAGTAGTGTTGGAGGTTGTTCCGCCACCACGCCTTCAAAATGCTGATTGTGACACACCTCTCTCCTCCACCCCCTCCTCTTCTTCTTCCTCCATGGCCTCTTCCTCGGAACCAGCAGTGCTCCGTAGGCGTTCAAGGGGCTACGCAAGTACGCAGGCCAAAAGATGCCATGCGGTGCTTGAGCTGGTGTGCTTGGGGGACAGGAGCCACACTGGGGCAGAGGTTCTGTCAGCTCTGCAGGGGCAGGTTCAGAGGTGGTTGACGCCACGCCAACTTAAGGCAGGAATGGTGGTTTGCGACAATGGCACCAACCTCCTCTCTGCCCTCCGACAGGGACAACTGACCCATGTGCCCTGTTTGGCGCACGTCCTTAACTTGGTGGTGCAGCGGTTTTTGGGCAGGTACCCGGGCTTACAGGATGTCCTGAGGCAGGCCAGGAAAGTCTGTGTGCATTTCCGCCGGTCATATAATGCCAGTGCTCGGCTGACGGACCTCCAAAAGGAGTTTAACCTGCCCAAGAACCGCCTAATCTGTGACATGCCCACCAGGTGGAACTCAACGTTGGCCATGCTGCAGCGGCTGCACACGCAGCAGAGGGCCATCAATGAGTACCTGTGCGACTATGGCACCAGGACAGGGTCAGGGGAGCTTGGTTTCTTTTCCCCACGCCAGTGGGCCATGATCAGGGATGCATGCACTGTCCTGTCACCATTCGAGGAGGCCACGAGGATGGTGAGCACTGACAGTGCATGCATCAGTGACACTGTCCCCCTTGTCCACCTGTTGGAGCACACGCTGCGTGGAATAATGGACAGGGCACTTGAGGCAGAACAGAGGCAGGAAGAGGAGGACTTCCTTAGCTCTCAAGGCCCCCTTTATCCAGACAGTGTTCCTGCGTGCCCGCCGATCACACAGCAAGAGGACGAGGAGGAGGAGGAGGAAGATTGTGTCAGTATGGAGGTGGAGCCTGGCACTCAGCATCAGCAGTCTTTAAGGGATCAGTCCCAAGGAACACATGGACTTGTACGTGGCTGGGAGGAGGTGGCTGCGGACGTTGTTGTCCTTAGTGACCCAGAGGACTCCGGACCGAATGCCTCAGCAAACCTACGCTGCATGGCCTCCCTGATCCTGCAAAGCCTGCGTAAGGATCCTCGTATTCGTGGTATCAAGGAGAAGGACCAATACTGGCTGGCAACCCTCCTTGATCCACGTTACAAGGGTAAGGTTGCGGACCTTATCTTGCCATCGCAGAGGGAGCAGAGGATGAAACATCTTCGGGAGGCCTTGCAGAAAGGTCTGTGCAACGCGTTCCCAGAGACTGGGAGGTTACAAACTCCTGTTTCTGGACAACGTGTTGCTGAGGCTTCGGTCAGTCAAAGAAGGAGCGGTGGAAAAGGTGGCCGTCTGACCGATGCGTTCAGACAATTTTTTGGTTCGCAGCCCCAAGGTATGATCGGTTCCAGCAACCATCGCCAGCGTCTGTTTTACATGGTGCAGGAATACCTAGGGGCAAGATCAGACTTGGACACCTTTCCCACCGAAAATCCTCTGGGTTACTGGGTCTTGAGGATGGATCACTGGCCAGAGCTTGCACAGTATGCAATTGAGCTACTGGCCTGTCCTGCATCCAGCGTTCTTTCGCAACGCACATTCAGTGCTGCTGGAGGCGTGGTAACCGATCACAGGGTGCGTCTGTCCACCGACTCGGTCAATTGGCTGACCTTCATAAAAATGAATCAGTCTTGGATCACCACCAGCTACCAAGCACCTGATGCTGATGTAACTGAATAATTTTTTTCAGATCCCTTCAAAGACTGCCTATGCTGATGCTGAGTGACTATCCCTGAGTAATTATCCTCTTCCTCCTCAATCATCACGCTGATAGCTTGTAAGAACATTTTTGGTTCTGGGCGCCACCACCAGTGCCTAAGGCACAATTTTTCAGCCCCTGTTTAACAGGGGCGTGTAATTACAATTTTTGATGTAATACTTTGCAGCAGGGCTCGTTCCTGCATTCCAACTAGAGTGTCTGTGAGGGGTTGCAGTGTTGTGGCACCAGCACCAGTGCCTAAGGCCCAATTTTTCTGCCCCTGTCTAACAGGGGCGTGTAATTACAATTTTTGATGCAATACTTTACAGCAGGGCTCGTTCCTGCATTCCAACTAGAGTGTCTGTGAGGGGTTGCAGTGTTGTGGCACCAGCACCAGTGCCTATGGCCCAATTTTTCTGCCCCTGTCTAACAGGGGCGTGTAATTACAATTTTTGATGCAATACTTTGCAGCAGGGCTCGTTCCTGCGTTCCAACTAGAGTGTCTGTGAGGGGTTGCAGTGTTGTGGCACCAGCACCAGTGCCTAAGGCCTAATTTTTCAGCTCCTGTTCAACAGGGGCATGTAATTACAATTCTTGATCTAATATTTCACAGCAGGGCCCTGTGAGGGCTTACAGTGTTGTGGCCACAGCAACACCTAAGGCCCAAATTTCTGCTGAGTATATAGGGCAGGACCCTACTTTCAAACATCTAACTTATAAACGACTCCTACTTGCAAACGGAAGGAGACAACAGGAAGTGAGATGAAATCTACCCCTAGGAAGGGAAATTCTCTCCTGTAAGAGTTAATATGGGAAAACAATTTCTCCTTTCCACTGATGCTTTCCAATCCTTGTTCCACAAAAAAACCCAAATTTTCGAAAAACATTTTTCATTGGGACAAAAAAGTGAGGTGAAATCTTCTGAAGAGGAGGAAAGACAGCAAAACAAATGTCACAGGGGTGATAACCCTTCCCTATGTTTTCCAAAAAGCTTAAAAAAGATTTTTTGGCTGGAGCTAAACACGTTAAAAATGTACCCGTTCAAAATTACAAAGAGATTCTACTTAACAACAAACCTACAGTCCCTGTCTTGTTTGCACCGCCTGTATACTGCTGTTCAGAGTATATAGGGCCTTTCCTTATTTTAATTTGGGTGCGGGGTTCCCCTTAATATCCATACAGGACCCAAAGGGCCTGGTAATGGACTGGGGGGGTACCCATGCCGTTTGTCTCACTGATTTTCATCCATATTGCCATGACCCGACATGACATTAAACCCGCAAGCAGTTTTAAATGAGATTTTTTCCTTTAAAAATGACATTTGGTGCAGGGACTGTTCTAAACATGGGAAACACGCGTCACTTTACAGGCATACTATAGACACCCCCCAGGTACGATATTTAAAGGAATATTTCACTTTTTTTTTTTACTTTAAGCATCATTAAAATCACTGCTCCCGAAAAAACGGCCGTTTTTAAAAGTTTTTTTTGCATTGATACATGTCCCCTGGGGTAGGACCCGGGTCCCCAAACCCTTTTTCGGACAATACCATGCAAATTAGCCTTTAAAATGAGCACTTTTGATTTCGAACGTTCGAGTCCCATAGACGTCAATGGGGTTCTAACGTTCGTGCGAACTTTCGGTCCGTTCGCGGGTTCTGGTGCGAACCGAACCGGGGGGTGTTCGGCTCATCCCTACTGATCACCAATGTAAGGGACATTCTTCTCACTGATCACCAATGTAAGGAACATTCTTCCCACTGATCACCAATGTAAGGAACATTCTTCCCACTGATCACCAATGTAAGGAACATTCTTCTCACTGATCACCAATGTAATATGGACTCCTACTGACCATAAGTTTAAGGGTGTTTTAAGGGTGCCCCTTTCACACTTACCACCAGTGGAAAGGAGTATTTTGCTGACCACCCATGTAAGGGGGACCATTCACTGACCGTCAATGTAAGCCAGATTTTCTGCACTGACCAACAATGTTAGGGAACACTACATTTTTCACTGTCTGTGTTTCCTTTCTAACCATTGCCACTATTATAATAATACTATTATTATAATTATTATTATTGTTGTATTATTATTATTATTATTATTATTAATAATATTATTATTATTATTACAACCATTACCACCATTATAATAATACTTACTATTATTATTATTATTATTATTATTATTATTATTTTTATTGTTGTATTATTATTATTATTATTATTATTATATTTATTAGTATTATTATTCAGCGTATGCATTATAGTTACCGAAAACACATTTGCCTCGTACAGAGAAGCTCTGGGTGGAACATACACTGTCTCAAATTCCTTTTCCCACTAATGCACAATGAGCTGTAGATATATTAATCATTAGCAGGGTTCCCTGACACCTGAAAGTCATCTCAAGGGTCCCTCCATATTATAAAGGTTGCAAAAGGCTGCTTTAAAGGGTAGCTCCACTTTCATGAAAAATAAATTAATAAAACTAAATATATATATATATATATACACAGTATCACATTTAAAAAAAAAAATCTAAATATACAAGCCACATCATTTAATGTTATTAAAAATAACATTTCTGCCGCGTACACACGGTCGGACTTTCCGGCATACTTGGTCCGGCGGACCAGAGTGTGCCGGACAATCCGCCTGTGTGTGGGCGGCGGCGGACTTTTCCGGCGGACTTCTTCCCAAAAGCCCGCCGGACCTAGATTTGAAGAAAGTTTCAAATCTTTCCGTCGGACTCAGTTTCGGGCGGAAAGTCCGCTCGTGTGTGTGCTGGTCCGACGGAAATCCCGCTCGTGTGTAGGCTGGTCCGACAGACAAAATACGACACGAGGGCAGGGTATTGCATCTCGCGCTCGCTGCAATAGGAAAAACAAATCTTCCTATTGCGGCGAGCGCGGGGCATACCAGGCCCTTAGGTCTGGTATGGATTATAAAGGGGAACCCCTACGCCGAAAAAACGGCGTGGGGCCCCCCCTAAGATCCATACCAGACCCCGATCCGAGCACGCAGCCTGGCCGGTCAGGAAAGGGGGTGGGGACGAGCGAGCGCGCCCCCCCTCCTGAACCGTACCAGGCCGCATGCCCTTAACATGGGGGGTGGGTGCTTTGGGGGAGGGGGGCGCCCTGCGCCCCCCCCCAAAGCACCTTGTCCCCATGTTGATGAGGACAAGGGCCTCTTCCCGACAACCCTGGCCGTTGGTTGTCGGGGTCTGCGGGCGGGGGCTTATCGGAATCTGGGAGCCCCCTTTAATAAGGGGGCCCCCAGATCCCGGCCCCCCACCCTATGTAAATGAGTATGGGGTACATGGTACCCCTACCCATTTACCTAGGAAAAAAGTGTAAGTAATAAAACACACTACACAGGTTTTTAAAATATTTTATTAAACAGCTCCGGGTGGGGGTCTTCCTCCGGCTTCGGGGGTCTTCTTCCGACTTCGGGGGTCCCTCCGCTTCATCTTCTCCCGGCGTCCGGTTGGTTCTTCTCCGCTCTCTTCTCCCGGTGTTCCAGTTCTTCGGCCGGCTCCTCTGCTGTGTTCAGGTAGCTTTCTTGCCAGCAGAGGTCCGGACTTCTGAGCTGCTGGGCTTCTTCTCTTCTCTTCTCTTCCCCCAGATGTTGACACGACGCTCTCTCCGGCTGGACTGGTCTCCGAGGGCTGCGTTGTGACTTATATAGGCGGAGACCCCGCCCCCATATGATGTCACAGTCCCTGGGCATGCTGGGACTGTGACGTTTTAGGGGGCGTGGTCGACCACGCCCCCTAAAACGTCACTGTCCCAGCATGCCCAGGGACTGTGACATCATATGGGGGCGGGGTCTCCGCCTATATAAGTCACAACGCAGCCCTCGGAGACCAGTCCAGCCGGAGAGAGCGTCGTGTCAACATCTGGGGGAAGAGAAGAGAAGAGAAGAGAAGAAGCCCAGCAGCTCAGAAGTCCGGACCTCTGCTGGCAAGAGAACTACCTGAACACAGCAGAGGAGCCGGCCGAAGAACTGGAACACCGGGAGAAGAGAGCGGAGAAGAACCAACCGGACGCCGGGAGAAGATGAAGCGGAGGGACCCCCGAAGTCGGAAGAAGACCCCCGAAGCCGGAGGAAGACCCCCACCCGGAGCTGTTTAATAAAATATTTTAAAAACCTGTGTAGTGTGTTTTATTACTTACACTTTTTTCCTAGGTAAATGGGTAGGGGTACCATGTACCCCATACTCATTTACATAGGGTGGGGGGCCGGGATCTGGGGGCCCCCTTATTAAAGGGGGCTCCCAGATTCCGATAAGCCCCCGCCCGCAGACCCCGACAACCAACGGCCAGGGTTGTCGGGAAGAGGCCCTTGTCCTCATCAACATGGGGACAAGGTGCTTTGGGGGGGGGGGCGCAGGGCGCCCCTCTCCCCCAAAGCACCCACCCCCCATGTTGAGGGCATGCGGCCTGGTACGGTTCAGGAGGGGGGGGGCGCGCTCGCTCATCCCCACCCCCTTTCCTGACCGGCCAGGCTGCGTGCTCGGATCGGGGTCTGGTATGGATTTTAGGGGGGACCCCACGCCGTTTTTTCTGCGTAGGGGCTTCCCTTTATAATCCATACCAGACCTAAGGGCCTGGTATGCCCCGCACCTGAGTCACGTTCAAAATGAACGGACTTGGCCGTGTGTGGGCAAGTCCGTTCATTCTGAAAGTCCGCCGGAACTCCGGCGAAAGTCCGTCGGAAAGACGGGCGGACTTAGCCTGCCGGAAAGTCCCGGCGTGTGTGGGCAAGTCCGTCCGTTTTAAAGTCCGGCGCACCTGGCGGACAAAGTCCGTCGGAAAGTGTGCCGGACCAAGTATGCCGGAAAGTCCGACCGTGTGTACGCGGCAATCCTCTTCAATCTGCAGCGCCCTAATTCTCTGTAAAGTCCAATGTAATATGACCTGGAGGGGTTCTGTACATTGTTGGTATACAGAACGACCCACAGAAATGTCATTTCCTGCTTGTGTGATTGGCTCGCTGATTTTACCAGAAATCTGCACTGCAAGATACAAAGTCAGATTTTAGGCATCCCCTGCAACAGGAATTTCAGTTTTGGCGAGATACTCCCCAAGGGTTAAATACTTCTAAAGGGATGCAGACCCTGCTGATTTTCTCATCAGTAAGATACAAAATAAGTGTAGCGCTTTGAAAATATGAAAAAGTCCAATGTCATAAACATTAAGCTGGCAGTTCAAAGTAGAGCTGACAAAGAAGAGTCTTCCTGAGGAATAAGACGGAAAATCTTCAGGAGCTAGACACTTCAAATTCATACATCATCTGGAGTGAAAATATACACAACACCACCAAAAGTGAAGAGGCTTACCGGATTGAATGGACCCGCCAGGGCATACGCCGAGAGGGGTCAGATAGGCTTAGGTGGTGAGTGTCTGCAGACGGCCCGGAGGAGAAATGAGGTGGCTCTCACGTTGCTGTGTCAACCAAACCGATGCCAGAACCGAGGAGTGTGGAACAACCGACACGTAGATTAGGTCCCTCGGAGCGATGTTGAAAACCAAATGGTGATGATAACAAACAGGAAAAGAAAGGAAGGGCCAAATAGTGTAAATCCTTATAAAACTGGAAATTTTATTAAAATGGGTATACACTCACGTGCAGATCCATTAAAAACAGCGCTGTGATAAAAGTGGCGACAGTGGGGTCCTACCCAACGCGTTTCGTCTTCATAGACGTCGTCTGGAGGGTTACCCCCACTGTAGCCACCAAAATATATATAGAGGATCAATCAAAATACATGAAAATCACCTGCACGACTACAAAACCATCACTTCCGGTTTTGAGGCAAAATGGCCGACTGGCGTGCGTTCCACGCCTCACATTGATAGAAACCAGAAGTGAGGAAAGGAGATATAATCATAAAGACCAGAAAACTAAACCTGTTAATGGATATACAAAAAATGTTAATGGATATACAAAAAATAATGCCCGAAAGGTGTAATGTGTAAGGAGGTGAATAGTATGCAGATATTAATTAATCCGTGGTAGGAGATGTGTAAAGGGCAACAATGTGCGCGCGCATCTAGATGTGATAGTGAGTACGGCGCATGCGCGTACGGCGCATGCGCCGTACGAGAATAGAAGGTCTCGATGACGCCTGTGGAGGGGCGGGACCACGGCTGTGAAAAGAAAACGTCTCGATGGTGACAGTGAGGGGGCGGAACCTAGGCTGTAGGGGTGAAAACAATATCCTCCAGCCAGGAGAAGTGACGTGTCATGTAAACACGTGAGGGGAGAATCCTCGTACAGAGGCGGGCGGAAGCCGAGGGTTGGACATATGCAAACCCAAGACGCACAAACCCGGACACGCAACTAGCGGCACGGACGTGCATATAGTGACCCCGGATGGGGAAAAAAGATAAACAAAAAGGACAAATGAAGTGCAAAACGTCAAACATATAACACTAGCTATGTGACCAGAGTGACAAATAAAGGATATGTCACTCGAAAGTGTGACTAGCAATGTAACTGCTAGTTGGAGTGAAAAAATAATATTTAAGTGTAAGAATTGATAAGAAATAAAGCTAGGTATATATGCATATATAATGTAAATAATATTCGTATTAAATGGGCCTAGTCTTAGAGCAGACTCACATGGTAATATGTGTTAAAAATGCACCAGATGTGTACATAAAATAAAACTCATGTACTAATGCATGGGGCAAATACATGTATATACATTAAAATATATAAATGCTGTTATAGCTATGAAGGAAAAGGGGGTGGAAATAAATGAAAAAATAAAAAAATGAAAAATAAGAAGTTAATATATCAAACATAAAAAGGAAAGAGAGACACAACTACAGAGCAAAATTGCTCCAAACATCATTAATCCCCCTACACGCCAATCTCTCTTCCATGAGATGGAAGGATTTTACTCATGTAAAAAATGTATTGTTTGCCAACACAATTCTGGCATTGGGAGGAAAACTACATCATTCACATCATCAGTTACCCACAAAAAATATTCGATCAAACAATTCTGTACGTGCACCACTAGCCATATTGTGTACTTAATTACATGCCATTGTGGGAAACAATATGTGGGCCGCACCATCCGGTCCTTCGCCATAAGAGTAGCGGAACATATCGCGCTTATTAAAAGTGGGGATACTAAACACACTGTCCCCCGACACTATAAGTTACACCACAATCGCGTCATTGAGGGGACACGTTTTGTGGTAATTGATCGATACGTTCCTCCCTGGAGGGGGGGTGCTATGACCAGGGGTGTGTCCCGTCTAGAGACCTTCTGGATCCACGAGCTCCGCACACTCTTCCCTTTGGGTATCAATGTTGAATTAGACGTCAATGCCTTTATCAATAAGGCTTGACTTTTTTGGCTTTGGTTGTGTCTCCACCTTTCTATAGGTGTTAAAGTCAATATGGACATAAATGTCTCCATCTATGATAGCTGGACGTCCCCCTGCCCCAGTTGTGTCTCTCTTTCCTTTTTATGTTTGATATATTAACTTCTTATTTTTCTATTTTTTATTTTTTCATTTATTTCCACCCCCTTTTCCTTCATAGCTATAACAGCATTTATATATTTTAATGTATATACATGTATTTGCCCCATGCATTAGTACATGAGTTTTATTTTATGTACACATCTGGTGCATTTTTAACACATATTACCATGTGAGTCTGCTCTAAGACTAGGCCCATTTAATACGAATATTATTTACATTATATATGCATATATACCTAGCTTTATTTCTTATCAATTCTTACACTTAAATATTATTTTTTCACTCCAACTAGCAGTTACATTGCTAGTCACACTTTCGAGTGACATATCCTTTATTTGTCACTCTGGTCACATAGCTAGTGTTATATGTTTGACGTTTTGCACTTCATTTGTCCTTTTTGTTTATCTTTTTTCCCCATCCGGGGTCACTATATGCACGTCCGTGCCGCTAGTTGCGTGTCCGGGTTTGTGCGTCTTGGGTTTGCATATGTCCAACCCTCGGCTTCCGCCCGCCTCTGTACGAGGATTCTCCCCTCACGTGTTTACATGACACGTCACTTCTCCTGGCTGGAGGATATTGTTTTCACCCCTACAGCCTAGGTTCCGCCCCCTCACTGTCACCATCGAGACGTTTTCTTTTCACAGCCGTGGTCCCGCCCCTCCACAGGCGTCATCGAGACGTTCTATTCTCGTACGGCGCATGCGCTGTACGCGCATGCGCCGTACTCACTATCACATCTAGATGCGCGCGCACATTGTTGCGCTTTACACATCTCCTACCACGGATTAATTAATATCTGCATACTATTCACCTCCTTACACATTACACCTTTCGGGCATTATTTTTTGTATATCCATTAACATTTTTTGTATATCTATTAACAGGTTTAGTTTTCTGGTCTTTATGATTATATCTCCTTTCCTCACCTCCGGTTTCTATCAATGTGAGGCGTGGAACGCACGCCAGTCGGCCATTTTGCCTCGAAACCGGAAGTGATGGTTTTGTAGTCGTGCAGGTGATTTTCATGTATTTTGATTGATCCTCTATATATATTTTGGTGGCTACAGTGGGGGTAACCCCCCAGACGACGTCTATGAAGACGAAACGCATCGGG